>OY992884.1:103410158-103972658 GCA_963921405.1 Cepaea hortensis
TGAGGAGGAGGAGGAAGAGGGAAGAGGAAGGATGTGGAGGACGGAGGAGGAGGGAGGAGGTAGAGGGAGGAGTAGGAGAAAGGAAAAGGGAGGAGGAGAGAGGAGGAGAAGTGAGGAGGTAGGAGGAGGAGGAAGAGGGAGGAAGAGGAAGAGGAAGAGGGAGAGGAGGAAAAGGGAGGAGGAGGATGGAAGAAGGAGGAGGTAGAGGGAGGAGGGGGAGGGGAAGAGGAAGAGGGTAGGAGGAGGAGGGAGAGGAGGAGGAGGGATGTGGAGGAAGGAGGAGGAGGGAGGAGGTAGAGGGAGGATGAGGAGGGAGGAAAAGGGAGGAGGAGGAGGAGAAGGAAGAAGGAGGAGGGAGGAGGTAGAGGGAGGAGGAAGAAGAGTGAGGAGGAGGAGTGAGGAGGAAGAGGGGAGGAGGAGGAGGAAGAGGGAGGAGGAGGATGGAGGAGGAAGAGGAGGGAGAGGGAGGAGGGGAAGAGGAAGAGGGTAGGAGGAGTAGGGGAGAGGAGGAGGAGGAGAAGGGAGGAGGGAGGGAGGAGGTAGTAGGATGATTGATTGCCATCCCACCAGGTTAATATGTTATCGCGGACCTCAGAGAGAATTGTCTATGTAGAAGACCATTTCCTGGACGTACGTATTTTGGGAGGGGGAGGAGGGAGGAGGGAGGAGGAGGAAGAAGAAAAAAAAACTATGACAGTTGGCAGCTCTGGAATGAAAGGAAGGCGTGTAGAAAATTTCATCTCAATCGGATGGGCCGTTCGCGAGCGTATAAAGGACATACGGACATACATACATACATACATACATACATACATACAGACAGACAGACAGACGGAGATCCTAATTTATATATAAGATTCCATTGTGAATGTTGAAGTGTCATGAATATCATCACTAAAAAAAAAAAAATTAATAAATCGGACATATCTCACATCTAGCCCCGTAGACAATGTGTGGCTCCCAAACTCCTTCTTATCTTAGAGAATTGAAATCCAGCATCACTAAGTCCCAATGTCTCCCCGGACATCCTTAGTGGCTCCTTAAATGTGTGTGTTCATTACATCCAGCCTCCACTGACATCATTGTTAAGTGAATCGCTCTTGCCTTCCCTGTGCATAATCATAGTCGACCTTCTCATACTCCACTGTGTGTATGACCTGACTACAGTTGACGTAACTTCTGTGCTTCGACTTCGGCTGTTTCGTGTACCGCTTCATGTGGGGTTTTCATATGTGCATATTTTTGTCGGTACTTTCTAATGTTGTTACTGTATATTCTTCGTTGATATCTGTGTCTTATGAGTATAGCTGCCTAATATTCACCTGTAATATTTAATCCTACTCTATCACATAATAATAGTAATATTAAATTAATTACCCAGATAGCTAATATTCCATTCATTCCCATTCATCCTATTCATGAAATAAATGCATCTTAAAGTTATACATAATAACCCATGCAATAATATCATTGTAATGAAATCATCGAATAATCAAAATTAATCAAATTTCTTCATAAATTAAATCAGTAGTAACCTTTGCATCATGTGCCCTACCTATTTGGTTTACTAAACCTGTGGAATTTGTGAGAAAGTGTACATAATATGTATGTATTGTCATGACAAAATAACAATAATACGGCATGTGATAACTAAATCACGCATTTAACGAAAAAATGACAAATCTTTTTTTTTTTTCTTCAATTGTTTTTTCATGTCTCTTCTTTTCATTTTCATGACTTTATTTTTTCCATTGTCCTGAATTTATTTTTTTTCCAGGAATTAATCTTTTTTCGTTTTTTCTGAATTTACTTTTATTTTCAATTTTCATGAATTTCATTTTCAACAGCAATAAAATATCATTAATATATCTTAATAATTAATCTAACTTATCTGGACTATGACGATTTCGTTCGTAGATAACTTGCAACGTTGGATTACATTTCGTCTGCTCGACATGCTTCAGATCTTATTTTGATGACAATATACGTAGTTACAACCATTCTCTCCATATAGATACTGCCGTATTCTAATTATCTGTAACAATAATAACTTAAATATGTATGTATCTGGATTAATCAATATTGGCATAGTTATAACATAATTATTAACAATTGCTAACATCAATTACTATCAGCTGTTTTCCGATAGTCTGAAATGTCCTAACCGTTTGTTCAGAGTATCAAATTTGTTCAAACACTCTTTATGAGTTGCTATATTGCGGATGATGTGTACAAGCTGTTCGACCATGTAAATTGTTGTATTGTATGTATATATCATTGACGTACTGTGATGTATGGGTTGAGTGATATGTTATATGTGTTTGACGTATTACGTGCTTGTAACGAATTGTACTTCATAAATCGTATATGTAACTAGCTGTATATGTATTGTGTCGTTTAATTAGAATATAAGTGAAATTTATAGACAGAAGAATTTCGACAGATTTATAAAGACAGAATTCAGTGTTCAAAACTACAATGCTCATCTGTCGCTGTGTGTACTGCATGTGAATCTAATGTATGACTTGTTTTAATCTATTTAATTTGTTTCTTTAATGTGTAGAACTGGGCAGTGATTCTCATCTTCTTGTGTGACATATGTTGTTACTGATTTATAGCCATCTATTTGACGTGTTCTTTCCTTCCGTTCTTCATCGGACAAACCTATATATTTCCAATACCGATTCCAATTCCTTATTTTTACATCCCGTATTCTTTTGTCAATTTGAGTTTCGGGAATACTTTGTTGTTTCCATTCTGTTAGTAAAGTGTTTGTGTTGGTATAATGGGTTTGTGACATCTTTGGTGGAGTTTCTTCGTGCCAGTTTGCTTTTGTATAGTCTGCCATATCTGTTTGTCGTGGTTTGGCTGTCTTTTTCAACCGACGCTGTTGCCTGTTGTTCTTTCTGTACGCCTCCTCATCCTCTGAGCTCGACTCATATCCTCTAACTGCACATCCGTGTATGTGATCTACGTTACCATTATCCAAGTATGGAGCAAAAAATTGTTTAATCATTGCTGTGCTGTCACTAAATGAAGGACTAATACGTCTAAAATTTTCAATACCAAATGTAACTTTCTCACGTTCTGCTTGAGTTAAATTCGATCTTATTGGTAATGAATCCCAAGTAATTTCTGACTGTGTTAACTCTTGTAAATTGTTATGGGGTGTCTTTTGTGTACTGTCTTTACAACTATATGTCAATTTAGTGTTTCTCGTTTGACTGGTTTGCTTTTGGTTTCCCGTGTAGTTTTCTTTTATTTCATACATGTTGGGTTCTATTTCTAAATCATCGCTTGCGACAGGTATCTTTTTATCTTCTGTCGGGAAAATTAATTCTGTGTAATTTCCTTCATGTATTTTCATATTATCTTTTTTACATTGTTCTACTTCTTGGGCGGTACACTCTTTTACTCCAGGAATGTTTCCCACAATTAGTTCCGTCGTTGGTTGTGGTAGTACTGCCGCTGTTACACGTCCTTGATAGTATGGGCAATTGATGTCTGTCCATGCTACATCAAATTGTTCTAGCGATCCACCAAATGTTGTATATATGACTTTCTCATTAGTGTAATCCTCCTCTTTGACTAATTTTCTGTCCAGTCCAATAATCGAGGTCCCCGTGTCCCTCACCATTCTGACTGCTAATCCATCGACAATTGCACGTTCAACGTTGAGTCTTCCACCGTTTATATATGCGGAGTTTGCTTCTTGTACATATGCTCTGTTTGGATTGTTCTCCGGTCGTGCATACTTGCCAGACGCGCTCTCGTATTGCTGTTCATCGTCGTCGCTACTTGAAACCACATAGGCTAAACATGCATTTTTGGTCATCTGTCGCAATCTACATGACTTGACCACGTGACCAAAACTATTGCACGCAAAGCATTTTAAGTTGTTTTTGTAGTCTGTATATTAATGGTTACGTTTTGTAGCTAGCTCTTTTATATACGATTCATAATCCGGGTTGGAATCACACATATCTGATGTTCCGTGCATGCGTCGACAAAACCTACACTGGACTGTCAAATCCTTTTTTGCGTTAGACCATTGTTTGTTCCGTCTGTATTTGTCCTGACGTTGAAATTTGTTATGCGAATTGTCATATCTGTGACTAGAAACTCTGGCGGATGCTCCAATGACAAGTTCTGGTTGAGTACTCTCTGCAAAAATGTCTTTATGGGCGTTGAAATATGACTCCCCCCCCCCCCCCCCCTGGCTTCCAGTTCTGCTACTGAATCACACCTCTGTTCTATAAGGAATGTTGACATTGTTTGTGATACTGCGGAGATAAGTTTATCCCTGAGCATCAGGTCTCTAATTTTGTCAAAATCCCTACCTACCTCAGCCGATTTCAGCCACCTGTCAAACAGTAATGTCGTTTCAGAAACGAAATCCAGAAACGTTTGATTGAATTTAGGTCCAAGTGTCTTGTATGCTGTACGCAAACCTGCAGTGTCCAATGAGAAATGTGCCAACAGTCTTTGTTTCATGTATTGGTAATCTGTACGTCGTTGTTCAGGTATGACTTCGATTACCTTTAACGGCTCCCCTGACAAGTGCCTATGAAGTAACACTCCCCACTGGTCAGACGGTACCTCGTAATGAGTTAAGAGGACTTCACAATTAGTCAGCCATGCAGAAATCGAGTCCCCTTGGGAAAAATTTCTAATAATCCCTTGATATCTTTTGGCGGGATCCAGTGCTTTGCATGCCAACTTATTCTTGGATATTTCTGCCTCTTTCTCCATCTCCAACATCTTTATCTTAATATTTCCCTCAACCTCTTTGTCTTTTAATATTTGCTCGGCCGCTAACTTGTCCCGCTCAAACTGAAGTGTTTTCTCTTGGAGAGCTAGTTTTTGTTTTTCCAGTTCTATTTCTCTCTCCATCTTTTGTTTCTGTAATTCCATTTCTTTCTCTATTTTCTGTTTTTCTAATTTTCTGGCTTCTTTAGCTTCCTTGGCTGCTGCTTCCTGTGGAAATCTGGTCTCTTTAGCTGCTGCTTCTTGTGCTTCTCTGGCCTCCCTATCTGCTGCTCTCTCCTCCTTCTTTTGTATTTGAAAATCGGACAACTTGGCCTCAGCCCAAGCTATTTGTTCGGGTCCAGTTAAGCCGCACTTTTCCCCTAAGGTAATAAACTCACCTAGTGTAGACATATTTAATGTACACTAAATTAACTCGCTGTGTTATAAGTTATAACAATATTATCATCAATATCTATACAATAATATAACAAATATGCGTGATACATCAACATTCTAAAAGGATTAGCACCTTATGTATCTGCTCCTGTCCTTGTTCGTGGTGATCTGCAGATGCTAATACTTGCTCTTTCAGCTACTGCCCTCTGTCACCTTGATGTCGTTCTTCCGACAGGATGAAAAGCCTCTTCAGGTACTGGCTGCCGTCAGGTTCACTCGTCTGCGGATGTCAGTTCTTGGATACAGAAAACCACTGATCACTGCTGCAACCTGCTTTCTGCAATGAAAAATGTCAAATCACCACACAATATCACGGATTCCCTGGGCACAGTTGCTATAGTCAATATCAATACAATACATAAGGATACATGCAATCAATATACATATCACTTACAAGCCAACATACTCAAGCGTTCGAACCAGTCTCCCACGGTCACACAGGCTAGCTCTCAATGCAGATTCAAAACCACTCGCAGACTCATGCGACCTGTCCATACAAACGCCTAACCCGGTATGCCTGGCCTTTCGTTCTACACGCTAGTCGGCGCTCAAGTCAGCTGGTGTGACCTCTGCAAGGTTCACGGGGTTACCGCTGACCAGCGGTTATTTTAGCGTCGCTCAGTCGCTGTGCTTGGCTGCTTATACAGGCGTCGTCGAAGACGCCGCATTCCCTCTGTAGTGTTTAACATCACTCAGGGTTGCGCGTTGTTATGTCGCCTGGCGTTGGCACGGCCAACGCGTCGCAACCTCAGATGTGAGACTTTGACACTCTCCACACCCCTTTTTCATGAAAGGATTTCCTTTCATGTACAATATACATAGGTGTTATTAAACTTGTCAAAATCGAACATTGTATTTTGTCTGCATAACTTAATAGTTATTATAAATATATACAGGTGAATAGTAAACAATATGTATACACCAATTATGTTGCACTATGACGTAAAACAGTCAAGTACAATCTATTTGATGGACATTACCTCGCTGTGACACAGCTAGTCCGGTAGGTATCGGCTAAACTGGCCCCTACCTCAACAACCAAGAACAAAATACTAAAATCATCAGGTTAAACTGTGAGCATCTCTCTCAGAGATAGCTCCGTCATCAGACCTCTGTTTAGAGTTTCTAATGAAGGTCAACAGTTTTGGCAATATATTGTCCATATGTAAATGACGTCACATTGACGTGTTATCTATCAAGCACACATGTTAATGGTTACAATACATATTTACACATCACCAAGAATTTAAAGTACTGTCCCTTGGTTATTATACAAAAAATTTAGGAACAATAATTTATCGTCGCTTACATGACATAAATTACCACTGCAAATTTATTTCTTAGTGTCATAATTTGATACTTATTGACAAATGTGCACAAAAAGTCACGTTTGTAAAGAAGTAATCAAGTTACGATGCTGAGATTACATATTATAAAGATCGACATATACAATTCCGTATATGGAAATATTTTAAATCACATTTTAATACAATCGTCATAAATTTATAGACTTTTTAGCGTAGTCTGCTAACTTTTAAATTACTATGCAAAAAATACCGGAAGTATACAGCTGTGCTATTTTACACATGTGTTGTGGTGTTATTCACACGATGTTGTTCCGTTCTGGATGGGTATTATATAAACGGAGTATTGGTTGTTACTATCAGCTGCTGGATTGTTTCTTCCGCCTTCTGCTCGGATTGTAATGTCGCAGTCATTTTTCGTACCTTGTTAAAACGTCTTGGACACATCGGTCTGGATACATTCAGGATTACTTCACGCTGTAGTGGCTTGGTAAGTTCCTGGATCCTGTAGTGTTGTCCAGTGACACTTGTCTATGTAGTGTCAGGTTGTTACAATATTTATGTATTTACAATAATAATCACATTCTTTCTCATACCTTACAGTTATACAACACATTAGTTTACATAATAATGATTCCATTCTTTCACATATCTCACAACTATACACGCATTCATTCGCATAATCATGATAATAATAAGAATCAAAATATGTACATAAGTTATATACATTGGGAGATACAATCTACCCCATCACATTGTTGTACACAGCGTTACTGACACATTGTCACAATTGGCTGTGGTACTGAGCACTATCTACGTTGCAGTTTTATACACCCTCTGCACTGTGCTATGGTGTTGGCTGGGTATTAGGTTCGTCGTATGGACATCTCGACAAAAGATCTGCAAGACAGTTTTGGGAACCCTTTATATGTTTAATCTCATAGCTATAGTCCTGGAGAAGAAGGGACCATCTTGCAACCTTGCTGTTACTTGGCGTTCCTCTGGTAACTATTGTCAGCGGGGTATTATCTGTTTCAATAATGAAATGTTTACCTAAAAGAAATCTAGAAAGTTTACGTACCGAAAATACCATGGCAAGAGCCTCGAGTTCCGGTGTATTGTAATTTCGTTCGCTGGTGTTCAGTTTCCGAGAGACGTAGTATACTGGGTACAAGATTTGGTTGTGTTCTTGGAGAAGCACACCTCCAATGGCTACGGAGCTCGCGTCACATCTTAATCTAAAAGTAATATTCAAATTTGGCAATTTTAGAATAGGTGCTCTAGAAAAATATGAAAGAATCTTCGTAAATGCTGGCCTCAAACATTCGCTGTTTACAATAACATTAGGGTGTTTATTTGTTAGTAAATCAGTGAAACATTTGGTCAATTCCGCAAAATGAGGAATAAATTGTCTATAATAGTTTAAAAGACCTAACACACTTCGCAACTGTTTCTTAGTTGTCGGAAGCGACAATTTCAAAATTCTAGACATGATGTTAGCGTCAGTTGATATAAAACCATTTGAGATCTTATAGCCCAAAAATGAAATTTCCTGAAAGGCTATATCAACTTTAGAAGGTTTTACAGTCAGTCCATGATGTCTAATCCTGTCAAATGTCTGCTGTAGTGCTGTTATATGATCTGTCATGTCCTTTGTGTGTATGCAAATGTCGTCCATGTACCAAATGATGTTAGCAATGTCTGTCAAAAGAATTCTTGTCATTCTGACGAAGGTAGCCGGTGCATTGACTAATCCGAAAGGTAGTTTACACCATTCGTATAAACCCCACGGTGTGGCAAATGCAGTCAGATGTATACTGTCAGGATGTACAGCTATCTGCCAGTAACCTTTTGTCATGTCAAGTTTAGTAAAATAACGTGAGTCAGATAGTTCAGTCAGGATGTCTTCACAGTTGCTCATTGGTTCTAAATCCAACTGTGTAATGCTGTTGAGTTTACGATAGTCCACACAGAGTCTGATCGTTTTGGCCTTTTTCCGTACTAAAACTATTGGTGAACAAAAATGAGATTCTGAACGTCGAATGATATGATTTGTTTCTAAATCAATGATTTCTTGATGTAGTGTTTCCTTATAGTGTATAGGGATAGAATACGGTCTACACTTGATAGGAATGTCGGATGTCAAGATGATTTGGTGCTGAACTAAATCTGTCTGTCCTGGGCTGTCAGAAAAGATCGTCCTGTACTCTTGTATCAGTTGTCTGCAACTGTCAGTCTGTGTCTGCGTCAGTTTAGGATTTACCTTAATGTCCTGTAAGTTGGTCGTCGTGTCAAGAACTGGTGTCGGTATCTCGTCAGTGTCGTTGTCGTCCGTCTGGTCCACTATGGTGGTGCCTGCTGCAGTTTCTACTTGGTCGTCTTGCCTGTGGTAATATGGTTTGAGCATGTTAATGTGGAAAATTTTGTGTTTGTCCCTAACTGCAATTTCGTAATCTACCGTCGAAATTTGTCGTAGTGCTTTGAACGGTCCTTGCCTTGAGTCAGTGAGGAGATGTCTATCACTTGGCAAAAGAAGAAGAACGTCCTGTCCTGGTGTCAGTGTAATGGTTCTATTTCCTCTGTTAGCATATTGTCGGTAGATAGCTCCTGATTTTTGGAGAGCTTCTTTAGCTAACACACATGATTTCATAATTCTGTCACGCAGTGATGTTACATGTTCATATGACGAAATGGGTTTAGGTAAAGTTGTACTTTTAGTCAACATAGATTCATACAGAGATAATGGGCCGCGTGGTTGTGCACCATATAACATTTCGAATGGTGAGAACCCAGTGCTGGAATGGGGCACTTCCCTATATGCAAATAAAATTGCAGGCAGATAAGTATCCCAATCTTCAGGGTGTCCTTGGGTTACCTTAGAGAGCATATGTTTCAGATCGCCGTTAATCTTTTCCAGGATACCGGTCGAATGCGGGTGGTAGGGACTGTTGAAGCACTGTTTAACACCCAACATCTTGGTAAAGGCTTGTGTAGCTGAGGCAATAAACTGGCTACCCCGATCTGAAAGGATGGTATCAGGGAATCCTACCCTCGCAAAAATATGAAAGAACACTTCCATGATGTCTTTGGAAGTTATGTTCTTCATTGGAACCGCTTCTGGCCACCGACTACATAGATCAATGAGTGTTACAATGTATCTATTACCTCTTGATGTTACATGGGTAAGAGGACCAACTATATCGACCGAGATCTTTTCAAACGGTCTACTAGCCAAATCAGTAACTTGCAATTCAGCTTGTGGGTGTTTACCCTTTTTGACAAGCTTTTGGCAGATGTCACACGATCTGCAATACTGTTTGGTATCGTTGCAAAACTTAGGCCAATAAAATTGAGTAAGTAACCTTGCTCTAGTTTTAGCATACGGCATGTGTCCTGCAAAGGGGATGTCATGAGCTAGATTCAATGCTTGCTTGCGGTTTTCTAACGGTAGCACTGTTTGTTTTATAGTGCTGGAACCTTTGATGTAGTACCGTGTTAGAATTCCGTTCTTCAGAGCAAAGTACCATTGAGCATTCTTTGCTACTCTTGGCTTTTGGCCTACAAGTTTAAAATACTTTTGCAGAGATCGATCGGCTTTCTGAGATGTTATAAACTTCTCCCTAGTTGTTTCAGGAGATGTTACAACTGGACTTACTCGTTGTAAAGCCTCTGTCTGATCGATTCGATCTTGCATCTGTGCAGTAGATCTAGTTACTGCATTTATTACATCACCACGATCATTCTCATCACACGTTGATGTCACATTCACACAATTACATGAATGTTCTGGTGTAGCCAGATTAGTATTTGTACATTCAATTACAGGTGGTAATACATCATGAATGGTGATTTGTGATGAAGGTGAAATGGTAGTCTCAATATTACAAATGACAGTTGATGTAATACTGTCATGTGGCATGTCATTCACTTCAGGAAGGTTTCCAATGATAACACCGCAGCAAGGATTGGTTAATGCTGCGCATTTAACCTTTCCTGTAAGGAATGGTGTAGTTATATATGCCCATGCAAGTGGATATTTCTCTATGTTCCCTGAGAACGTCCTGCATGTGACATATTTACCACTATATTGTGATGGTAAAATATAATCTCTCTTCACGCCAATGAGCGTACTTCCGCTATCACGTAAAACTGTGGCAGCTCTACCATTAACATACCCCTGGTGGATGTTTAGTTTACCTTGGGAGTTTACTACAAAATTGGCCTCCTCATTGGTAACAGGTATAGAATGGCCGCATGTTAACACGCCATCCTCATGAAATTGATCACAAATAGTACATTTTTCATGATGGAACACATCAATGGAATGTGCTGAGTTTACTGGGTGATCTTGTACACTTTCATCTTCTGAAGAAGAACTGTCAAACATGGCTGCATTAGCCTTTCTGGTCATTGCCTTGCCTTTACAATCCTTACGCCAGTGACCAAAAGCCTTACAAAGATAACATTTGGTAAGATTTCTGTAGTTCTTCCTTTCTTTATCTTGCTTAGAAATGTAATTCTGCAAGTAAACAGTGTACCCAGGATGTTGGTCACACATATCATTCTCATTGTGTGAATAGTGGCAATATCTGCACTGATAAAATTTTTCTGCAGCTTGTTTATAAGGTCTTTGTTTGTTAATTGACCCTGACTGATATTTGCCATATGTAGCTGCTGCTACAAAGTTTGTGCTGGTCAGACTACTAGAGAAACATTGCTTATTGGCTGCAAAATAACCAGCGCCACGACTTTCAATCTGTTGGACACTTTCACACTGACATTCTAACAAAAATTTCGAAAATGGGGGTGGGAGAGATGTGGTAATCTTATCTCTCAACATAAGATCAACTAATTTGTTATAACTTCCATTTACTTTGGCTGCTGACAGCCATTTAGAAAAAATATTCTGAATTTCTGAGATGTAATCAGAGAACGTGTGTGTAGGCTTAGGAGACAACTTCCTAAACTGTTCTCTATAACCTGATTCATCCAGTAAAAAATGTGACATAATTTTCGCTTTAATGTACAGATAATCTTCTTTCAGGTCATTTGGGATCGACTCTATGACTTTCAGAGGTTCCCCAGAAAGACTTCTTACATATACTATACCCCATTCAGGTTTTGGAATTTTATAATGATCCATGACAAATTCAAAATTTTGGGTGAATGCTGCTATGCAATCACCTGTGTTGTAACTTTTAATCAGACCTTGGTATTTCTTGTAAGGTTGATCTTTGTCTGTTTCTCTACTATTTTTATCTTTAGAAGATTCAGCTTTTAGCTGTTCAATTTTCAATTGTGTTTCTTGCTCTTCTTTCTTACTTTGGGCTAAGATCTCAGCTTGCCTCACTGCAGCTTCTGACTGTGCCTGCTGAAGCTTTAGAGCAGCTTCTGATTGTGTCTGTTGAAGCTTTAGAGCAGCTTCTGATTGTGCCTGTTGAAGCTTTAGGGCAGCTTCTGAGTCTGCCTCTTTACTTTTCAGAGCAGCTGCTAAGTCTGCCTCTTTAATTTTTAACGCCCTTTCGGCCGCTCTCTCATCTCGCTCCCTAATTTGCTCCTGTTTCAAGAGATATTCTGCATATTTACTTTCACTCCATGCTCTCAATCCCTCACCAGACATATTCATTTTTAAACCCATTTCAATGAAATCGTTTAAAGAAGACATGATGAACAATACATATGATGAAATGAATATAAACAAAATTACTTATGTTGTTAGTAATTTACAAATATTTCTAGCACAGTTGATGTTTAAAGCCAGACTAACGAAAGTATAAAGAGGAATGAAAAAAATTTTATACTCAAGTAATCCTTGGGCAATGTGCTGTCCAGTGGTGCTCGAAATCACACTGGAATGTCCTTCGGGTTGACGCACGAAAAAAATTTGAAGTTCAAAAGGCTCAGGTAAAGTTGACTCAAAACACCTGTACTTTTGAAACTAAACGAAATTAGAACGTTTGTAAATGTATGGTGTATGTAATGTCACTGAAGTCTGTATAGGTTTGTATGCTGTCAAGTATTATTGTTAGTCGTTACCACAATCAACAACTTTCACGCTCACACTAACCCTACTCAATGACATTCAAGGGCACGGCCGCCATTTTGGATTTTAGGTACAAAATTAGTTGAATTTGGCGATAAGTCTGAAGACGCCTCGGTTGGCTTCAAATAATGTCTTCACACTTATAATTTAATGAAATCAACACTATTTAACCGTTACTTTACCCTAATCTATGACTTGCGCACTTCTATCAACATCTTCACCTTCGATTCAAAAACTCGGACCAAAAAAATCTACAAGTTCGCATTCAGTTCAAAACTCGGACGAGAAACCCACGTTCGCACTTGTCAGAGTCTTGCGTAGAGCAAGATAAGTAGCTCGTTTTCTGGCAAGTGTGAAGCAGTATCACCTATCAAATCACACGAGGTGAATATCCGAAACTGTTATTTACAAGCTTTATTTACGCGCTGCATTTATTATCGCACAGACATCGCGCAATGACAATCCATAGCAATCATTACAGCATGAACAATATCAATACAATACATAAGGATACATGCAATCAATATACATATCACTTACAAGCCAACATACTCAAGCGTTCGAACCAGTCTCCCACGGTCACACAGGCTAGCTCTCAATGCAGATTCAAAACCACTCGCAGACTCATGCGACCTGTCCATACAAACGCCTAACCCGGTCTGCCTGGCCTTTCGTTCTACACGCTAGTCGGCGCTCAAGTCAGCTGGTGTGACCTCTGCAAGGTTCACGGGGTATACCGCTGACCAGCGGTTATTTTAGCGTCGCTCAGTCGCTGTGCTTGGCTGCTTATACGGGCGTCGTCGAAGACGCCGCATTCCCTCTGTAGTGTTTAACATCACTCAGGGTTGCGCGTTGTTATGTCGCCTGGCGTTGGCACGGCCAACGCGTCGCAACCTCAGATGTGAGACTTTGACACATAGGGCAATGACATGCTAGACTTTAGTTTTGTGCTGTTTAATGAGGGACTGGAAAGGAGATACAATGTAATGCGAGATAGAGAGTTCATGTGGAGTTCTCTGCATGTTGTATAAAGTGCAGTGCTTCAATACAGACTCAAAATATGGTCTGCGTGTCGGCGTTGTTCATGAACAATTTTTAATAGTTCTGCTGTTGAATTCACATTCGTTATTGAGGGAAATACAACCTAGATAAAATGAGCTAAACTATGCCATGGAATAATACTTGGCATATATGGGTGCACGTCTCGGTGGATAATTAACCCAGGACATAAGTAACGATAGTAACAGTGTGTAAACATCAGCTCTTCTAAAGGAAAGCCTGCTCAGATCGCATTACATTTAGATGTCATGGTGAAAGGAGGTATGGCAGTGTTGCCGGATTATTAGAAGATTAGCTGTGCCGTTGGAGGAAAAGGTTAGCCGTTCCTACGAACAGAACAAGGATGTAACGACAATACACTTTTGATATCAATACGTACATCTGTTTCGGGATATTTTACACAAACCCATCAGGACCATAGAAGTATTTTCTACGAATCAACCAGATGTCTTGTTTGTTTGTACATCATCACTACGAGTAACACTGAAAGGAACATTGTAAACCAACCACAAGACGGACATATTTATAAGCATGTACTGGCAGGAATTTGCATACATAATTAGATCCGAAATCTGTCGCCGTCATGAGACAGACACAACTTCGAACTATAGACTTATCTTGCTCTACGCAAGACTCTGACACTATGTTGTCACATTTATGGAACATCTTCTTACTTAAACTACTTACGCCACACATGAAGCTTGTAACGTTATTCGTTGGATGACCTTTCGGTGACTCTGAAGCAACGGTCCATCAACTCTTCTTTTATTTCATTATCTTCTTCTTTCCGTGTTCTGTGCCAAATCTGTTCCTGTCCTCATTTCATCTCTGCTTCTTCTTGCATTTCTCTTGTCCATATATTCTTTGGATGTTCCTCCCTTTCGTCATTAGAATCCCAAGCTCTTGTCCCTTGATAACTCTGTGCCTTCCTCTCTTCCTGGATCATCCTCGCCGTTCCTCTCTATGACGTTTTTTATCACCAAGTCAAGTCTGGTGCGTTCAGTATGCTGTCTTCTTGTTTTTCCGATTATTGCATTCTGCGACACATGGCAACATCTTCGGCGATTGTAGCACAAAACTCTTTGAAACAGTGAAAATGAGAAAGCTTTTCTCCTTCCAGTTGTTCTTCAAACAAAGATTGCTTTCTCTGAATTCCGTTGATGATTCCGTAGTGATCACAAACGAGGTTATTCTTTCCTTGAAGTTTCAAGTTAAATTCATTCATGTGGGATGTGATGTCGACTAAAAATGCAAACTTTGACAGCCATGTTGAATCTGACAGCTGTGGATAAGCTCTATATTTTTCAGTGAGGAAAACATTTATTTCGTTTCGGAGTTTTTAAAAACGAAACAGCACTGAGCAACCTCACTGATGTGTGATAAGGCAAGTCACAGAAATTCAGAATCAATTTCTTCAAGAAAAGCCTGGAGCTGACCGTGATTGAGTGCATGTCCCCGAATGAAGTTCACAGCATAAACGACTGGTTTCAGTACACAAGAAATATCTAAGTCTTTTCAACACAGTGCTTGTTGATGTATGATGCAGTCTATGAACAGAGCTCCCGGAATTTGCAAATCTTCCAACTGAGTCCTGATCTGCCCCACCAGACCCTTTCTCACCCCAGCCATGTTTTTTCCTCCATGAACTGTAACACCTTGAAGCTGATTCCACTGAAGGTTATATATAGTCTTGCAAAATCTTTTGTACTTCCACGAAAATGTCTTCTCCAGTTGTTGTTCCATGCATGTTGCAAACGGTTGCTAACTCTTCCGTTATCTGAATGTCCAAATTTACACCACGAATGAACATGAGAAGTTGTGACCTATTCGAGAGATCAGTAGACGAATCAAGCACCAGAGAATACCTTAACAAGTTCCTAGCTTTATCGCGTATATGTAGCACTATTTTCTCTCCAAGTTCTTCTGTTCTCCGCACAGCTGAACTTGCCGAAAAGATGGTGATAGTTCCAAACAAATCAGCTTTCTCAGAATACAAGTCATTTGCCGCTGCCATCACTCTTTGATGAAGTTGCCTTCAGTAAACGGTTTTCATCGTTCTGCCATCTTATGCACTATTTTGTAACTTGTACGAGAGACATATTCATTTTCAGCAAACTTTCTCGTGAAGAGATTTATGTGTTTCTAAACCACATCTCATGGACTCATATTTCTCAGAACGTAACTTTCCAGAAAACTTTGAATATGTTGATAGATGTTTTGTTTCATAGTGACACCAAAGATTGTAATCTTTCAAAATGGCAGCACTTTTGCTGCATATTACGCAACTGGTTTAACGTCTCGTGTTCCATACGTTTTATCAAGCAAATTCGAATACCGTCGGCGAATCTGATGAACTGACGTCATGGGCCTGATCCAACCTGCGGGCCGTAGTTTGGTGACCCCTGGCCTAGCGGATGTTTTCCTTTGGATGGCTGGGCCAATCCCTTGGCTTGAGACGTTATTAACTGTTAGTCCATTGACCCACCTTAACAAAATATCCGGTTCATTCAATCCACTGATAGTCATTAAACGATTTGATCGTTTAAGACATATACAGCAACAACAAGGATACGGATAAGTAACCCTAAACTAATATTTTCATGCAGCGTTTCTCATGTAGTTGTGTCGGTTTGTATTTGAACTATTTGTTTATCATGTGCTGACGAAGGCTTTAGCTGCAACGTCTATTGTATTTCTTGTAATCGTGTTGTAGTAAAGCTCACTGTCTACTTCTTGTTTTTTTGTGATTTAACTAATACCCATACTGAAATATCCAAATATAACCATGTCTGAAAAACGACAGATAATAAACAGCATATTCACACCAACCCTATGCTAACAATCTCAAACTTGGACTTTATCCAAATCACACTTTCGCAAAATCAACACATGTGAGATGTGATGCCTGAAGAGAACTGCCAACTTAACAATCGGAGACCGAATAAGAAATGTTGTTATCAGACAGACAGAGGGATCAACACCTTGTGCCACATTTATTGAAAGACAGAAGATCAAGTAGTTTGACCATCTCGTTGGAATGCAATATCATCAACTGCCAGCGCTAACCCTACATCAAAGAAGATCTGCAGCCAATTCTGCTACTAGTACTAGAACAAGAGGACGCCCAAGAAGAAAATGGATTGACGACATCAAAGACATTGTACAATAACACGGAATGACATTATCCAATGAAACCAACCGGGCGCTGGAGCGCCAGTTATTCCTCCTCACGATGCTTGACGGCAGAAGTGGATGATGATGATGATGATGTGATGATGATGATGATGATGGATGATGATGATGATGATGATGATGATGATGATGATTCATTGCCGTTAAAAACTAGCAGACGATATATTTCACGTGAGTAGCCTCCCCTGAGTGGGTCTCTTAGACTGGAAACCAGCAAATGGCCGGCAGACCCGGTTCACGACACGTCAGTAACATCAGCATTCTGTTGGCGACGTGAACCCACTTCACCTCCTCCAGATTCACCTGTTTCCCCAGTAAACGTCTTCAGTGTAGAAATATCTCAAACAGCCGTGTACTATATGTGAATAAATATTGAAAATAGCTGTCTGTTATGAGCTATAAGACTAGATTAGTTAAAGTTTTCAAATGTTGCGGCGCTGCTAACTAATTTACACAGTTAACACAGCACTGGACTTACTACTTACTACTTTTTTACTACTTACTTAAGTAAGTTACTATACTACTTACTAGAGACAGAGATAGATTAGAAGAAGCTAAGAAGTAGAACTAAGAAGTGTCAAGAGTCTAGATTACCGTGGCACAGCAGACGGAGACACAGAGTTCGGGAATCATAATTAATTTAAGTGTTATTAACAGTTAATAACACTGTTAATCCTATTTGTGTTTGTCAAGATTATACTGTAGTTTAAACTCACACTGAATTTAATTGAATACTATCAGTGTCATTAAGAACTGTCATAAAATTAGACGAAATTAAACAAGCCACTGTTTTTGTTTTCTGATTAGTGTACAGTACAAGTTCAAATAAGAACTAAAAGAGTCCAGGAGTACTATTATTACTATTAAGAGTCTTAGTAAGACTACAGTTACAAGACAAGCTGTGTAGTGTAGAGTCATAGAAGATGGTCTTGTTAACAATGATAGCCAGGCTGGCTGATGGCCTGCCCCTGTCAGCATCTGTTCAAGAAGATGAACAGGTAAGAAGCATCATCATTATTGCTATCCTTGGCAGGATGTGTGATCATGTTCCTCCACAAACATCTGTCCTGTTTTCTGACTGCTTAGCTGATCTTCCTGCTACTTTGTCAACTCATCCAGTAATTTCTTCTTCCTCATGGTGATAACCTCCTGCAGACTCTTGTCTCTATTTTCATCAATGTTGACTTCATGTTCTTGACTTTTGTTTTTCGTTTTGCATATCCTATTTACGGGACATCGATGTCAACACCAGCACTACTGTTGTTGATGTCTTGGCAGGTTTACGTTCTGTAGTTTGCCATTGCTTTCGGAACGACCAGCTCCCATACCATCAGGTTAAAACCCAGCGCGACACGGTCTGCTGCCATATTGGTCGCAGCTGTGTTTCAAACGCAGGTAAGCGTCCGTAATGCCTTTGCCATGGAGACTGGCGTTCTTGACTTGGGGACATAAATTACAAGTACCTCAGATATCAGAATGGGTTTGCCTGATGGCGAGGGACACTAGTAATAGGGAAAGCTTATTTACATGCAAAAATAAGTCTAGTGCACTAGAATGCTGATATTACTGATGTGTCGTGAACCAGGTTTGCCGTCCATTTGTTGGTTTCCAGTCCAAGAGACCCACTCAGGGGAGGCTACTCACGTGACATATATAATCATCTGTTGGTTTTTAACGGCAATGTCAATCAATCAGGTGCCGTCTCCAGAGTGTATAAGCACGTGTATGGACTACAGTTGAGTTGATTTTCATACGATGGAGTGATGTCCGTTCAGAAATCAGTGGCAAACTGCTGAATGTATACTTGCCAAGAAATCACTAACAGCCAATATATGCTGGTGTTGACTGTGATTTCCTCTAAAGGATATGTAGCTAACATGTTATTGTTAATAATATATTTTGTTCTTATTTGAGAAATGCTTTTTAACCTACTCATGAAATGTGTGTTTACCAGGCTTTAAATTACAAACTTAATAGAAAATTGATCACATACATACTGGCTGATGTTGTTGCAAGTGGTAAAATTACTGAACAAAGATACAGAGCTGGACCATCCTGCCTCATGGCATGCAGTTCCGAGGGGGCTTCAAATGAACATCTTAAAAGTGTGATAGAAATTATAATAATCATGCCATTGTCTTGAGAAGAAATGGATTGGAGAATTTAGTGACAACTGGCAAGATCGAAGGGGTCCTACCAAGGGGAAGACCGAGAAGAAAATACCTGGATGGCTTGGCCACATGGCATGGTTGATACCGGAACACTGAACTGATGCACGACTCTGATGATCGAGTGAAATGACGAGTCATGACCGCCCACACTTTCCGGCATGGCACATGATTGATTGATTGATTGATGTCAGGGGTGTTAAGAATGTGACATAACGGTGCAGAGAACACAGTGACGTGATAAGGACAATTTAAAAATGGCCACCCCACTTTTGACATGCACCAAAGTGAGCAGCATTATGTTATCCATTTTTTTTATCAGTGAAGGGGTGAAACCAATACAAACTCATCAGCGAATAAAGGTCCTGTATAGTGATGCATGCCTGTGAGCCCAGCAAGTGAAGTAGGAAGTTTTGACCTACAATCAAATTCAAACAATGTGGACTTCTGACTAAAGGTGTCCTTTTGCAACACGACAATGCTCAACCCCATACTGCCAATGCAACGGTTGAAACCACCGAAGACCTCCACTTTCAGTGTGTACCACATCCCCCCGTACTCGCCAGACCTAGCCTCAAGTGATTTCCACCTGATTACACAACTCAATGAATCAAAAAAAATATTTAAGGTTTTCATTTGAACCCTCCTCATATATCAGCACATCAATTGATAACATTCTCGTAAAGAATGAGCTCTTGAATATTGATTGGTTGTGGATCCTCTGAAAGACTAAGCTTTAACTCTTTAAGTTCCATGTATTGACGTTCAGGTCATTTAATCCCTTAAAAAGGCTGGCATCTCTCAACATGAGGTTGGTGTAGAGACTTTCCTCCAGGCATAATACCAAAGTACCGTCTCCACAAGGATGGTTGCAGAGTTCTCCCCATCTCCAAGCCTGAAAACCAGTAGGACATACAATACTGGCATCGACACTTCACATTGAAAGAGAGATATATCAGCATGTCACCAGGTCAAGGTTCAGCACAACACATACAGACAGGCTGGGATTAGACCCGTGGTGATCATGTTCTAGAAAAGCTGGGAATGAAAAGGGAGCTGATGAAAGAAATAAAAGAAAGGCAAGTGAAATATTTTGGCTGTGTTAAAAGACATAACACTCTTATAAAAACCATACTGAAAGGTAAGGTTGAAGGCAAGCAAGCAAGAGGTAGACAATGATATATGTGGGCAGATAACATCAAGGGATGGACAAACAGCAGTCTGACAGAATATACAGTTAAGGTGAGAGATAGACAGTGTTGGAGATATATTGCAGCCAACCTTCATTGTCGAGACGGCACCTGATTGAATGATTGATTGATTGATCATGTTTCCTCTGCAGGTTTAGGGTAAATCATTGTTAACAGACCCCTACCCAATTTCCAGGGGTAAGCAAAGGATCTTACTAATGATAATTGTTTTTTGGGGTGCTCACTCGCTTTAAACTCAAGCGTAGTCCGTACATGTTACTTCTAGTAGCACAGGACTAAATTTTGCATGTGGTTAGCTTTCCCTATTACCAATGTCCCTCGCCATCAGGTGAACCCATTCTGACTTCAGAGGTACTTGTAATTTATGTCCCCAATTCAAGGATATGAAGTCAACATTTTAGTCCAACTGTAATGATAATTTAATTATATTTATTTACTCATTGAACATGTCTTTATTCTCAGTCAGGTAGAAATCTCATGGAATATCAGACACAAGCGAAGCAGCTGTTCCGCAAACTGTCCCAAGATCCAAACCCACCAGCAAAGTGCAGCCTAGATACAACAAATTACATGTTTCAGTGAGTGCGTCTTTGTCAGCTTTCACTTAGATTGTGCACTTTATTTCAGTGAGTGCATCTGTGTCGGCTTTCACTTAGATTGTGTACTTTATTTCAGTGAGTGCGTCTGTGTCGGCTTTCACTTAGATTGTGTACTTTATTTCAGTGAGTGCGTCTGCATTGGCTTTCACTTAGATTGTGTACTTTATTTCAGTGAGTGCGTCTGTGTCAGCTTTCACTTAGATTGTGCACTTTATTGGTGGTGATTTTAACATGTTGGTTTAGGGCAGGAAGATATTTTTTTTGTACGTTATTGGTGGTGATTTTAACATGTTGGTTTAGGGCAGGAAGATAATTTTTGTGTACGTTATTGGTGGTGATTTTAACATGTTGGTTTAGAGCAGGAAGATATTTTTTGTGTACGTTATTGGTGGTGATTTTAACATGTTGGTTTAGGGCAGGAAGATATTTTTGTGTGTACGTTATTGGTGGTGATTTTAACATGTTAGTTTAGGGCAGGAAGATATTTTTTGTGTACATTATTGGTGGTGATTTTAACATGTTGGTTTAGGGCAGGAAGATATTTTTTTGTGTACGTTATTGGTGGTGATTTTAACATGTTGGTTTAGGGCAGGAAGATATTTTTTGTGTACATTATTGGTGGTGATTTTAACATGTTGGTTTAGGGCAGGAAGATATTTTTGTGTACGTTATTGGTGGTGATTTTAACATGTTGGTTTAGGGCAGGAAGATATTTTTTGTGTAAGTTATTGGTGGTGATTTTAACATGTTGGTTTAGGGCAGGAAGATATTTTTTGTGTACGTTATTGGTGGTGATTTTAACATGTTGGTTTAGGGCAGGAAGATATTTTTTGTGTACGTTATTGGTGGTGATTTTAACATGTTGGTTTAGGGCAGGAAGATATTTTTGTGTGTACGTTATTGGTGGTGATTTTAACATGTTGTTTAGGGCAGGAAGATATTTTTTGTGTACGTTATTGGTGGTGATTTTAACATGTTGGTTTAGGGCAGGAAGATATTTTTTGTGTACGTTATTGGTGGTGATTTTAACATGTTGGTTTAGGGCAGGAAGATATTTTTTGTGTACATTATTGGTGGTGATTTTAACATGTTGGTTTAGGGCAGGAAGATATTTTTTGTGTACGTTATTGGTGGTGATTTTAACATGTTGGTTTAGGGCAGGAAGATATTTTTTGTGTACGTTATTGGTGGTGATTTTAACATGTTGGTTTAGGGCAGGAAGATATTTTTTGTGTACGTTATTGGTGGTGATTTTAACATGTTGGTTTAGGGCAGGAAGATATTTTTTGTGTATGTTATTGGTGGTGATTTTAACATGTTGGTTTAGGGCAGGAAGATATTTTTTGTGTACATTATTGGTGGTGATTGGAGAAATACAAACTAGAATCAACTCTGGAAATAAGATATACTATGCACTACAGCATCTACTAAAATCAAAGGCGCTATCTCGTAACACCAAAATCACAATATACAAAACACTGATCAGACCAGTTGTGCTGTATGGCTCTGAAACCTGGAGTACAACGAAAGGAGACAAAGCCTTGTTACAAACCTTTGAGAACAAAATTTTAAGACGCATCTTTGGACCCATTAGGGATACACAAAGTGGAGAGTGGAAAAGAAGAAGTAACAAAGACATTTATGATCTGTTTAAGTCCCCGCTAATCACTGGTATCATGAAGGCTAATAGACTACAATGGCTGGGGCATATAGAAAGAATGGAAGATAATAGGGAAACAAAACTCGCTTACACTCAGGAAATAAATGACCGTAGACCCCGAGGTAGACCAAGAAGGCGGTGGAGAGATAATACATGTACAGACCTGCAAGCACTTGGAATCAACGACTGGCAAGAGAAGGTCCACCAGAGAGACGAATGGAGACGGATTGTATTTGCAGCAAAGAACCTCAATGGCTCGGAACGCTGAAGAAGAAGAAGAAGTTATTGGTGGTGATTTTAACATGTTGGTTTAGGGCAGGAAGATATTTTTTGTGTACGTTATTGGTGGTGATTTTAACATGTTGGTTTAGGGCAGGAAGATATTTTTTGTGTACGTTATTGGTGGTGATTTTAACATGTTGGTTTAGGGCAGGAAGATATTTTTTGTGTACGTTATTGGTGGTGATTTTAACATGTTGGTTTAGGGCAGGAAGATATTTTTTGTGTACATTATTGATGGTGATTTTAACATGTTGGTTTAGGGCAGGAAGATATTTTTTGTGTACGTTATTGGTGGTGATTTTAACATGTTGGTTTAGGGCAGGAAGATATTTTTTTTGTACGTTATTGGTGGTGATTTTAACATGTTGGTTTAGGGCAGGAAGATATTTTGTGTGTACGTTATTGGTGGTGATTTTAACATGTTGGTTTAGGGCAGGAAGATATTTTTTGTGTACGTTATTGGTGGTGATTTTAACATGTTGGTTTAGGGCAGGAAGATATTTTTTGTGTACGTTATTGGTGGTGATTTTAACATGTTGGTTTAGGGCAGGAAGATATTTTTTTGGGCATTTTCTCTCTTTGAACTCGAGCGTAGTCTCTACTCGCTACTTCTAGTATCAGGCAAACCCACTCCGATTTTAGAAGTACTTGTAATTTACGTCCCCAAGTCAAGGATGAGAAGTCAACATTTTAGTCCAGCTGACTGGTGTAAGGGTTGAACCCGCTACCTCAGCATTACGTGTTTCAGTGAGTGCATCTGTGTCAGCTTTCGCTTAGATTGTGTATTTTTGAGTGGTGTTTTTTTAAAACAAATTGGTGTAGGGCAGGAAAATGCTATTCATATGTTTTTTAACAAATTGGTGTAGAGCAGGAAAATGCTATTCATATGTTTTTTAACAAATTGATGTAGAGCAGGAAAATGCTATTCATATGTTTTTTAACAAATTGGTGTAGAGCAGGAAAATGCTATTCATATGTTTTTTAACAAATAGGTGTATAGCAGGAAAATGCTATTCATATGTTTTTTAACAAATTGGTGTAGGGCAGGAAAATGCTATTCATATGTTTTTTGTAACAAATTGGTGTAGAGCAGGAAAATGCTATTCATATGTTTTTTGTAACAAATTGGTGTAGAGCAGGAAAATGCTATTCATATGTTTTTTGTAACAAATTGGTGTAGAGCAGGAAAATGCTATTCATATGTTTTTTGTAACAAATTGGTGTAGAGCAGGAAAATGCTATTCATATGTTTTTTGTAACAAATTGGTGTAGGGCAGGAAAATGCTATTCATATGTTTTTTTGTAACAAATTGGTGTAGAGCAGGAAAATGCTATTCATATGTTTTTTGTAACAAATTGGTGTAGAGCAGGAAAATGCTATTCATATGTTTTTTGTAACAAATTGGTGTAGAGCAGGAAAATGCTATTCATATGTTCTTTATAACAAATTGGTGTAGAGCAGGAAAATGCTATTCATATGTTTTTTGTAACAAATTGGTGTAGGGCAGGAAAATGCTATTCATATGTTTTTTGTAACAAATTGGTGTAGGGCAGGAAAATGCTATTCATATGTTTTTTGTAACAAATTGGTGTAGGGCAGGAAAATGCTATTCATATGTTTTTTGTAACAAATTGGTGTAGGGCAGGAAAATGCTATTCATATGTTTTTTGTAACAAATTGGTGTAGGGCAGGAAAATGCTATTCATATGTTTTTTGTAACAAATTGGTGTAGGGCAGGAAAATGCTATTCATATGTTTTTTGTAACAAATTGGTGTAGGGCAGGAAAATGCTATTCATATGTTTTTTGTAACAAATTGGTGTAGGGCAGGAAAATGCTATTCATATGTTTTTTGTAACAAATTGGTGTAGGGCAGGAAAATGCTATTCATATGTTTTTTGTAACAAATTGGTGTAGGGCAGGAAAATGCTATTCATATGTTTTTTGTAACAAATTGGTGTAGGGCAGGAAAATGCTATTCATATGTTTTTTGTAACAAATTGGTGTAGGGCAGGAAAATGCTATTCATATGTTTTTTGTAACAAATTGGTGTAGGGCAGGAAAATGCTATTCATATGTTTTTTGTAACAAATTGGTGTAGGGCAGGAAAATGCTATTCATATGTTTTTTGTAACAAATTGGTGTAGGGCAGGAAAATGCTATTCATATGTTTTTTGTAACAAATTGGTGTAGGGCAGGAAAATGCTATTCATATGTTTTTTGTAACAAATTGGTGTAGGGCAGGAAAATGCTATTCATATGTTTTTTGTAACAAATTGGTGTAGGGCAGGAAAATGCTATTCATATGTTTTTTGTAACAAATTGGTGTAGGGCAGGAAAATGCTATTCATATGTTTTTTGTAACAAATTGGTGTAGGGCAGGAAAATGCTATTCATATGTTTTTTGTAACAAATTGGTGTAGGGCAGGAAAATGCTATTCATATGTTTTTTGTAACAAATTGGTGTAGGGCAGGAAAATGCTATTCATATGTTTTTTGTAACAAATTGGTGTAGGGCAGGAAAATGCTATTCATATGTTTTTTGTAACAAATTGGTGTAGGGCAGGAAAATGCTATTCATATGTTTTTTGTAACAAATTGGTGTAGGGCAGGAAAATGCTATTCATATGTTTTTTGTAACAAATTGGTGTAGGGCAGGAAAATGCTATTCATATGTTTTTTGTAACAAATTGGTGTAGGGCAGGAAAATGCTATTCATATGTTTTTTGTAACAAATTGGTGTAGGGCAGGAAAATGCTATTCATATGTTTTTTGTAACAAATTGGTGTAGGGCAGGAAAATGCTATTCATATGTTTTTTGTAACAAATTGGTGTAGGGCAGGAAAATGCTATTCATATGTTTTTTGTAACAAATTGGTGTAGGGCAGGAAAATGCTATTCATATGTTTTTTGTAACAAATTGGTGTAGGGCAGGAAAATGCTATTCATATGTTTTTTTGGGCACTTGCTTGCTTTGAATTTGAGTATAGTCTATACACACTACTTCTAGTAGAAAGACTGAATTTTGCATGTGGATTAGAATGTCCCTGTTACATATATGTATATGTGAATAGCAAAGAGGTGCTTTGAACAAGTTCCCAAAGACATAGTGATAATTAGACATCTTTTTACAAGTATTTTAAACAGTTGGCTGTCTTATTGTGATCACAGTTTGAAATATTATTGACAATGCTGGAGGGCATAATTCAAGGAGAAATAAATACAAAGACATCCAAGAAACTGCTACATCACACGTGAATTCAAGAACATTGAGAATAGGGAATGGAAGAAGGGGTCAAATTACTTACACCATTCTTAGGGCTGACTGACACGATGGTGATGATGATGGTGGTAGTTGTGATGATGATAATTATGGTGATTATAGTAATGGTGGTGGTTGTGATGATCATGTTGTGATGGTGTTTGTGGTTATGGTGATTATAGTGATGGTTGTGGTGATGATCATGTTGTGATGGTGTTTGTGGTTATGATGATTACAGTGATGGTGATGATCATGTTGTGATGCTGTTTAAGGTGATAGTGGTGGTTGTGGTGATGATCATGTTGTGATGGTGTTTGTGGTTGTGGTGATTATAGTGAGTTGTGGTTATAGTGATAAAATTAATATTGTGAAGGAAATAAACAGAATTAGTATTTTTGTTTTCCTGTTTGTGTGGAGAGTTGTTTCCTTAATCATTTAAGGATTTAATTTTCGCAGCCTTTGTGACTGACACGTGGAGGAGTAACTTAATTTGTGCCACCTTGTTTTTTTTTCCAGTTACATGATAGAGAGAGGAGTCTGCTATCTGGTCCTGAGTGAGAAAACTTTCTCTAAAAGATTGGCATTCTCTTACCTGGAGGACTTGCAGAATGAATTCAATTCTCAGTATGGATCCAGATTGGATACAGCATCCAGACCTTACTCATTCATCGAGTTTGGTGAGTATCGTGTATTAAACCAGGGCTGGATATGTAAGAGCACTGCTGGGTCATGTAGTCACGGTGAAACAAGCAAATGTAGCAGTTCAAATCAGTGTATTACCTTATTATAGTCAGGGTATTTGCACAGATTTGTGGGAAGAGAGGTAGAGGAAGATATCGTGAGAAAAGTCTTCACAGTCTTGTGTCATGGCATGGAGGTGAGTCATCACACGAATTGATCCATGCTGTCGGAGATCACAATTTGTGGAGAAACATGATCGCCCATGCCACCCGGCAAGTTACTGGATGATGATAATGATGTTTCCCTTATATATATAGTCAGATCTTAGTCAGATATGACTGAGATACCGGATGGCAGTAAACAGTACTGCATGCTTTCTGTTCGTCCCGATGTTGGGCAGCGCTCACCAAACCTGACACCCCACATTGCAGAGGAGCACAATTGGGAAGGTACAAGTCTTATCCTGGTGCAAGAAAAAAACTAAAATGTCATGGTGGGGAAGACCAAGTCCTAAGTATAGGTCGGCAACTGGTCTAAGATGGAAGCTCCGACAGGTGGACAGTTAGAACATGGCTTTGCTGATCCTACAGCTTCTGCAGCTTGTCTTGTTCCAGATGTATTTTTACCCTTCCTCTGGAGTAAACTAGGCAGGCCGAGGGAGGGATCATGCTACATGGGCAACACATGATCTCTAAATTCAGCCCAGGCTTTGTGTTATGGAGAGGTATAACTTTATTGTACAAACTATTGTCTGTCAAGACGGCCAGGTGCTACGCACAGTTTATTGCCTGGCTTATTTCGCTGTATCTCATCAGGTGCAAAGTGCAATTATATATGTTATAAATTTAGTTTTTGTGCGTTTGCTCGCTTTGAACTGAAGCGTAGTCCATACATGCGTTACTACTTCTAGTGGACTGGACTGATGTTTGCGTGTGGATTAGCTTTGTCTATTACCAGTGTCCCTCGCCATCAGGTGAAACTGACTTCTGAGGTACTTGTAATTTACATCTCCAAGTCAAAGACGAGAAGTCAAAATTTTAATAAAACTGACCGGTGTAGGGCTTGAACTCGCAACTTTGACATCAGCGCACAGGAAGTTTAAGATTGTGCGCTCTTATCCACTCGCCCATGCTGATCTCCCAAATGATGATGATATTTACGCTTGTGCAGAATAGGCCTTGATTGTACAGCAGAATCATTAATATTGAATTCATGAGAAGTAAACAAATTTCAGCCAGTCAGAGGGTGATAAAAAACAAAAACATGGATAGTGAGAAAGAGGGGAATCGAGGCAATTACGCTTTGATTGCTGAAGTAAGTACAAGAGGCTGGCCATAAGTCTTTGCCCTAACTATGAAAAATATATCATAGGGAACAGTAATTTTGTATAGTGTTTATTTTTTTTTTTTTAATATTGCATATCCCTGTATCCCTTACAGGACGTTGCAGTCAACACCAGCATTTTTCAGCTGCTGTTGATGTACTAGGTCAGTTTTACGCTTAAGTGTTTATTACTTATTAATATTAGTCACCATTGGCATTGGCACACTTATGTCTTCTCTGCTTGCCCTTGGAAAGATTGGAAAGACCTTGAGAATAGAACACCCTATGTTTTGAGCTAAGTCAGTTATCACATGCCAGAATGGCTTCTTCGTCACTGTCAGAAGGATTTCCTTTGAGTTTTTTTTAAGATTCTGAAAAGAAAAAAGACTGATGGAGCCAAGCCTGGAGAATATGGTGGGCGTGGAAGAATCTTAATATTAAAATCCTTGGCTGCTAGCTACTCGAGCTGTGCTTTGTGAGAGGGTACATTGTCTTGAAGCAAAGGAAGATTTTGAGAAAAAAAAAAACAGTTGGCTTCACTTTTTCTGCAGAAAATCCTTTTTAGTCATGGTAATGGGCAAGTTTTGTTACATATGAAAATTCATGTTCTGTGAGTAAATCTCCAAGAAATAATAGAACATTGAATTGTTTCAGACACATACATGCAGAAAGCTCGCAAATCATACATGGACTCAAGAGCCCGCCGCAACCTAGGCCAGATAAACACGGAACTGCAGGATGTTCAGAGAATCATGGTTCAAAACATTGATGATGTGTTGATGAGAGGCGAAGCATTGTCAGGTCAGTAATACACTTACTTCTGGTCTCCTTCAGAGGTTGAGTTGAGTTGAGCTAAGAACTGACATCACTGCACTCAGGACATTTCCATATGTGCTCCGTCCCCTCGTTCAACAGCCAACAAAGAGTCATACTACTAATTGTTCCCACCACTACCTGATTGAAAGTTCTACTGTTCTTCACTCTCAGTTTTGAGATCTTCCAAAACCCGTGCCGACCCCTCACTATCTCATTCTTTCCACATACAGGTTCTCAGTTTGTTTCCCCGCCTTCTCCACCTGGTCCCACAGGTACACAACCATCTCTCCCTTGTCCATAGGTAATCTACCACCAAGAGGTGCATTCCCTGCCAGCCTATCAGCCTGTTCATTTCCTGCACTCCCGCATGTCCAGGCAAAAAATCCATACAATTCTCACAATCTGTGACCTCTGAAGGATAGCCATTCCAGACGAAACATTCCCTTCTCCACCTTAATTAGCATACTCCTTGAGTCTGTAATGAATGCATTGTGTGTTGCAGCAGTCTGTAACCAACGGAATGCCGCTGTTACTGCCTCCACCTCCATTATCATGCTGGAGGTCATAGTCTCATATGCCATACTCTCCTACCTCAAGAATCGTCCATTAGCTTTTGCAGTGAAAAACCCAACCATTATGCCCGTTTCTCACCACTGACCCATCGGTGTATATGACTATGTTGATGTGTGTCACTCTGGATCAGTTGTTACACCTCACATACTTACCTCACACTCCCCCTTCAGAGGTCCTCCAAAGACCTTTTAGTTGTTATTCCACCTTGTCTATTCTATTGTGGTGTTGTAGAGGCTAGACTCAGGGCTCATGAGGGAAACAAAGAACAGCAACTCTGTAACCAACCAGAGATGATTAAACAACATTGAAATGAGACTGGCTACCTCAACCCATATAAAACATTGACTGAAAACCCAACCACCATGAACCAACCACTACAAAGAGCTTGATGTGATTTAGTTGAGGACATTGTCCAATTGGAGATGAAACTTGTATACTTGTTTTGTATATGCTTAAAAAAAAAAATTCTGAACGACCGACTCCTATACCTTTTTCAAAAAATACTAGCACCGCTGTGTTTCGAACCCGGGTATACAGGCTCACAAACCGCGTTCTGGCTTATGCTTAAAGCTAGCAGATATATTTCAACAGTTGTTTGTATGTGCCCCTTTGGAAACAGTCAATGTATTCTCACCTTTCCATGCCAGGAATGTTTTTATTGAATTGTTTTCAGTATGTCTGTCTTTCTATTCATCCCTCCATATTTCAGTTTACTTGTCCTTCTGTTCCTGTCTGTCTGTCTGTCTGTCTGTCTGTCTGTCTGTCTGTCAGTCTGTCTGTCTCCATCCATTTATCTATCCATCTATGCATCCATATAACTGTCTTATCTAGCTGTCTGTTTATTTATCTATCCAACCATCCATCCACCCATCCTAGAGGATAGTACACTATCTCAACAACCCTGTGTCCTGTCAACCCTAGTTATGTGGCTGTACATGACTTTGGGGTCAAACCAGCCTTTAAAAATTAGCAACAGGGAATTCTCTGAGGACAGCTGGTGGGGAGTAAAACTGGACACCCTACCACATCCTAACCTAGTATATATCATGTCCTTGACTACACACCTCAGCATTAGCAATTTAACACAATGTTAGTTTATATATGTTGGACACATAATAATAATTATAATTGTGATTTCTTCTGCCAGTTCTTGATTCCAAGGCCAGTAACTTATCTGCCCATTCACTGAAGTACAAGAAGGATGCCAAGTATCTCAACCTGCGTTCGTCATATGCTAAAATTGCCGCCGTCATTATTGTTGTCATTCTATTTCTGCTTTTCATCCGGTACTGGATTTTATGAACGTAGTTTTTTTTTTTTTAAAACGTAAATTTACTTGGATAACTGTCATCATCTTGCTTCAGAGTGTATGGTGATTGGTTAAGTCGAAAGCAGACAGCAATAAGGGTCTAATCTCTTTACAAAATAGTCTGTTCATCATCGTTATCATGTTGCCGGTCTTGTGTATCATGTCACTCTCATCATGTCACTGTCATAACGTCACTCTCATCACCTTGGTCTCATCACGTCGCTGTCATTACCTCGCTCTTATCACCTCCCTCTCATCACATCACTGTCTGCAGAAAGGATTCTTGATCCTTCACTATTTCCTTCACTTATTTGACCCCTACCTCATCTTCCAGGAGCCATAACTCCCATTACCTGAAGAAGTCATTGGGAGTAGTTGACCCCTGTCAAGAAGATGGTTCAAATAGTGTACTAGCGACAGTTTGTTTTAATTACCATTTATTTGATGAGCTTAACTGCATTATAAATTATTTCTTTATCCCCTAAAATTATGTTTGTGTTGATTAGCATTTACAGTTACTGTTTCTTAGTACAAATTCTAGTCTCTTAAGGGAAAATATTGTTCATGCATTTTAGTCATTAAAAGATTTGTTTGTACACAAACTTGTACTGGGAGTAACTCATTGTTATTGTGATAACTTGTTATTTTCTGTGTTAAAAATTATGTGTTATGTTTCATTGAAGATTTACTTTATAAATTAAATGTGAGCAATATTTCATTTCTTACTCACATGCTTGCATGGGTGTATACATGTGCGTGTATGCATTTGTGTGTTTTTGTTAAAATTGTTTTTAAGCAATTCTTATTATTTATCTTCCTTTAAAATACTTTGGTAGGGTTGTTGAGTATCTTCTACCTCTCGTCTCTCAATCGAGCATTGTCCCTCAACCAACTCACACCAAACCCTTTGTAGATTTATTGATGATTGGCTTGATTGTGCAGCCGCAGGGATCCAGTCTCAAGCCAACCCTGCTTATAACATGTGTGGCAGGTACAGTCTTGCTGTACTTTGCTTCATTTATCGACCCTAGTAATACATGGAGGATTATTGAATTTGGTGATTTTTATTGTGATAGCTTTGCCATCTGCAAACTAGATAGCATAAATTAACTCACCATTAACTTTAATCACCACGTGTTGTTTTCTAGCTGCTACATTCCTCCTCTCTAAACAAGCATTGAATAGGCTTGTTGACGATAAACAACCTCATCTCATGCCATTTCTGATTGGAACTTGACTGGCTATTCCTTCCTTAAGTGCTACATTGGTTGTTTATGAATCCTTTGTACATACTGGGCTTAGCTCTGAAGTCTGAGATATTGAGGTTGAGATCGTCGGAGTCCTGAAAAGGACCTACATCTATCGGAATGAGGTTCTTGTGTAGACTGCCCTCTGTGCTTGGTAATGAAGTAATGTCTCAAAGCTCAGGAACTTGTGGTGGAAGCAAGACCAGAACTGGAGCTTCATCCATGGAAGGTTAGCCAGATTATGGACAGTCTGTGGATAGGCCCGACTGAAGAAGTGATGTGGAGTGTTAGCCAGCGTGAGACAGATCTCTGACTTGATGCCTTCCGTGGCCTTAGACCTTTATTTAAAATCTGTTTACTGAAAAGCCATCAATACCTCAGGCCACAGTTTAGACACAGCTGCGGACGATTTGGATGCAGTCTGCCTTGTGCTGGTTTTCATACAATGATATGAGTGTTGGTCGTTCAGACAACAATGGGAAAACTACTGAATGTTAACTTGCCAAGAAATCACAAACAGCCAAAAAGTGTTGAGCTTGACTGCGACATCCTGTAAAGGATATGCAACTAACTTTTTACTGAAACACTGAGTAGCCTGTTATTCTGTATGAATAGAAATGCTGGAGAATAATTAGTGAAATGATGGGGAAATCAGCAGGGATGTGGCTTTGAGAAGAATGTTCAGAGTATCGTGGACAGAGAAGATGAAAAATGCTAAGTTACAACAGCCTAAACATATTGGGATAAAAGGAGTTCATAATGTCGTTGTTGTTTTGTTTCTATATTTGCTGCTGCTGTACTATTGTAAGATGTAAACGGAAATTGTAGTGCCATTTTATAAAACCTGCCACATAACAAATTACTAATATATTTGATCTCTCTGTTTGTGCCTCGTACTCTGTCCTGCCATGAAACCTGTTCACAAACAAAATTACTAACGTGTTCAACCCGTTTGTTTATGCCATGACACAGCGTGTAATGTGAATTGTCCGTTTTATTATATCGGTAATCATGGCATTTATTTAAGATATTTACAGAATCGTATTGTATGACAATCGACGATCAATAAAATAATTGACTTTCAGCCTTATATATGATTGTTGTGTTTCATTACACAAAATAACAACCAGTCTTGCCTCCCGATATTCATATTTTAAGAAAGTGTTATTGACAAGAGCCAAAGTCCACACAGAATTTGACTGGCATCTGGCCGTCTTGACAGAGGATAGTTTGTAAAATGGAGTTGTATCTCTCCATAACGCAAAGACTTTGCTGAATTTAGAGGCCATGTGTTGACCATGCAGCATGATCCATCTCTCTGCCTGTCTAGTTTATTCCAGAGCTGGCTGCTGAGGATGGGGACGGAGCGCTTATGGGAATGTCCTGAATGCTGTGATGTCGGTTCCTAAATCAATCAATCAAATCAATCATTCCAGAGCAAAAGTAACACCAATACATCTGGAACAAGATAAGCTGCCGGATAAGCAAAACAATCCTCTAACTGTCCGCCTGTCGGAGCTTCTATCCTTTTCCAACAATCAAACAAAACAATCCTCTAATTACATGCCTGTTGGAGCTTCTATCCTAGACCACACAGAGTTACTTAACCACAGTCTACTTACGACTAAACACTATGTTAAATAAACACTATGTTAAATAAATACTATGTTAAATAAACACTATATTAAATAAACACTATGCTAAATATATACTATGTTAAATATATACTATTTAAAATAAATACTATGTTAAATATATACTATGTTAAATAAATACTATGTTAAATAAACACTACCATATGACAGTAGATGGTACTACCTGCTTCTGTTAGCACCGAATGTTGGGCGGTGTTCACCAAACCCGACACCCCGAATTGTGCCAATGGCTTTGGGTGGAGAAGTGCAATTGGGAGGGTACAAGTCTTACCCTGGTGCGAGGAAATGCAACCTAAAGACTAAATATCATGGCAGGGCAGACCAGGCCCTAAGCCTTGGTTGGCAACTAGGATCGAAGCTCCGACAGGCGGACAGAGCATTGCTTTGCTGATCAGGCAGCTTCTGCAGCTTGTCTTGTTCCAGACGTATTGACGTTACCTTTCCTCTGGAGTAAACTAGGCAGGCCGAGAGAGGGATCATGCTGCATTGGCAACACATGGTCTCTAAATTGAGCCCAGGTTTTGTGCTATGAAGAGGTATAACTCTATTTTACAAACTATCGTCTGTCAAGATGATAAGGTGCCAGTCAGTCTGCTCACGATCATGCACCAACTATCTTTATACAGTCTATGGTACAGTCTCTTTACACAACCATTGGTGTTCTCGTAACTTGATGTTATGTCAGGCCATCGAGAATAAATATATGTGGATGTTTGACAGGCTTTGTCAGACACACGTAACATGGCAATTCTTCCATACATTGACCAGTTGCTTCCTACAGCTCACCATGTTGACATTTGCATAGTAACAGTGATGGATTGCTCGAGACATGTTGCAGACAAATGGAACATATTGTTCTCATCGATGAATATGATGGCGATGAGACTGAACGCAAATCCACAAAAACACCTTTCTCTGAACCAATCTTAGCAAAGAATGAACTAAGTCTGTTTAGCACTGTCGATCATCAATTATCGTGCGACTGTCAACCTGTATTATGCCAGTCACAAATTGTTATATTTACAATAGACACTGACGGGTTGCTTCCAACAGCTCACGATATTAACAGTTGAATTGTTACAGTCAAATGGTTTGGCCACAGATAAAATAGAAGCAGAAGACGAGACCGACCATGTGAACGATGGACAGAGGGAATAGCAGAGTTCAATCTCGATACATGAAGCCCATAAACCAGCACTCTCCCGCTGGTTATGCTTCAACTCGACACAACAAGGTACAAGAGGAACACGGTGGGATTAGATGAGATAGTTACAGTGATGGATTACTTGATAACAAGCTGTCGAGCATGGTGACGATAAGAATCCACAAAAACATCTTTCTCTCACCCAATCTTGTCAAAGAATTATATGATTCAGTGTCGAAGGATAATGTATCCCTAAATATGACCTCGGTTGGATAGAAGGACGATGTATTGTCGTACGAAGGTCATTTTTTTTTTCGTGGTATAATTCGCCATTTTAAATCCCGGTGAATTGAACTTTGCATGATAATACTTGTTTATTTTTGTGTGTACTATGTTTGTACATGTTGCTGGCTCCGTGGCGAATGGAGTGACGGACACAGTTCGTAATCCTGCATTCCGCGTTCGAAACACACCTTCGGGAGATGTGGCAACAGATTGCCTTGCGTTGGTTTTTTACAAAATGGTATGGGTACTGGTCGTTCAGAAAGCAATGGCAAACTTATCATCAAGTGCCATGCAGGCTGGCATAGGCGTTTATGACTCTCCACAGATTCAGTCTTTGGTTTTCTGGATCAACTCCACTGTTGATAATCCTCCAAGCCACCATCTCAATCCATCCAGCATCATTTCTCTTGATCTGCCTCTGCCTGTCTTCCCCTCGATACTGCCAGTTGTCATGATGTTCTCCAATGCCTCTCTTCTCATCACATAACCACGAAAGATGTTTACATCTTTTTTATTGTTGTATATAAGGTTATATTGTCATTGGCCTCTTTCAGGCAGTCGTTAGTTAATTTGGCAGTCCACGGGATTAGCAACATTCGTCTCAGGAACCACATCTCTGTTGCTTCTAATCTCTTTTTAATTTGTTCTTTTACATTCCAAAATTTATTTGCCATACAGCAAAACAAGTTGTATATAGCACTTCAGCACTCTCTTTCTTACATTAAATGATAGTGATGTATTGAATAAGATTAAGATAGTCTTCATTTTCTTAAATGCAGTCTTTGCTTGCCCTATTCTGCTCTTAATCTCTGTTGTGCATCTTCCATCTGATGTTATAAATGCCCCTTGGTGAAGAATTTTCCCGTCTATCTCTATTTCACATTTGGGTGTCACCCTTGTCTTTGATATCACCATTGTTATTGTTTTCTTGATATTCAAGGAGAGTCCTTTCTTAACGGCAAACTACGGAACAAAAACTTGCCAAGAAATCACGGAGAGCCAAAAAATGCAGAGGTTGACTGCAATGTCCTGTAAAGGATATGCAACTAACTAACCATGTTTGGTCCAACCTACGTTCTTGTTTGACACTGAATCAGTTAAGTATGTTTGGCTCATCAACTTTTCTTATCCAGCGACTGTCAATCTGTATTATGCTAGGCACGTTTGTTTTATTTACTGTAAAGTAACGTGTTGCTATATTTAGCTCTCTGTTGACATTGGTATCCTATACTGTATAAAGTTTGTTGACACTGTCTCAACTCGACTTCACGCTGTTTGTTTGTATTACTGTCTCGTCTGCTTAACTAATTCCATCTCCTCTACTATTAACCCTTCATGTGAGTCTTGATAATTTTCATTAACCATGTTATGTATATTCTAAGTTTGAGCAGAAAACAGTGTCTTAAAATGTTTTTATGTGTGGTATCTTATTTAACAGGTGTTTGTAAACTCTCACTACACTGTATGTAGAACAAACCTGAAAATTGAAGTACATGATGTCATTAAAAATATGCTCCACAGTCCATCATGAAGTAATATGCAGCGGATGGCTGTCGTCTGCTGGAATAATTCGTCACACTCCAAACAGATTGGTGAATCACCATTCAAGAAATAACAACAGACATGTTGCCGAAGGTATTTGACAATATGAAGAGACATGTACAGTCATGTCTTGAAGGACGTGGTGGGCATTTCTGACATCTGTTATAATGAATACTTCATTGGTATTTTTCAGCTTCCCCAAAAACAGTGTTAGAATATAGAAATGACTATTGTAACTAATTTAATGAATTGTTTAGCACATTTTTTTGGATGACATGTACATCATGTTTCCAATTTGATCTACATACAAAGCATAGTGAGACTTTACAAACACCCTGTATATATCTATGCTGTTGTTGAAAATGAGGATGAAGTCTGTGTAGAAATGTCGGGAAGTCAGTTCTTGACTGAACTCAGCTCAACTCTTATATATCTATCCAGAACATGTTTTGTGAAAGGTAAGTTCCATTGTAAAACAATATTTAATTAACAATAATATGACAGGGTTTTATGCAACAGTGATAACAAGAACTGCACAACATAATGTATTTGAGGAAAAGTGTTTATTATAAAATACAAAAAAAGTCAAACCAAAGCATTTCACAATATTAACGCGCAACTGACGACACAAAATTAGTTGTTCAGTGGTAAGGTGAATAAATAATACGGATGAGCTCAGATGATTTAATTAAAAAGTGAAAACAAAACATATTTACTATTGTAATAATACTATTGTAATACAATGTAAAATAATGTACACAATTGCAAGATAGTGCTTTTGCTGCCCTCAAATTTTAAAGATGTTTGCTGAAAATATATGTCTGTTATTAAGAGTATAAAAACGTTCTAAACATTAATAATAGGCGACTAAGGAGAGGTGATGTGAGACTGATTAACTTATTTCATAGAAAACTATCTGTAAAATCCAGCCAATCATGAATGAAACAATATTTCCCTGTTGTGAATTTGAATAATGAAAAAACAAATAAAACTACCCTGTCGAAAGTGAAAGCGTCTAAAGGTGCTGTTTTTTTTTTTTTTTTTTTTTGCGGTTTAAAGGATTCATTACACCGCTTCATTATACGAGGGGGCTTCAAATGAAAACTTCACATTTGTTTTTTCTTTGGGTGTGTGTGAATATATTCTGAAAAAGTAAAGAACAAATGTATCACTTTTCGATGTAGTCGCCACTGACTTCAATGCAAGTCCTCCAGTGCCGATAAAGTGCTTGGATTCCTGTAGAAAAATTGACTCTGGGTTCACTACTTTGTGGCTGACCTGGTCATGAACAGTCTGTAACAGAAGTCACTTTCTAGTACCCTCATACACTTGCTTGGACTGACAGGCATGCATCACCATACTGGACCTTTATTTGACGATGAAATTCTATAGATGTCATCCCTTGACTGATCAAAAAGGATAACAGAACGCTGCTCCTCTTTGGTGCATGTCAACAGTGTCAGTCCAGCAAGTGTGTGAGTGAAGTCGGAAGTTTCAAAACAGTGTGACTTCCATGACAGATTATTCACGATCAGCTCAGACACACAGAGTAGTGACCCCTTAGAATTTTTCACTACAGGAATCCAAGCACTGGAGGACTTGCAGTTATTGAATGCAGTGGTGACTACATTGAAAAATCATAAATTTGTTCTTGACTTTTTCAGAATATATTCACACTCACACACACAAATTAAGGTTTTCATTTGAGTCCTCTCGTATTTGTACAATGGTCTTTCCGTTGATATTAGTATATATTTTTAATGTTGTGTGTCCCTTCCTGGATGTTGCAATCAACCTCAACTCCATATTGATTTTCAAGGAAATTTTATGTTCAGTAATTTGCCATTGCTTTTTGCATAAGAAGTCAAGCTTGAACTCCAACTGACTGGCATATGGAATGAACCATGTAGACCGTCGTCAGCAAGCATTCTTATCTGTTCTTTCTATCTTTCTTTCTTTATCTCTATATATTCATATTAAGACCACAAATTAGTAATCAACAAATGGTAATTGCTTTATACTTATATATCATATGTCATTTCAATTTTAATAGATATCGAAAGTTGGTCACAGAATGGATACATACCAACACAAAATACAGTAAGCTGAATAATAGTTTATAATATACAGAGTGGAAAGGCACTAGATTTTCATCTCATAGCATATCATATGTATATTTTATATAATACATCATATTCATGAGATATAACATATTTTAAAACAACTATGTTAAATGATCTTTACAGGATATTGCAACCAACTGCAGGTTGATTTTCTAGGCAGTTTTACATGGAGTAGTTTGCCATTGCTTTCTGAATGAGAAGTCAGAGTTGACGTCCAGCTGACTGGTGTAGGGATTAAACCCACAACCTTGCCGCCAGTGAACAGGAAATTTAACGCATTACACCCTGCGGCCATGCAGACCCAATAAATATACTGTATCACAGATTATCATATCATTGTAGAATTACAGAAAGACTTCATTTTTTTTACAAGCGTATACTCATGTATGAGCCATGGCGAGGTAGTTGCATATCCTTTACAGAACATCATAGTTAACTTCAGTATTTTAGGCTTTCTGAACAACCGACACTCCTACCATTCTATGAGAACATGCGCAAGGCAGTCTGCTTCCAAATCGCCTGCAGCAGTGCTTCTAACATGGTGTTCATAACACCTTTACCACAGCACCGGCTGATTCATGGTAGCACAGTGGATAAACGCATGCCTGATGGCGTGGTGGTTATCTGTTGAAATCTTCATGCGGGAAAGTGATTATAATTGACCTGTATTCCCCAGTCGACCCAGTTTAAAATAGGTACCTGGAAATCTGTAAAAGGATTTTTTTTACTTTGTGTAAAAGGATTCTTTACTTTTTACTTTGTGTAAAAGGATTCTTTACTTTTTACTTTGTGTAAAAGGATTCTTTACTTTTTACTTTGTGTAAAAGGATTCTTTACTTTTTACTTACTTATAAGGGTGCTATGGTAATGCATTGACTATCAAGCTGAACAGTAAAAAGATGTCAATTGCAACGAGAAAAAGAATGTTGAAGTTCTACATAGAACCTGTACTTTTGTATGGATGTGAGACATGGACAATGAGCAGTCAAGCTGAGAAACATCTAATGGCAGTGGAAATGTGGTTTCTAAGGAAAATGCAAAGAATATCATGGACAGACAGAAAAACCAATGAGCAAGAAACAAATGAAATCATGAGAAATTAGACGTCGACTGTCAAGATTATTTGGGCACGTTATGAAAAGAAATAAACTGTAGAACTTGGTGACCACTGGCAAAATTATGGGGAAAAGAACAAGGGGAAGGCAAAGAGTTAAATGCCTAAATGGCTTAGTCACATGGCATAATCGAGACAAAAACAGAGCTGATCCATAGCTCATGCGATCGGGTGAAATGACAAAAACATGAAACTACGCTTATCGTCATGGCACATGATGATGATGAACATGCTGGCATGATTGTCATATGTTTGAATCCCACTTGAGGAGTTTAGGAATTGACCTGGACTCTCAGGTAGACCCAGCTTAACATTAATCGAGTGCTGTTTGGTTTAAACAAATGCGATACTATCACAATATAAGCTTCACTGCGTGAAAAATATACGCATAAAATAGCACTTCAAATTTTTCAGTTTACATTCAGATCTCCAGGAATATTATCCAATGAACAATATAGACATAAAATATCACTTTGCATTTTTTTAGTTGTTTACATTAAGATCTTCAGGAATATTATCTCATAAAAAATATACGCATAAAATATCACTTCATATTTTTAGTTGTTTACATTCAGATCTTCAGGAATATTATAAAAAGGGATAACGATTCACACATGGCAAAGTATACAGTAATATTCACGAGCAGTAAGGCACACATTACACAATGGGAGTTACTGAACAAGAAACACAAATACAAACAAACAAACAAAAACAATAAATAAATCATGACATAATAAAATGAGTAAAATATTATAGAGTATTATTCAAATAGTTTTTTTTTTGTTTTTTTTTTGCTATGATGCATTATGATAATTACATAAATACTTAAAGGTAATGGGAAGTTTAAGAGGCATCAAACTCAATTTAAAAACAACAAAAAAGAGAAAAGAAAATAGAAAAGGAAAACTCAAACCATGGTTAAAAAAACATAAAGAGTTACACTATATATTTTTGTCTTAATAGACTTGCTGATATTTACATGAGTAAATAAAGAAAAGATATAAGCATTAAATATAATTTTACTTGAATATTTTGGCATATGGTTTTTGTCGCTCCCTATCCCAAGTAGTCTTCATTTTCAGATAATAACACTTAAGCAGAAGGAATTAAGTAATTACTGTAATATATGTATTAGATCAGTAATTAGCGTGTCTGTCTGCCAGTCCGATGGCCATAAGTGCAAATCTCCTTCAGGATAGGGATGTATACATTGACTTAAGCTACTAGATTCACACAGTCTACAAATGGGTACCACAAAATTTTATGGAAACAAAAGCCACTCGTGTGATACTCACCATATCACCTATTGAGTGTCAATTGGTCTAAAAATATAAATACCACCTTATACCCAATAAGTTTCATGGTGTGAAAATGGAACTATTACTTTTAATTAATTATATATTATATTCACATCATCATCCAGTGCCTTGCAGGCTGGCTTAGTTTAATTTAGTTTAGTCGATGGATCAACATCACGGCACACGGGTGTAACCCATAAGTGCTCAGTTCTTCTCCTAACTCAAACTTGAGTTTGGAGAAACTCAGTTCAGTGCACAAACTCCGTAGCACCGGTGAGGATCCTGAAATACTTTTGGTTGATTTTTAACTCAAAATTTTGCCCGGGCAGCGCCGTTAGGCTACTCTTTTTCGATTTCCAATTGCCAAGGGATTTTTTACGTGCGCAACAATATACATGGGCATCTGATCTCACTACCCAGAGACCAGGGGAAATTTTATTACTAGAAGTCCAGGTGAAAAAATCCCGGTCCTTACCGGGGCTTGAACCAGGGACCTCCAGCACTCGAGGCAGACACCCTACCTCGAGACCACGCAGCCCCCTGGCGTGGGCAATCATGCTTCTCCACAAATTACGATCTCTGATGTCATGGATCAATTTGTGTTGACTAAATTCCATGCCATGACACAAGACTCAATAATTTTCTCACACTGTCTTCCTCTATCTCTCTTTCTACAAATCTTTCCGGTTGTCACAAAATGTTCCAGTTTTTGTCTTCTCATAATGTGGCCAAATAACAACGACTGCCTCTTTCTGATGTTTGTGATAAGTTGTCTTTGCGTCTCAGCTTCTCTTAAAACGTCGTGATTGCTCAATTTGGCTGTCCAATTAATTTTCAGCATTCTTCTATAAAACCACACTTCCAAGGCTTTTATTTCAAAGCATGATTATCTTAGGAAAATACAGCGGTGGTTTCCCTTTCCCTTCTGCCAGTTTGTGTATGGTTGACTCCACTATATTCATATTGGTAATATATTCCACCCTGGTCTTCCATGTTTTTTGTTGTTGCATATCCAATTTACAGGACATCGCTGTTAACACCAGCATTCTACTGCTGTTGTTGATGTCTGGACAAGTTTTATGTTCAGTAGTTTGCCATTGCTTTCGGAATGACCGGCTCCCATACCAACATATTAAAACCCTAGATGTTTGGATAACTTTCTGCCTTGTTTGTCATGGCTTAGACATAGTCTGCTGCCAAATCATTTTGAGCACGCGGTAAGTGGCTCACAAATCGCGTTCGCAAGCCTCTGGCCATGGAGACCGGCCTTCAATGTTTAGATCTAGTAAAATGTCATTTGTTTTCTTCTTCTTAACCCATGGCATTATAAGATTTTTCCTCTAACATTTAAGTTCAACAGCTGATTTTCTTCTTTAATAATCATGAAATTCAACATTCTGGTGGATATTTGAATAATGAAATATATTGCAAGCTTCTTTTTTTATCCCTTAAATATAACTGTGACAGGCATGCTAGTGAAGTTGTTAAAAACTCCATTGCTAATGACATCAGCCTAATGTCTGAGCGTGGTCGGACACAAGTTTGATGCCTAGGCTCATCGTTTGTCACAATGAGGGAAAGACTGACTGCCTCTTACTTCTTGCTCTAGGCTTACAAAATGTAAAGGCTATTACATCACAGACGCATAGCAGGAAACTTCTATGGGACAATGAAATGTTGTTTCCCCAAACGTCATTGTTGTCAAGCATTCACAATAGGATAACATTATATGAATGTTTTTGTTTCATTTAACCCTAGTTATACATTTTAAATATCACTTATAATGTCAGTTATAATTTGGATATAAATAAAAATGTCATTACTACCTATAGAACTTTGTGGTGTTGGACAGGGGAGAAGTGGGGGTAGTCTTAAACCATGGATATAATTCAGTCTTAACCTTAACCAATGAAATTGGGGGTCTCTTTTGTGGACTGGTCAAGCTGTCTGGCAGACGTGATGAAAGTCATGGCTTTGTTTTCGGGCTGTCATTCAGTTCATGTGCAATTTTCTGAGAACCCTGGGGAATGTCATTGAAGATACGGAGCGCACGCTGTGTGTGATGCTCTAAGCAGGCGGCTGCTCTGTGGAGAGAAGCCCAGCCATACTGGACAGAACCCAGTGTAATGAATAAATCCACTTGTTTTAATCCTTTAATTCTTTATTAAATTAAACCTTGGTGAGATAAAACCTACACAAAGAGCTCACAACCTTTAAAAGTTAATATATAAATTCCTTTGGTATATCAGGCAATTCAAGAAAAGAAAAAAAAAACATAAATTAAGAGATGAGGAAAACACAAATTCAATGATATATGATGCCACTATCTTGAGCCTCGGCGACATCACCACTTCTTGCTTTCCATGAATTTCTTAACCTCTACATAAACCTCATCAATGCCTGCTTCTGCAGAGATCTGGAAAAGTAAAGAAACAAACTGCACATAGCATGTGATTCAGAAAACATATAAATGTATTCAGTACATAAAGTATAGTACTGTATATCTAATGTTTACACTTTACACCATCACTTGAAGCAGAACATACCCTGAGTCAATACCCAGAAAATCTTAGGACTGTACATAGGACAATACTGCAGGACATACCCCAGGTCAATGCCCAGAGAAACTTAGGACTGTACATAGGATAACAGTGCAGGACATAGCCCGAGTCAATGCCCAGAGAAACTTAGGACTGTACATAGGACAACAGTGCAGGACATACCCCGAGTCAATGCCCAGAGAAACTTAGGACTGTACATAGGACATCACTGCAGGACATACCCCAGGTCAATGCCCAAAGAAACTTAGGACTGTACATAGGACAACACTGCAGGACATGTTACTTGCTTGCTTAGTTTACACATGCATGGGGCTAGCAGAGAGAAACAAAGCCTGTCATCATCATTATATGCCCTGCCAAGGGACATAGGCATTCACGTTTCTCCAAAAATCTCAATCCTTGGTGTTCTGGATCATCTCTGCTGATGATATACCTCCATGTTGCTGCCTCTGTCCAGCCAGCATAATTTCTCTTGGTCTGTCTCTTTTCCCACTGCTCTTTCCAGCTGTCACAATGTTTTTCAATGCCTCTTTTCTTTGATATAAACACTGTTTCTGTTTTCTATTATTCAGCACACTAAACTATTAATTTACAGCTAATTATTCCCTTAATTTTTACCTGTTTCACTTTTCCTAAACTCTTATAGTAAGAAATAACTGGTCTGGTCTGGTTGTGGAAGGTCTGAAGCCTCTTTTTGATTGTTGCTTCGTTGTCATCACTACGGCCACTACTCTTGCCTCTTTCTAAAATTCGAGCTGTCATTGTAGCATCCGAGACATCGAAGTACAAAACACAGTCGCAAGTCGCAATCTGTACAAAAACATAAATAACACAATAATAATGTAGATATATACAGTCATCATCCTTTGCAGAACATGTTCTCATCATAGAATGTCTTTCTTTTTTCTTTTCTTGTTTGTTTGCTAGCTCTGAACTCAAGCATAGTCCAAACACGTGCTACTAATTCTAGTGCACTGGACTGATTTTTGTGCGTGGATTAGCTTTCCTTATTACCAATTACCCTCGCCATCAGGCAAACCCACTACGACTTCTGAAGTACATGTAATTTATGTGCTCAAGTCAAGGACAATAAGTCAACATTTTAGCCCAGCTGGCTGGTGTAGGGGTTGAACCCGCTACCTTGACATCAGATAATCAGATATTTAACTGATTAAGTGCCATGGGATGATTAATCATCTGAAGTGGCTCCCCGTATTTGCCATGGACTTATATATCACCAAAATGTTGTCGTTATTTTATAATACAAATCTGCTACCATTTAAGCTATAACTGTGATACACCTCTACATCCATTTTTCCGCCATCCAAATCTTGTATGGTCCAAACCTATTTTTTGTTTGTCACAGAATCTGTTAAGAACGAGCAGACTTATTTGGCCATGCTAACCTCCACCCTGGCATGTCAAAAAGCTTCACAATCTCTGGCCATTTCTCCCACCTCATGCCCAACATGTCTCCATCTAAGTGCTGGTTGACCTCAGCTTCTCTTTCAGGAGCCATGACATCTTCAATGTCCTCTCCAAGCCACTGTCCCATTTAATCTGGCCAAAGTATTTTAATTTTCAAGATAGGATACAGTTTATGAGCCAGGTTTCTTCCATTTTCAGGTCTTGCAGAATTTCATTACTTTTCTTCTTCCAGTCCAACATGCAAGTTAGGCGGTTGAACTGTTATGCCCTCTAGAGCAGTGGTTCTCAACTGGTGGGGAATTCCTCCCCAGGGGGAATTTTAGGGTTTCCAGGGGGGGGGGGGGGGGGGGAATTAAGATTATTTCAAGATCGCGTTAATACAAGAACCAATTACTTGATATTGTTTTTCCCTTCTTACTGTATGGTTCTGTGCGTCTCACCCTTCTAAAATTCAATTTATAAAGTAAGTAGACCCACAAATCATGTTTTATGTGGACAGACGTCTAGACTTGTTTTAGTATGTGCTATTAAATTTAGCTTCCATTATTACATATACTGTGTAAGGGCGGGATTTTTAGGTAGGAAATATGAAAGGGGGGAATGACGTTCTGAAAATGTGGTGAAGGGGGGCACGGGCCGAAAAAGGTTGAGAACCACTGCTCTAGAGTGTTTATGCTTGTGGCTACAGTTTTGTCATCAAGCGATGCTTCAGGCATTACGGGATAACTTCTCTCGCACCACACAAAAAGATTTGTCAGTCGTACGAGAGGAATTGATTACACATTTTATTGCCACAGGCTCTTTACATTACATCAATGCACAAAACGGTCGCTAATAAATCACACATGAATACACCACAGAATTGCCTATCATTAGTCGTTCCTAACCCTACTGCTAATTCTATCTACTAGGCTAAAGAATACGCATCGACGCTAAGCGATGCGCTCACTACGAAGTCTGTCCCCTGTCTGACTAAATCTCCGCGTGCTGACGACACGGTACGCGGAGTGACCTTGTGCGTACTTCGGCTTTTGCGTGCTGCATCATTCAGCACGCTTCGAGTAGTGGTCTCTCTTGAGTCTAGTTCTCTGTATCTGTCACGCTGGCGTGATTACGCCGTGACCAGAGTGCTTACTCTCTGGTTGACACCTCCGTGTCTCATGAGAGAACTGTTTGATAGTTCCCCTTCCTATTTACCACCTACACCTACCCTGCCCTCATGTAGGGGCACTGGGTTACCTCTAATCTACTTGAGGTAGACCACTCATTCAGGGTGGTCTTCCCTGAGTCTTTGACATATGAAAGGGGGGAATGACGTTCTGAAAATGTGGTGAAGGGGGGCACGGGCCGAAAAAGATTGAGAACCACTGTTCTAGAGTGTTTATGCTTGTGGCTACAGTTTGCTTATAAATTTTCCTCTTGTTGGACTGGTAGTACATGGTTCCACTGCCCTGCTACTGAGTTGAGTGCATAGAGTGAGACTGTGAGCTGTGAATTTCACGTGAAGTGCTTTTACATCTCTCTGCAATTGTTTGTAATGTGAATTGCATGTTCAGAAAAATGGCGACAGGCCAGTCACTGAACTAACTGGGTTGCCTTATGCAGTAATGAGTAGCTGCTGGTTTTCTAGTGACTGCCACTTCCATTGACGATTAACTGTATTTTTTGTGGCAGACTTTATGTTGGCATTCTGGCAGCGGCATTATGCATAGTAAACCTGTGCAGGCTGTTGGTTTGTCACTTTTCACATGGGGCAGTGGGGAGCATTTTGTGTGATATTCACTGGCATAGGAATGGAGCATAATTGGGCGACCCTCTGCCGTGCAGTTGGAACCGCAATTAACTAACTAACTAACTTTTTTTCTTCTAGATTCAGACAATTCTATGCATTTTTCTGGAACATTTCAGCTCAAAAGCCCCAAATTTCTTCTTTAGTGATTGAAAAATATTCCAAACTCACATCCTTATGTTGCCGTGGGAAAGATGCACATTCACATATAAAGTAAACATATATAAAGTAGTATTTTGCAAGACATAAAACACACTTATAAATATAAAGTTGCCAAATAAAAGGGAACAGTTGTAAAGTCCTATTATCATCATCATCAAGTACCTTATGTAATGGCATGGGAAACCATGTTTCTGCATATTTTGGAATCTCCAACAACATGTGTCAGTTCATGTACTGACACTCTTCTAAGCCATGACAAACAAAGTTATCCAAACATCTCAATTAAATAAAACATACAAAATAAAATGCTAGAACTTCACGACAATAGCTGACCTCACTCTCAAACTGTAACCCTTGCACCAACTCCCTGGGGTAACCGTCAATGAGGAAACATTTTGTTGTCGATACATTTGCAATTATGGCATCTCTCAGAAGCCCGAGTACGTCTTCCTGGATGAAATAATATTAAGTGACACATAAGTGCAAATCTAGGCTATTGCATAATTAACAGATTCTGCATCGAACAAAAAGTAGGATTAGGCCAAACAAAAATGGACAGTGGATAATGGGAAATAGGGGTGTGTCACAATTATAACTTACAAGTTGTTAATATGTTAGCAGATATAGGTATTATAACGCAATGACAACATTTCGGCGATAGATAACCCCATGGCAGATACGGGAAGTAATTTAAGATGATTAATTAATATTTAGACCAAACAAAAATGGATGGCAGATAATGGGAAGTAGGAATGTTTCACAATTATAACTTAAAAGTTGTTAATGTGGTAGCAGAGATGTATTATAATGCAATGACAACATTTCGGCAATATATAAACCTATAACAGATACGGGAAGTCAATTAAGATAATTAATCACCCCATGGCAATTAATTAGTTAAACTAGATATTAAATGCTTATTACTTATTGTTCTTGTATCTTTCTATATTTTGCCTTTGTGCAGTGGGAGTGGCTAGCATGTTGGCCCAGTGATCAAGTGTTCAAATCCTCATGGAGATGGGGTGTGTTAAATTGATTCAGGCTCTCAAGTTGACAATGGCATAAAATGGTACCAGAAAATACCATGGGAAGTAAATATGGCCAATGTGATATAGACTACATCAGCCATCTAGTGCAGCTTGGTCTATTCATGTATGGATCTAGCACCGTGTACCCACAATGCCTCACAACATGAAAATGTTTCTTTACTTTCATTTTCCCTTTCTTGTTTTGTTAATACTAAAAGATGTCAGCTGCAGCAAGAGCAAGAGTGTTGAAGTGCTAAATAGAACCTGTTAAATGTTTGTAAATATACTGGAGAGGCTGGTTAAGCAGAGGTTGGGGAGGCTGAGTGACACACAACTCTTAGAGCAGTGGTTCTCAACCGGTGAGGATCTGGGTGACACACAACTTTTAGAGGATCTGGGTGACACTCAACATTTAAAGGAAAATTCAGGTGAATATTCAATCAGGCTGCCACTGGTACCATCGGAATGGGAACTCTTCATTGGCTACAGAAGAAGTGCACTAAACACACATGGGAATGCTCTAAGCGCAACGAAGCTGATTCTTAATGTTGTTTTCATTATAAATTCATTATCATCATCCACTTTTGCCATCAAGCGTCATTGGGAAGAATAATTGGCTGTCCATCGCTAACTAAACTTGACTCTACATTTTAAAAAGCTAAACTGGTCATTCAGTCTTACCATAGGATTAATAATTATTACCATAGGATTAATCTTTCTTACCATAGGCACAAGTTCCCCTCTCTCCATAATGGCATTTAATCTGTTGCCTCTCTCTGACCCTGATTTGACTTCATCCCTCAAGAGATCTCCAGACGACAGATGGCAGAATCCAAAGTCCTTGACGATATTGGCACACTGAGTTCCCTTACCACTGCCTGGGCCTCCTGCAATACAAAGGCAATTTTCTGGCTAAAAAAATGACTGGCACCTTGATAGACGATTGTTTGTAAAATGGAGTTAAACCTCTCCATAGCACAAACCCTGTGCTGAATTTAGAGGCCATGTGTTGCCCATGCAGCATGATCCCTCTCTCGGCCTGCCTACTTTACTCCAGAAGAAAGGAACACAAATACATCTGGAACAAGACAAGCTGCAGAAAATTCCAGATCAGCAAAGCAATGCTGTAACTGTCCGCCTGTGGGATTATTTTTACCAGTTGCTGACCAAGGCTTAGGGTCTAGTCTGTCCTGCCATGACATTTAGTCTTTAGGTTGCATTTACTCGCACCAGGATAAGCTAGTACCCTCCTATTTGCACTCCTCCACCAAAAGCTGTTGGCACAATGTAAGGGTGTCAGGTTTGGTGAGCGCTGTCCAACATTCAGTGCTAACAGAGAGCAGGTAGTACCGTCTACTGTCATACTGTACTGTAGCTCAGTCATATCTGACAAAGACCAGGTAAAACAAAATAAATATATTTAAGGTAAAAACATTTAACATCCCATTACAACATGCACAGAAAGCTGCGAAGTAGATTATGTTCTTTACAGCATAGAGAAAATAGTTTATATGTTTAACTTAACAGTATAGATTCATGAAATCTTGGGACAACACAGTACTGTTTGTCTGTGTTCTGCAATGTAAATATTTTACAACTATTCTGGGAATACGGAATAGAAAGAGCTTGGAGGCTGAGAAGTGTCATTTCTGTGAATGGGGATGTGGTTTCTGAGAATAGGGATGTGGTTTCTGAGAATGGGGATGTGGTTTCTGAGAATGGGGATGTGGTTTCTGAGAATGGGGATGTAGTTTCTGAGAATGGGGATGTGGTTTCTGAGAAAGGGGATGTAGTTTCTAAAATCCCCGGGAAGGTTAACCCGGTCAACAAATGCCCGCAGAAGTCGGATGTGTCGGCCTAACGGTGCAAGAACGCAGCTCTGCTGTAAACAGGCACAACGCAATCACATCCGAAAAAAAAAACTCCGGATGAACGAAGAAGAAATTTCTAAAATTAGGGATGTAGTTTCTAAAAATAGGGATGTAGTTCTTAAGAATGTAAATTTGGTTTATGAAAATGGGGATGTAGTTTCTGAGAATGTAAATGTGGTTTCTGAGAATGTAAATGTGGTTTCTGAGAATGGGGATGTGGTTTCTGAGAATGTAAATGTGGTTCCTCAGAATGGGAATATGGTTTCTAAGAATGAGGATGTGGTTTCTGGGAATGAGGAGTGGTTTCTGAGACTATGTTGCAAATAACTTGTACTACCAGAATAACTATCAACGATTACCTGGAAAAGACTGATGAAAGTAGAACATTATATACAAATATAAGAAAGAGACAGTGTTCTGTGGTCACGTGATAAGCAGCGAGGCCTTGGAAAACATCGTGATAACTGGACAGATCAGCAGTAGAAGGGGCATGAAGAAGAAGAAGCAGATAGTGTGATACTATCTTACAAAAAGATAATTACAGTGTGAATTTACTATCTTACAACATAAGATAACTATAGTGTGATACAATCTTACAATATAGGATAAATATAGTGTGATACTATCTTACAATATAAGATAACTATAGTGTGATATTATCTTACAATATAAGATAACTATAGTGTGATATTATCTTACAATATAAGATAACTATAGTGTGATACTATCTTACAATATAAGATAACTATAGTGTGATACTATCTTACAATGTAAGATAACTATAGTATGATTCTATTTTACAATACAAGACAATTATATTGTAATACTATCTTACAATATAAGATAACTATAGTGAAGATATTCTTCTTCTTCTTCTTCAGCTTTCCGAGCCATTGAGGTTCTTTGCTGCAAATACAATCCGTCTCCATTCGTCTCTCTGGTGGACCTTCTCTTGCCAGTCGTTGATTCCAAGTGCTTGTAGGTCTGTATATATATTATCTCTCCACCGTCTTCTTGGTCTACCTCGGGGTCTACGGCCATTTATTTCCTGAGTGTAAGCGAGTTTTGTTTCCCTATTATCTTCCATTCTTTCTATATGCCCCAGCCATTGTAGTCTATTACCATCTGAAAAAATATCTAAAACGTATATTCCATTTTTAAAAATTCAGATACCTTTAATAGTTTACATTAACACAACTATAAATGTGTTCATTTTTCAAGCAGAATAGATTATAACTTACCAACTACAAAGACAATTTTTGCATTTTTCAAGGCTTGCTCTGTGGCTGCAAAGGGAAATAACAAAAAAGGTTATATGTTAACTACACATTTATCAAAAAATTTAAGAAGAATAAATAGAGTAACACATGACAAGATGAATTGTAAAGAAACATACCAAAAGTTGAGAGACATAAGTAATTCAAAGCAATGTCTTCTCATTGTAAACTTGAACAAAGAAGACACAAAGAATAGATTCTAAACTTTGTTGTCTGGTATAACCTACAGGTGCTGAAGCTGTCGCCATAAGCTATTGATAACCATAGCTATGTAAGCAGAAACAATATGACATGGATTTACATTGAGATGATTACTCCACCATCCTTTTGGCTAAAATAACTACCAAGTTAAAGAAGACCAGAAAGTTCTAAGGACATGTGAGCCAAGGTCATGGCCACGTCTGCAAACATAGAAGTTACTCTGGTGGTTGAGGTAACGCTGGTGGACAGTATCACCACAGAATCGGCTTTGACAAATACCTTCTTGGTTACTTTAGCAAAGTGGGTATGTCGTTCTATCACAAGACCAACAACAAATTCCACAGCCCATCCATCAATGTGGACAAGCTGTGGTCACTGGTGCGTGAGCAGTCTAGAGCCAGATATCTGGACCAGCAGACCAAGAAGGCACCAGTCATTGATGTTGTTCAGGCTGGTTATTACAAGGTTTGGGGCAAAGGTCACCTTCCTAAGAGGTCAGTGATTGTCAAGGCCAAGTTCCTTAGCAAAATTATCAAAGGAGAATCAAGGAAGTTGGTGGTGCCTGCGTGATGAGTGCACGAATTCCTCAATAAAATAATTAACTTCACACAAACAAAAGTGTAGTATCTGCGCATCATCTTTCCAGGGCCATCAGCAGAGGTGGTCATCTGAATAACACACAGGGATGTGGAACCTCATGGGGTGCTTCTGACCCATGGGGAACCGTGAGCTTTTATAAAATAAAAATAAAAATTCAAGTAGTGAGTAGGTGTAGACCGTGTTGAGCTGGGTTTTAACCTGTTAGTATGGGAGCTGGTCATTCAGAAAGCAATGGCAAACTACTGAACATAAACTTGCCATGACATCAACAAAAGCAGTAAAATGCTGGTGTTGACAGCGATGTCCTGTAAATAGGATATGCAAAAAAAGTGAGAAGGTAATTTGCATCTTGCCATAAATGTAATATTATCATATGTGTATATGAATGTATTTGTTGTATTTGCAAGTCTAAATGAAAGCACACAATGCAGCTTGTAAATACACCCTGTTTTTGTACAAAATGAAAATTATGTTTAAAACATCAGTGAGAATATGTGTTGTGTATTTCAATATGCAAGTAAATGGGCATATTCTTAAACAAGTGAATCAGTACAGTTATCGCGGAACAGTCATAACATATGATGGGAGGTGCCTTGAAGAAATTATAACAAGAATTGCCATTGCGAAGGTAGCTTTTTGCAAGATAAAAAACATACTGACCAATAAAAAGATATCAATTGAAACGAGAAAAAGAGTGTTGAAGTGCTACATAGAACCTGTACTTTTGTATGGATGTGAAGCGTAGACAATGAGCAGACAAGCTGAAAAACATCTGATGGTTGTGGAAATGTGGTTTCTGAAGAAAATGCAAAGAATACCATGGACAGACAGAAAAACCAATGAACAAGTCCTACAAGAAACAAATGAAGATCGTTAACTGATTAGAGACATTAGACAAAGACAGTCAACATTTTTTTGGCATGTCATGAGAAGAAATCAATTGGAGAACGTGGTGACAACTGGCAAGATGGAAGGGAAAAGACCAAGAGGAAGACCGAGAAGTAAATACCTGGATGGCTTGGCCATGTGGCATGGTCGAGACAGAAACACGGAGCTGATCCACGACTCTGGTGATCGAGTGAGATGGCAGAACATGACCACCCATGCTTATCGGCATGGCACATGATGGATGGATTTCAGCCAAAAATAGATTTATCTATTCACTTCCTATCAAGTTAGAACATCTTCTATATCCACACAAACTAGCATGTATTTACACATATGCAAAATACATTATTATTTTATACTAATATGCATACAAACTCTCTCTCTCTCTCTCTCTCTGTCTCTCTCTCTCTCTCTCTCTCTCTCTCTCTATATATATATATATATATATATATATATATATATATATATATATATATATATATATATATATATATATATATATATATATATTCATTCATTCATTCATTCATTCATTCAGTAGCATGTCCTTTGCAGAACCTTGCTCCCATAACAACCTTCCGGGAAACGTCTCGATCATAAGCAAGATGTCCTGCATCCGATACACTCATCTGGAGATCATCCACCCCATCCTGCACCCAGCTTCTCTTTGGCTTTCCTCTTCCTCTCTTTCCAGGCATATACCCCTCCATTATTGTTCTCTCCAAACTTTCATGACGTTTCAAGTGACCAAAATATATCAATTTTCTTTGTTTAACGTCTTTAATAGCCAGCCCTCTTCAATATTAAGCTATTGAAGTATGGATGCATTTGTTCTTTTCTTTACCCAAGATATTCTTGTTTGAGAAACCCTGTCCTGAACCCCAGCAAACGCACTTTAGCTCACCATTCATAGCAAATGATCTCTTAAAACATGAAATAAAAACATTAATTTACTGGTCATGTTTCCTCAAGGCAAGCAGGTGTATAGAATGTATGATCTTAGATTTTCTTTCCGCTTTTTGGATCAGATAGGCTGCTTTAGCTTGACTTTCAAATCAGAAAATATAAACTAACAAATGAAATAAATTCTATCTAGATCTGAATATTGTACGGTAGTGTTATAGATGGAATTGTGGTAATGAAACTACACATTACAGTTTTTTTTATTCTAATTTAATAATAAAAACACAAATAATAATACAAAATAATGATAATGACAATAATAATAGTAATAATAATAATAATATCAATAACAATGAAGAGAAGGAAAAGAAACAAGAGGAGAGGAGAGAAAGAAGATGAAAGAGCACAAGAAGAGGATGGAAAAGAGGAAAAGGAAAAGGAAACGATAGGAGAAGAAGGAGAAGGAAGAAGAGGAGAAGGAGCATACTAATAATAATAATATTAATAAAAATAAATATAACACTACTTTGTAAACACTGTAATATTGCCGTACAAACACTATGTAACGAACCTGAATTACAGCACAGTTCTAAAATATTAAAACACTGCTTTACTAACAAATATGTGATGATTATAATACTGTCTTATTAAAGTTACTTTTCGGATACCATGATAACATGTTTTATAACTACTATAACACTGTTTCACTGACATTCATTATGTATGTTTGAATAACACTATAAAATCATAATTATATGTGGAGAATTGAGTTGCAGACTAGGTATATAAATGTTAATCACATTGAAGTGTATAACCAACTAAAACTAATGCTATCTTACTAATACAATCTTACTATTATTAAAACCACTGTCTTACTGTCACAAAAACACTGCCACGGAAGATTACAACACTGTTGCGCTAACATAATAACACCTGACAAATAATACAACACTTTCCTACTAACTTTATTACATTACTGACTTTAACAATATGACAATGTCCGGCTATTAAAACACCTGTGCTAACAATATAAGAATATCCAATTAACTATATAACGTTGCCCTTCTAAAAAACAATACTGTCCCATTAACAATACAATACTGTCAATATAACATTGTCTCATTAACAATATAACACTAAACTACTAAAAAAGAATACTGTCCCATTAACAACGCAGTACTGTCTTGCTAACAATATAAGAATATCCAATTAACCATATAACATTGCCCTACTAAAAAAACAATATTGTCCCATTAACAATACAATACTGTCTTGCTAACAATACAACATTGTCTCATTAACAATATAACACTATCCTACTAAAAAAACAATACTGTCCCATTAACAATACAATACTGTCTTGCTAACAATATAACATTGTCTCATTAACAATATAAACTGTTACATTGAAGCTGTTATATTCTACTCTTAAAGTTAACAGCAATTGCAAAGAACTTTCTTAGTTTTAGAAAATACTAATGTCTACTACCCTATCATGAAATGTAACAATGACACTTCTTTTAGATTCAGCATTGAAACATGTACAACATAGTTACATACTACATTGCAATAAAATGAAAGTCACCTTTGTAAATAATAGATGATGAAAGTTATATCAGAAATTATTACCTCATAATTATTAGTCCTAGGGTTATCTGATAGCAACATTATATGGACATTTTCACATTAATCTGTGTATTATATTTCACTTGTAGCCTTTCGCCCTTGTGTCTTTAATACTGGTGCAGTTAAGAAAACATTATATCTTTAATACACCACATGCCACTTGATGCGGTATATATTTGGCTTCATTAGTTATTTCAGATGTTGACTGTATTCTTAGCCTCTTCTATCCCATAATCCTGTTTTGTGGTTGCCAGGGTGCCATGATGGATTGCAGTCCATTATGGCATTTCAATGGAAAATACTTTGGTTTGGTTTTTAAAGGATCACTTGTGTTGCACGAGAATCATCATCATGTGCCATACTGATAATTTCACATTTCACATATAAAAACTTCCTATTTCACACATCATAACTTCATTTTTCACACATCATAATTTTCCATTTCACTGATCACAACTGCATATTTCACGGATATTTCAAACCATTTTGTTGTATCAACCATTACAATAAACTATAAACAAACAAACAAAAAACTATATATACGAAGGAAGCTAACTCACCAATTAATCTATCAAATATTGACTGAACTTCAGCAAAAACTTCATCTGTTCCACCTTCTGCTTTCACCTACAAAATACCAGAAACTTTCATGAAACCATACTAAGGCAACAAAGACAGTGATATGTTGAAATTACTGAAACAAGCTACAATTTGTGTTGCGTACAAGGGAGCTTTAAATGAAAACCTTAAATGTTTTTTTGTTTTTTTTGGTGTGAATATTTTCTGAAAAAGTAAATAACAAATATATCAGTTTTCGATGTCGTCACCACTGCATTAAATGCAAGTCCTCATACACTGATAAAGTGCTTGGTCGCGTGTTTAACTACTCTTGCACCACCTGCTGTACCTCTTCACAGAAGTCACGCCATTTTGAAACTGCCTACTCCACTCACACACTTACTGGACTGACAGGCATGCATCACCATATTGGAACTTCGTTCTTCGATGAATTTATATAGGTTTCACCCTTTCACTGATCAAAAAATTGATAACAGAATGCTGCTTCTCTTTGGTGCTTGTCAAAAGTGGGGCAGCCATCTTTAAACTTTCATGATGTCGCCATGTTCGTCTGCACCATGATGTCATGTGCTTAACACTCCTGACATCCTTAACAAACATATTGACAGGTACAAGACAAAGGCATGGTTATTGTAATTTCTATCACACTTTCAAGGTTTTCATTTGGAGTCCCCTCGTATAAGCAAGTGTACTATAGGGTGTATTTTTAATGACTGTGGGGTTTTTGAAAATATTGCCGTTCCAAGTTTTGTATGAATTCATATAACATAAAAGGTAAATACAAAACTTGGAACGGCAATATTTTCAAAAACCCCAGTCATGAAAAATTCATCCTGTATTAGCTGGGAAAATGTGTTTTTCATTGCACTGGGCTCCCAGCTGAACCCAGCCTACACACGGGTGCCCGGAACTTCTCTGGGCTCCCAGCTGGACCCAGCCTACCCATGGGTGCCCAGAACTTCTCTGGGAAATAAGAGCGGCTGGCATGAAATTGGTCATGTTGCCTTTTGGTCAAAAACTGTGACAATATGACACCAGCATACTATTCCCAGAATGTCTCACGGTGAGAAAATGGGGAATGGACTTCACTTCACTTCACTACACTTTATTTTACTTGACTTGACTTGACTTTATGTCACTTCACTCCCCTTCCTTTACTTTACTTGAGAAAATGGGTACTTGACTTGACTTTATGTCACTTCACTACACTTTATTTTACTTGACTTGACTTGACTTTATGTCACTTCACTCCCCTTCCTTTACTTTACTTGAGAAAATGGGTACTTGACTTGACTTTATGTCACTTCACTCCACTTCCTTTACTTTACTTTGCTTGAGAAAATGGGTACTTGACTTCACTTGACTTGACTTCACTAGACTTGATTTTACTTGACTTCACATCACTTCCCTTCACTTTACTTCACTTCACTTCACTTTACTATTAGCCATCTTGTATGCATGCAGAGGAATAAATTATTCTAAATTTTAAAACAGAAAATACAACCACTGCAATATGTTTTTTTCCCCATTTGTTTGCTTTGAACTCAAGCGTAGTCAGTACACATGCTACTACTTCTAGTGCACTGGAATAATTTGTGCGTGTGGATTAGCTTTCCCTGTTACCAGTGTCCCTTGCCATCAAGCAAACCCACTCCAACTTCTAAAGTACTTGTAATTTACATCCCCAAGTCTAGGACGATAAGTCAACATTTTAGTCTAACTGACCGGTGTAGGGGTTGACTTCAACTTCAGCATCAGCACACTGGATGTTTAAGAACAAGCCCTCGTACCCATTCTGCCACGCTGACCCCCCTGCAATAATATAAGATGATACATCTATTGCCTGTTATCCTCCGTTGAGACAGACTCTCAACCAACCCACACCAAGCCGTCCCATCTCTTGCTATCTCCTTCCATCTTCTCCCCATATTGAATTAATCTCTGTCTTTAATTCTTGTTTCCGTCTATTTTTAGGTTTCTGACTATTTTGTATGCATTTGTGGGTTCCAGACAGGCGAGTACCAAATTATACTATTCTCAGGTTTTCTTATCTTTTCCTCCTCTCGGGATTCACTGGCATTTGTCTAGTTCTCTCTATGATCTTCACGTTGGCGATTCTGTCCTTTCATTTCAGTCCTACTGTTTTGTGCAACCACTAATTAGTGAATGTTTGTAGTTTATCAGCGTTGATTTTAATTTTTTAATTGTTCTGCATATTTCTGATCCATCCAGTAGTGTTGATTTAACATTACATTCTAAGTTTGCTGTTAAATTTAGATTGCTTTGATTTCCACAAGTTTCCAAGTGCCTCTTGCCTTCTGTAGTCTTATTTTGATAACTATCTGTTCCCCTGTCTTTGTCTACCTGACTTGGCGACTGTATTGTGTGACGATTTTCTCTCACCAAACGGTCCTGTTCTCAGACGCACTTAAACAAACTGCTATAGAAACTAGTTAAGTACACTCCCTGAAAGGTAGATAACTAGTCATAATACCTAACTAAACGGGAAATCAGAAGGTAATTTTAATGATTCTTTAATGATTCATTCATTCAGTAACATGTTCCTTTGCAGAACCCGGCTCCTTTAACAAACTTCCGGAAAACCTCTCGATCATAAGCAAGATGTCCTGCGCCTGATATCTAGAGATCATCTGCCACATCCTGCATCCATCTTCTCTTTGGCCTGCCTCATCCTCTATTCCCAGGCATATACCCCTCCATTATTGTTCTCTCCAAACTTTCGTGATGTTTCAAGTGACCAAAATATTTAAATTTTCTTTGTTTTATCGTCTTTAATAGCCAACCCTTTTCAATATTCAGCTCTTGTCGTATGGATGCATTTGTTCTTTTCTGTATCCAAGATATTCTTAGAACTTGTCTATAACATTTATATTCAAAGCATTTATTTGCTGTTCAGCTTGTTTAGTAAGTGTCCAGGTCTCACAGGCGAATGTTGCAATGGGAAAGATATATGCTCTTAAAAATCTAATTTTTGTAGTTCTATCTGTCCCACTCCACAATTTATTCAGTTGTGTTAGTCTTTGAAGATCAATAGATATTCATCTTTTAACTTCTTTCATTGTGTCACCATTGTTGGTAATCAATGACCCAAGTTATTCAAAATGTTTGACCACCTCCAATTTTTCCTCATTAACATATATTTCTTTCTCCATAGTAGTTTTATGTGTATGCATTATCTTTGTTTTTGATATGTTAAGATATAATTTTTAAAAAAGTAATGATACAGATACATTATCTTTTCACATCACTTTTCAAAGACACAGCATTGTCTCACCTACTTTTTTTACTTTCTGCTGCTTTGTGTAGTGTTCAATAACTGGGCGAGTTACATCGTGAAACGTAACCAGCCTCTTTTTGATAGTTTCAGCGTTGTCGTCTTCTCGACCACTTGTCTTTCCTCTCTCCAACAATCGTTTTATCATTGTGTCGTCTGCTACATCAAAGTACAGCACAAACTCGGGGGAACATATCTAGACAGACAGAAAGTCATTTATCATATTATTATTTGCTTAATCAAATAAAGAAGGTAACTTGAAGCAAGGCTTTGAAGGAATCAAAACAAATATGCATATTAGAGAGATGTTTAAAAAAGTTACTTGCTTGTCTGTTTAAAGGACATTACAATCAACTTCAACATTTATTTCCTGTTAGTGATTTATTAGGCAAGTTTACATTCAGTAGGTCATCATTGCTTTCTGAATGGCTGGCGCTCATACCAAGGAAATCCGTGCAAAGCGACTGGCTCCAAATTATCTGAGACTGATTTTGAACCCTCGACCCAGTATGTCAGGAAACGTAAAACTGCATTCACTAAGCACCAAGCCACAGACGTCAACAGAAAGATGTAACGTAGACAATATTTAATCCTCTTTGACCATTTCTTAGTTGATTTGTTATATCCAGATGGATAAAACTGCAATTAGCAAAGACCTTGATCATGGTGATAATGATGATAATGATAATTTATACACAAGTGTTAAAGAAATCTAATGAGGCATTTTATGGACAAAATGCAGTGTATGTACAGAGAATAATAGAGATAATGTTGCCATGCACTGAGCATTGAAATTGAAGATACCTGGAAATAAAGGAAATAACACGAAGACCCTGGTATGGCGATATATCATCCTTCTGTCCTAATGGGAGGTCACATTTGGCAATATATTATCCATTGGCACATAATCAGTTAATAGTGAACAACCCAACAAAATAAAGCATCCAACATTCCACTGTAGAATACCTCACATAATCAGTTAATAATAAACACCCAACAAGACAAAACAACCAACATTTCACTGTAGAATACCTCACATAATCAGTTAATAATGAACAACTTAACAAATCAAAACATCCAACATTCCACTGTAGAATACTTCACATAATCAGCTAATAATGAACAACCCAACAAAATAAAACATTCAACATTCTACTGTAGAATACCTCACATAATCAGTTAATAGTGAACATCCCAAGAAAATAAAACATCCAACATTCCACTGTAGCATGCCTCACATAATCAGATAATAATGAACAACTCAACAAAACAAACATCCAAAATTCCACTGTAGAATACCTCCTTCTCAAACCGGATACCCTGCTCCAGCTCCCTGGGGTACCCATCTATCAAATATCCCTTGCTTGTTGTCACCGTCTTCAACATGGCTTCCTTCAGCAACTCCAGGACTGTGTCCTAAAAGCAAATGAACACTTGCATTGGTACATGAAAGATAAGTCCACAGATATTGATTAGCACTCATAGAAGTAAATGGAAGGAATTGAGCTCAGAGGGCATATTCATCATCATGACGTGCCTTGCCGACTAGTGTGGGTGATTCTGCTTCTAAATAATTAAGTAACAGACATTTTATTATAAAGTGCATGGAAGTGTATGGACATTGAAAAATAATATTTCAGGACACAAAGTGACTGTTAAGTAATACCCCATGTAGGGGAGGTGAGGATTGAGTAGTCTGTGCATGTGCAGTAGCTATTACAACATGTGTGCCCTACTATCGACTTGCACCATGGAAGAACAATGGGGCATTATTCGTTGTTTTTAGTCAGGGGATGTGAAACAAAAGAATAATGGTTCAGTATGGAGAAATACCACAATGTAATACACACGGGCATATTCTTAATCAAGTGAATCGGTACAGCTATCTTGGAACAGTCGTAACATCTGATGGGAGATGCCTTGAAGAGATTAGAACAAGAATTGCCATGGCAAAGGTAGCCTTTTCCAAGATGAAAAACATACTGACCAATAAAAAGATATCAATTGAAACGAGAAAAAGAGTGTTGAAGTGCTACATAGAACCTATACCTTTGTATGGATGTGAGGCATGGACAATGAGCAGACAAGCTGAGAAACATCTGATGGCAGTAGAAATGTGGTTTCTGAGGAAAATGCAAAGAATACCATGGACAGACAGAAAAACCAATGAACAAGTCCTTCAAGAAACAAATGAAGATCGTAAACTGATTAGAGACATTAGATGTAGACAGGCAACATTTTTTGGGCATGTTATGAGAAGAAATGAACTGGAGAACTTGGTGACAACTGGCAAGATCGAAGGGAACAGACCAATGGGAAGACCAAGAATTAAATACCTGGATGGCTTGGCTGCGTGGTATGGTTGAGACAGAAACACAGAGCTGATCCATGACTCTGGTGATCGAGTGAGATGGCAGAACATGACCGCCCATGCTTATCGGCATGGCATATAATGAATGAATGTATGAATGAATGAATGAAGTAAGAGGCAGTCGATGCAGTGGAAACACCCAATCTCCAATTAAGAAAAAAATTCAAGACACAGGAATCCGCTGGAAAAGTCACGATGACCATTTTATGGATATCAAGGGCCCTATATTGGTGCCTATCCAGAACAAAGGTGAAACAGTGACTAGTGCTGGATACAGTGACATGCTAGTGAACAGACTGAAGCCCAATATATGATAAAATCGCCGAGGACGTTACTCAAAAAAGGATTATTCTTGCTGCATGACAACGCCAGGCCTCATACGGCTGCACATTCAGTGGATACACTACGTGCTCTGAAATTTTAGGTCTTGAAACATCCAGCATATAGTTCAGGCTTGGCAGCATTGTACTTCAACTTGTCTGGACTCTTGAAAGAATATCTGTGAGGTCAGACGTTTGCAGACGATAACTAGGTAAAGAAGACAGTGCAAAATTTATCTAAGGAACACCCAAAAACTTTCTCAGAAGGCATCACCAGGCTAGTGGACAGATGGATCAAGTGTGTTGTCAGAAAGGGGGACTATGGGTAAAAATAACACACACACACACACAATTTCTGGTCCGCACTAATGTAAAATAAGTTATTCATAAAAATCCAGTTACTAAATTACTTCCCCTCGTAGATATTTACTTAAAACTGATAAGTTATAGTAAATTACATACCAGTGAGACTAAGTCCCCTTTCTTCATGATTTCTGCAAGCTTCTTGCCCCGCTCAGATCCCGATTCAACCTCTGCTCTTAGAAGATCACCAGACGACAAATGAGTGAAGCCATACCTCTGGACGATGAGGTCACACTGGGTACCTTTGCCACTACCTGGGCCACCTGAAGGTCATCATGTGCACACACAAAAATTGTCATTGACAAGAAACAAAAGTAACAAAGTACAAATAGGGAGACGAAAGGAGAACTTCATTACATTGGATTTTCCCCCATATGACTCAGGGTGGCCTGCCGAAAGCACCACACAAAGCACGAACTCTGTAGCTCCAGCAATGACCCCAAGAGACTCTGAGAAAACTGCACTTGTGAATCGAATGACACAGTCCGGAATCGAACCCACAATTTTCATAGTGTGGGGCAAGCGGCCTAACTACTTCGCCACAAAAACCACCCTAAACAGAGAGATTTTGTTGTTGTACATCATCATCATCAGTAACATCATCATAATCATCATCATCACCATCATCAACATCATCATAATCATCATCATCATAATCATATCACATATTCGCTCCATCACTGCTGAGTTTGAAGCATACCAGACTTGAGACAATGTCATGCATCTATGATCATCATCATCATGTGCCATGTTGACTGGTGTGGGTGGTCGTGGTTTGCCATCTTGGATAAGGTCTGTGTTATTATATATTATTATCCCAATTTGCCACATGGCAAAGCCATCCATGTCTTGTCGTCTTTCCCTCACTCTTTTCCCGTGAAATTTCATCTGCATCTGTCAGCAACAATGTCCTGAACCCACTTTTATGGAGGTTTCTATGTGTGTATGTATGCATGTATCAGCATGTGAGTGCTTTCTCCTACACTAAATACAAATAACGAAGTCCTGTTTTCCTCTATGCCCTAGTGTGAAAGAAGAGAAACAAAATAGTTAAAGTTAGTTGCATAGTCTTTACATGACGTCACAGTCAACCCCAGCATTTTTTTTTTGCTTTTTGAGATTTCTTGGCAAGTTTACGTTCAGTAGTTTGCCATTGCTTTCTGAACATCCGGCACTCATACTATTATATGAAAACTAACGCAAGGCGGTCTGTTGCCAAATTGCCCGCAGCTGTATTTTGAGCACGGTATGTGTGATTACGAATTGCGTTTATAACTACGGAGCGGGTAAACATTTAGACAGAGAACAAAAAAGAAAGCCACAAACAGACAGGCAGACAGACTAACAGAAAGGTTGTTATCATCAATTGCCTTGCCGACTGGCATAGGTGATCATGCTTCTTCATATTCTGCAAATCTCCAATGGACATGTTTCATTTCATATGTTAATTTCCTTCCATGTCATAACACAAGACTGTCAAGAATTTGCTCACGCTGTCTTCCTCTATCTCTCTTTCAAAAAATCTGTCTGCTTGTCACATGTTCCAGTTATATTGCCCAAAATAACATCATTTACTTTAATTTATCATTTAGGCACGATCTGTGTCTCTGATATCAGAGAGATAGACATATCAGTCATTAGCGTGTCAATCATGTCCCTTCACAAATTGCAATCATGTATCATTTCATGTGATGACTCCCTTCGGTGCCATGACACAAGACTGTCAAGAATTTTCTTATGCTGTCTTCCTCTATCTCTCTTTCTAGAAATCTTTCCGGTTGTCACAACATGTTCAAGTTTTTGTCTTCTCATAACGTGGCTAAAAAAACTATCACTGCTTCTTTCTGATGTTTGTGATAAGTTGTCTTTGTGACTCAGCTTCCCTTAAAACATCCAGATTGCTCATTTTGGCTGTCCATTTAATTTTCAACATTCTTCTATACAACCACATCTCCAAGACTTCTATCATCATTTTTTTTGGGTTCGCATATCCTTTACAGGACATCGCTGTCAACATAAGCATTTTTCAGCCGATTGTTGATTTCTTGGCAAGATTACGCTCAGTAGTTTGCCATTGCTTTCTGAGCGACCGGCTCACATACCCCCTAAGTTACCGACGCGGTGAGAACCGCCACCGATTCTCACGCATGTCACGTTACTCATGAGAGTATACAGGATTACGGAGAAAGTCGCTAACCCCTAGGCCAGGGAGAGCGGCCTATCATCATTAGAGTGGTAATAATAATGGTGATGAATACAATCCATAATACACATTGAAATAAAACAGTAGACTCTTAATATTTCCGAATCTTACCTACAACAAAGACAACTTTTCCAAAACAACCTGCAACAAATAAATGATGGACAATCGTTATAGAAGAGGGCAATGTGTCTAACCAAACTAGCAAATTAACTAATATAAAATAACACGAAATAATGCAGCTTTACATAACAAAACTACAGAAAACATTGGACGTTCTGGTGACTAGCTTTCATCAGCAAACAAGAAGAAGAAAACACAACATATAAACATGACGAAGACACTACAATGACCAAGGCCAATACACAAAATAAACATATAACGATTAATAGGATGAGATAGTATAAAGTTTCTTATATGGCACTCTTTATAGCAAAAGCATGTTGCTTCTACCCAAAAGTACAATAAAGGAACCTTTTCATGTCTTAAAGCATTTTTGGTATATTTGATGATATAGCCTTGAGGAGCGGCTGGCCGAGTGGCTAGAATGCTGGATTCTCCTTTGGGTTCGAATCGTCGGTAAGGTATGGATTTTTTTTTTTCTTTCGGGGGCAAAGAAAACTCTAACCTGCGCAGTTTGCGGTGACGGCACTAGCCAGGCAGTCTTAATTCCTTCACTTTCAGCCATGCTGACTTCCATGTCCTTTATATGTTATAAATAGATTTATAAGTGATTACTAAGAAGTTTAAATCACTAACTACCAAAAGCCACTACGAGTGGCTTGCTTCATTGATATCATTCTTTTTTTTTATGTTGCATATCCCTTGCAGGACATTGCAGTCAACACCAGCATTTTTCAATTGCTGTTGATGTACTAGGCACATTTTTACATTCAGTAGTTTGCCATTGCTTTCTGAACGACCGGCTCCCATACCAACACATTATTATACAACGCGACACGGTCTGCTGCACAAATCGGTCGCGGATGTGTTTCGAATGCCTGGTAAGTGGCTCATGAACCGCGTTGGCAAGCCGTTGGCCACAGAGACCTTTAGGAGTAACAAATCAACAGTCACTCCTTGAAATGTTTCAAGTATCACAAGAAAAAATGCACTAAAATTTGACAAGCAAAAAAACAGACATACATACACATCTTTAATTGAGAAATGTAAATCACACAATCACGCCTTTTCAATTCCTGTCACCTGTTAGATAAGTTAATAATAAAATAAATAAATTACCTTTAGAATATGGGATTTTCTCATCAGTAAACACCTTATCCACCATTTTAAAAACATCATCTGCGCTGCCTTCTGCTGGTATCTACCAAGAAAATGTAGTGCTATGAATTAGTGATATATGATTGTTATAATCAATAGCGAACACAGAATTATACTTCGAGTGGATAAATGATCTTCATACGAATAGTAAACACTAACTAATAATTAGAGTAGCTAAATAATACACAGATAACATCAGATGGAAGATGCAAAACTGAGATAAACAACAGAACAGGACAAGTAAACACTGCATTCTATCAAATGAAGAAAGTTTTGTGCAATAGTCATTGCCCTTGAAAGTTAGAAAAAGAGATCTTGCATGTTACATAGAACCAATTTTAACATACGGCTGTGAATCCTCGACTATTAGTAATCAAGCGGCAAAATGCCTGGAAGCCTTGGAGATGTGGTTTTATAGAAGAATGCTGAAAGTTAATTGGACAGCCAAAATGAGCAATGTGGACATTTAGAGGAAAGCTAAGTCGCAAAGACAGCTGATCATAAACATCAGAAAGAGGTAGTCATTTTTTTTTTGGGGGGGCCACGTTATGAGAAGACAAAAACTTGAACATGTTGTGACAACCGGAAAGATGTGTGGAAAGAGAGATAGAGGAAGATAGTGTGAGAAGAATTTTGCCAGTCTTGTGTCATGGCACAGAAGGAAGTCAACATACAAATTGGTCCATGACGTCAGAGATTGTAATTTGTGGAGAGGCATGATTTACCAAGCAAGTCAGTATGGCACTGGGTGACGATGATCAAATGATTTTAAAACACCTACAAATTCGCTGTTTTCATTTATTTATTTGTTTGTAATGTCTAGTTCTAGCAGTGGTTAAAGTTAACTGAATGTTATTCACAGGATGTCACAGTCAATCCCATTATGTTTTGATTGTTTATGATTAACTAGACAATTTTTATGTTCAGTAGTTTCTCATTGCTTTCTTAGTTGTTGGCGCTCATACCACTGAAATCAACGTGAAGCGGTCTGTTTCAAAATAGCCTACGGCTGTTTTCAGAGTCTTGACTTCGAAAGTCAGGGAATTATAAAGCTGCATTCACTTCTCCAAAGCCATAGATTCTGGCAGTGGTAGAGTATTACAATTTCATTGGATGATAACAAGATAAAGAGCTCTAACCAATAAGAATCTTCGTACCATTCTGACTTTTCCCTTTGTACTGTAGTAATCAATCACAGGCTGTGTCACATCATGGAAAGTTTTCAGCCTCTTCTTGATTGTCTCCTCATTATCATCGACACGCCCACTGCTCTGGCCACGCCCTAGTAGACGAGTTGTCATGGTTTCATCCGAGACGTCAAAACACAAAACAAACTTGCCAGGAGCAACCTATATAGACATTGATAATAAATTGGCTGTGAATGTGAACAGTTTAAAGAAACATCACCAAAACAATAATAACACGAAAACAATTTGATAGTTATGAGTGCATAGTAACAATGAGCACATATTAACAATGAGCACACAGGAACTCTGAATGCATAGTAACTCTGAATACATAGTAACACTGAACATATAGTAAATATGAGTACATTATTACACTGAGTACATATTAACTTTTGAGTACATTATGACACTGAGTATACAGTAACTGTGTACATTATAACACTGAGTACATAGTAACTCTGAGTACATAGTAACTTTGAGTACATTATAACACTGAGTACATATTAACTCTGAGTACATAGTAATTCTGAGTACATAGTAACTCTGAGTTCATAATAATTCTGAGTACATAGTAACTCTGAGTACATAGTAATTCTGAGTACGTAGTAACTCTGAGTATATAGTAACACCAAGTACATTGTAACTCTGAGTACAAAGTAACTGAGAAGTTAGTAACTCTGACTACATAGTAACAATGAGTACATTATAACTATCATTACAAAGTAACAATTAAGTATACAGTAGCATAGTAACACTGCACACAGAAGTAACACTTGAGCACAAAGGAACAGAGAGTATAAAGTAATATTGATTACAAAATAACAGTGAGTACAATGTGACACTGCATACAAAACAAAACTGAGCACAGCTGAAGTTAAGTCTATGGTCACCTCTTTCTCAAAGCGAAGGCCCTGCTCCAGTTCTCTAGGGTAGCCATCTATTAGGAATCCTTTACTGACAGAAGCACGAGCCTCCATGGCTTCCTTCATCAGTCCTAGAACTATCTCCTGCGGAAAATCACAGATGTTAAAGACAGATCCTACAACAACAAGAGCCACTTTCTAGTCCAAGTGGGTAAGAGAAAAATACAAACCATGCACGAAATAATGCACACTAGGAACCATCCAGCAAAGATCAAGTCTATAATCATTTTACAACTACATTAAAGGGACACAATAACCAGAAATTCCTATTATTGGTATCATCATGTGCCACACTGATCAGCACAGGTGTTCATGTTTTTGGCATTGCAAAAAATCCTTCAGGTTTTGGATCAGATCTGTGTTCTTGATCCAATTATGAAATATGGCCAAGCCACCACGGTTTACAGCTCTTTGTCTTCCTTTTGATCTTGTTCAGTCGAGTTTGCTAGTTGTCGCTAAGTTTTAAAGTGTATTTCTCCTCATAACATTCCCCCACCTAATAACGTTGATTGTCTGTATCTAATTTCACTGGTCAATTTATAGTTTCATCTGCTTCTTGAAGGGTTATCTCATTGGATTTTTCTGACTATCGATGATGTCCTTTTCTTTTTTAGACCATTCCTAGTTTTTGTATTAATCGGATGACTTTGAGAGTTAAGTATTCTTGTGGTTTGTCTGGTCTTTGTTGTTCATAGATGCAGATTTTGGTCAAAACTCGGCCAGTATATCTAAGTGTTTTCTCTTCTGGCAAGCTTCCTAGTCATATTTTGTGTTTTATGTGAACTTTAATATACATCACACAAACGAGCTAAGAGAAGCAAATGAAAACCGTAAACTGATTAGAGAAATAAGATGTAGATAGTTAAAATATTTTCGTCATCTTATGGGAAGACATAAATTGGAGAACTTAGTGACAACTGGCAAGACTGAGGGGAAAAGAACAAGGGGAAGGGGAGAAGTAAATGTCTAGATGGCCTGATCACATGGCGTGGTCGAGACAAAAACATGGAGCTGATCTACAACTCTGGTGGTTGTGTAAGATGCGAAAGATGATAGCCCACGCTTATCGGCATGGTATACGATGATGATGATGATGATACATAACGTGTTATCTTTATTGGTTGTGCTATTTCTCCAGTTCTCATAACAGAAGTAAGCTCTTATGTCCTTCGGTGTGAATCTGTGTGTAAGTGAAGGGACAGAAGGAAGTCTATATTCTATCTTTCCTCATAAACTTGGCATAATGGTTGCGCTATTTCTCAGATTCTCAGGAATTAACCTTACGTTTGGAAATGCTAGGCAAAATAAGCTGAGGAAGAGAGAGAGAGAGAGAGAGAGAGAGAGAGAGAGAGAGAGAGAGAGAGAGAGAGAGAGAGAGAGAGGGGGGGGGTGGGGGGGGGAACAGAGAGAGAGAGGAACAGAGAGAGAGAGAGAGAGGAATAGAGTGAGAGAAGAGAGAGATGATGGAGATAGAGGGAGAGAGAGAAACAAGGAGAGGTAGACAGAGACAGAGAGGAAGATAGCGAGATGGAGAGAGACAGACAGACAGAAAGAGGGAGAAAGACAGATAGGGGAGAGAAACAGAGAGAAGGAGACAAGACAGAGAGAGGAAGAGAGGCAGTGAGAGGGAGAAATACAGAGAGAGAGGGAGATACAGAGGGAGAGAGACAGAGAGAGAGGGAGATAGACAGAGAGAGAAGGAGAGAGACAAAGAGCAGGAGTGAGACACAGAGAGAAACAGAGAGAGGGGGAGAGAGACCGAGAGAGGGGGTGAGAGAGAGGGAGTGAGAGACAGAGAGAGAAGGAGAGAGAAACAGAGAGAATGAGGGGGGAGAGAGAGGTAGAGAGACCGAGAGAGGGGTGAGAGAGAAGGAGAGAGAGGGGAGATATAGGAAGGGCAAGAGAGAGAGAGAGACAAAGAGAGGAAGAATGACAGAGAGGAAGAGATAATATTGGACAGTCATGATCGATCGTCAGTATCTACTATTCCATACCAGGCACCAGAAATGATGAGGAGAAAAGAAATAGTTAGTGTGAGGAGAAGAAGATGAGCAAGAAGGCGGAAAAGGAGAAAACGAATAGTTTTGTCTAACAATGGCTGATCATGTGACTACTTTCACGCGCCAAGCTTACGGTGTACAGCTAGAAATAGTTACCATTGGCACCAATTCTCCTCTCTCCATTATGGCTGTCAGATTCTTGCCTCTCTCTGACCCAGAAGCAACCTCTGCCCGCAGGAGGTCACCAGAGGACAAGTGGGTGAATCCATACTTCTTGACAATCTTCTCACACTGGGTGCCCTTACCGCTGCCTGGCCCACCTACAAGTGAGGTTACAAGTGCATTTGTCAAAATGTAACTCTAATTGTAAACTTATAAAGTATTCATTATCAAGGGCAAAGGGGAGCGCTCGCTCTAAAACTTCCAGTATTCTGACGACGGCCTAGGCGGTTCAACCCTTACACCAGCATTAACTGATTCAGCGCCAAACAAAAACAGTACGTAGATTTGGATCAGACATCGTACACAATCAAATTAACAAGTATTATACTGTAAATTGCCTTTCACTGAGTATTGAAATTGCGGAAAATACCATGACACGAAATAATTAACACGATAACCCCAGTAAAGGCGATATATCGTCCTTCTGTCCAAATGGGAGGTCACATGTAGTGATATATTAATCTTCGACACTGAATCAGTTAAGTTGAGCTTAAACGTTGACTTCTTGGCCAGAAAGCAATGGCGAACTTAAAGTTAGTTCCATATCCTTTACGGACGTAGCAGTCAACCCCAGCATTTTTTGGCTGTTCGTGATTCCTGGGCAAGTTTACGTTCAGTAGCTTGTCATTGCTTTCTGAGCGACCGGTACCCATACCATTTCATAAAAAAATAAACACAGCTGTGGTTCGAACGCGGTACGCAGGATTACGAATTGCGTCCGTAACTCCTTCGACACGGGGGATACTGAAGGTAAAATTACCTTGAAAATACACCTTGGGTTGACCGCAACGTCTTACCTAGCACATGCAGCATTTAAAAGGACAAAAGGGGTTGGAGTGGCTCACAGGCATAACGTCCACCTCAAATTTACACAGTCTGGTTCGATTCTCAGAGTAGACTGTTTGGAGTTTTCTTCTTCTTCTTCTTCTCCAGCGTTCCGAGCCATTGAGGTTCTTTGCTGCAAATACAATCCGTCTCCATTCGTCTCTCTGGTTGACCTTCTCTCGCCAGTCGTTGATTCCAAGTGCTTGTAGGTCTGTATATGTATTATCTCTCCACCGTCTTCTTGGTCTACCTCGGGGTCTACGGTCATTTATTTCCTGAGTGTAAGCGAGTTTTGTTTCCCTATTATCTTCCATTCTTTATATATGCCCCAGCCATTGTAGTATATTAGCCTTCATGATACCAGTGATTAGCGGGGGCTAAACAGATCATAAATGTCTTTGTTACTTCTTCTTTTCCACTCTCCACTTTGTGTATCCCTAATGGGTCCAAAGATACGTTTGGAGTTTTACAAAAGCAAAAATAAAAACAATGTGGTTCACTCTCCGCCCACACTTGTATTATAAATATGAATTTATATTAAGGAATCATAATAATAACGTACATTTTGAGGGACAAGTGAGGAACATCTATTACGGGACAGACAGGACACACGCGAGCATATAACGGGAAAGACACGTATGCTCATCGTGGGCTGCCCACTGCCCGTCCGCCTGTATTGCAGTGTCTCAGGGGACAGGCAGTGCCAAGCAGGTTGGGAGTGTACGCGTTGCAACAGCGTTAGCACATTTAGAGAAGCGTTCAAAGCAACACAATTACCAAATAAACATGCTAATGTTTCAGTTGATAATTGTGTATGAGCCGGACACGATGTTATAAATATCAAAATGGTTTCTGACAGAAAAAAGGTTCCCCAAACCTGTGTTATGACGTAATCTAACATAGTATGCATATTAAAACAAGGTGACTTACCAATAACAAACACGACCGGGACCTTCACGGTATCTGTAAATGACGTGAAGTAAATCAATGAATAAATAACGAATGTTCACAATATGTAAATAACATGAAGTAAGTCAATTAATAACTAGTGAACGTTCACAGTAATTGTAAATTACCTGAAGTAAATCGATGAATAATTATCGAACGTTCACGGTATCTGTAAATGACGTGAAGTAATTCAATGAATAAATAACGAACGTTCACAATATGTAAATAACATGAAGTAAGTCAATTAATAACTAGTGAACGTTCACAGTATTTGTAAATTAGCTGAAGTAAATCGATGAATAATTATCGAACGTTAATAATATCTATAAATGACAATAAATAAATCAAAGGAATGATTAAGAAACGTTACAACTTTATGTAAACGACATGAAGTATATGAATATATGATTAACGTAGCTTCACAATATATGTAAATGACATTAAGTAAATCAATAAATAATTAACAAACATGTACAATATCGGTAAAGAACATGAGGCAAATCAATGAAACATTAAAGCACGTTCACTGTATATGTACATGGCATGGAGCAAATCAATAAATCCATCCATCATCCGTCATGTGCCATGCCGATAAGCGTGGGCGGTCATGTTTTGCCATCTCACTCGATCACCAGAGTCGTGGATCAGCTCCGTGTTTCTGTCTCGACCATGTCACGTGGCCAAGCCATCCAGGTATTTACTTCTTGGTCTTCCTCTTGGTCTCTTCCCTTCGATCTTGCCAGTTGTCACCAAGTTCTCCAATTCATTTCTTCTCATAACATGCCCCCCACACAAAAAATTGTGACTGTCTGCGTCTAATGTCTCTAATCAGTTTACGATCTTCATTTATTTCTTGTAGGACTTGTTCATTGGTTTTTCTGTCTGTCCATGGTATTCTTTGCATTTTCCCCAGAAACCGCATTTCCACAGCCATCAGTTGTTTTTCAGCTTGTCTGCTCATTGTCCACGCTTCACATAGCACTTCAACACTCTTTTTCTCGTTTCAGTTGATATCTTTTTATTGGTCAGTATGTTTTTCATCTTGCAAAAGGCTACTTTCGCAATGGCAATGCTTGCTCTAATCTCTTCAAGGCATCTCCCATCAGATGTTATGACTGTTCCGAGATAGATGTACCGATTCACTTGATTAAGAATATGCCCATTTACTTGTATATTACATTGTAGTACTTCTTCCTTCCTAGTGACGACCATAACCTGTGTCTTCTTACAATTCAATTCTAACCCTAGTTGTCACTAAACTATATTTCTGAAAATATTTTCACGGTACAGTGAAAAAAGATCTGGAGACATTACACATCCCTGTCTCACACCTCTCTTAATAGGTTGATGTTGACCTACTTCATTATCAATTATGGCAGCTTGCTGTTTCCAATATATGTTTTTTACAAGTCTAAGGTCTTTTCCATCAATTTGTTGATCTTCAAGCATCCTTATCATGTCGACATGTCTCACTTTATGGAAAGCCTTTTGTTTAGTCAATAAAGCAAAGGTGTATATCTTTGTTTACTTCTATAGAACGTTCAATTACTGTTCTCAGTGTATACACAGCATTTACTGTACCCTTGCCTTCTACAAACCCACATTGTTCCTCTCCTATTTCAGGTTGTATTTTCTTCCTAACTCTTTGCATGATAATTCTTAGCAAAATCTTCGCGATGTGACTCATTATACTAATTGTTTCGATGTTGATCACATTCCAAGGCTCTTGATTTCTTTGGGAATGCAATAAATACAAAATTACATAATTCATGAGGATATATCTAGAGTATAATAATAATATATTGTATTCAGGAGTCTGGTAACTTTATCTATTCCGTATTCTTCTAAAGCATTAATCATTTCTGTTGTGATTCTGTCTGAACCGGGGGTCTTGCTATTTTCATATGGTTAAGAGCATTCTGAACCTCCAATCTTCAAAATTGATGGTCCTTCATCATTATTTCGAATATCAATCTGCTCTTCTCTATTATCATCATAAAGGTTTTTCACATAATCTGTAAATAGCCCACGTCAAATAAATTATGACTTATACATTAGTGAATCTCTTCCTTGTCGTTTTGATGTCAAATATTTATCGGATAAGAAAAACTAACTTTTCAACAGAGAAACAGTAACAATCGTTGAAATATTATTACTGAACATTTTAGAAAAGCCTGAACATTTGGTAATTTGGTTACCACGGAGACTCAGTATGTGCAGCGAGTAAGCTGAAAAGATCAAGGGCGGGGAACTTCGGCACGCGGGATAACAAGTTTCATTCTCAGTTCTGATCCTCTTAGCCTCAATCATCTGTCATTCTCTATCTGTGTACTCTCCCCTTTCTTTGCTCCGTGCGCATCCCACTCATTGACTCCCTGCAATGATTGACCATTCCTTCATCCCCATTTCATCTTGTTTCAACTTTACCTACTACGTCACTTCAGACCGGCTGATCTACGAACATCGCGGCCCTCATTTAAAATTTTTGCGCCACAGGATTCGTACGACTTCAGGACCTCAGTTAAGATATACTAGCCTCCTCAGTCATTTTTATTGTAATTGTATCAGTGTAGGTTTGTTTTGTGTGTGTTGACGAAGGTTTTCTAACCGCAACTTCCATTCATTAACTTGTAATTGTTTTCTTGTAAAAATGACCAATTCTACTTGCCTTTTTTGTTGATTTATTCACAATGATGGTACATAATCAGCATCCAAGTCTTGCACCCGGCGGCAGGATAGCTCACATACATGATTGGAACTAATATGATGTTTGCCCATTGTGTGGAAACTAGGTCATCAGCGCCATCTCATCCTTGGACGTAGGTCATAGCATTGTCATAATGGGAGCATATCCATAATCAAAAGCCCCCACTGCTTTATATCCTTAGCAACATGAATGCGCGAGGAAACACATCACTTGTCCAGTCTATAATGTTACCAGTCCAGGATTTACTATGCCTTATTCTTCTGTGATACTTTCAAGTTTTTTCTCGAGAATTCCGTTGGAGATGGTGTCAAGATGGAAGCACCCGTAATAAAAATCCTCCGCTGCTTTACATCCTTAGCAACATGGCCACGAGTGGACCCACTTTACTTGTCTTCAGCGCTATCACTTCACACTTCATGGCTTTCTCTGTTTTATTCTCCTCCGTTTGTCCTCAACTGTTCCCTGGAGAATTCCATTGGAGAGGGTGCCATGATGGAAGCATCTATAATCAGAACTCGTCATTGCTCTATATTCTTAGCAAGATGCAAACGTGTGGATATACTTCTCAATCTGTGCACTGTCTCCCATTCTTGGCGCTGTGGCCTATCCCACTCGTATCTTTCCACTAACGGCTCACTTTTCCCCCACCCCTAATTCCTCCTGGCTTACAACTTCTCTTACTATGTCACTTCCGGTCAACTTGTCTACTGAGCACATGTTCCCAATTTAGAATATTGTGCTCGGGGAATCATTTAGATTTCTGTGCCCTGGCTTTCAGACAACTCTAAAACCTCAGTTTAGTGAATTATTTTTTTTTTTACAATTTAAAAATGAAATGAAGGCAAATGAAACTAGAACATTATATACAACATAAGAAATAGACAAGCAGTTTTCTTTGGTCGTGTGATGAGAGGAGAGGCATTGGAGAACATCATGACGACTGGAAAGATCAAGGGGAAGAGATGCAAAGGCCAACCAAGAGAAATGATGCTGGATGGATTGAAACAGTGGCATTGAGGAATAACAGAATAGTTGATCCAGAACACCAAAGACCGAGATCTATGGAGAGCCATGAACGCCTACGCCAGTTGGCATCGCACTTGATTATGATGATGAGTGTATTTTTCGGAATGCTGACGAAGGCCACTATAACAGGTTGCTATTGTAACAGGTTGTCACTCTAACAGGTTGCCAATATAACAGGTTGCCACAATAGTAGATTGTATCAGAGATTTCCACTAAGGTTTCTACATTTTTTTTTAGCTCGCTCGTTTTGAACTCAAACATAGTCCATACACACTACTTATAGTAGTGCTGGACTGAATTTTACATGTGGATTAGCTTTCCCTATTAACAGTGTCCCTCGCCATCAGGTGAACCCACTCTGACTTCAGAGGTACCTGTAATTAACATTCCCAAGTCAAGAACGAGGGATCAACATTTTAGTCCAACTGTCCAATGTAGGGGGTTGAAACCCTTACCTTGGCATTAGCACACCAGATGTTTAAAAACACGCGTTCGTATCCATTCGGCCATTCCGACCTCAGGTTTCTACTATAACACGTTTCTAACATAACAGGTTGGCACTGTAACATGTTGTCATTCTAATAGGTTGGCATTGTAACAGGTTGCCACTGTAACAGGTTGCCACTGAAACGGGTTGCCACTGAAACGGGTTGCCAATATAATACGTTGCCAATATAACAGGTTGTCAATGTAACAGGTTGCCACTGTAACAGATTGCAAATATAACAGGTTGCCACTATAACAGACTGCCACTGTAACGGGCTGCTAATATAACAGGTTGCCAATATAATAGGTTGCCAATATAATAGGTTGCAAATATCAGGTTGTCAATATAACAAACTGTCAATATAACAGGTTGCCAAGATAACAAGTTGCCAAGATAATAGGTTGCCAATGTAGCAGAGTGTCAATATAAAGGTTGCCAATATAACATTGTGCCAGTATAACAGGTTGCCAAGATAACAGGTTGCCAATATAGCAGAGTGCCAATATAATAGGTTGCCAATATAACAGGTTGCCAATATAACAGGTTGCCAAGATAACAGGTTGCCAATATAGCAGAGTGCCAATATAAAAGGTTGCCAATATAACAGGTTGCCAATATAGCAGGTTGCCCATATAACAGGTTGCCAATATAACAGGTTGCCAATATAACAGGTTGCCAATATAACAGGTTGCCAATATAGCAGGTTGCCAACGTAATAAGTTGCCACTGTAACCGGTTTCCACTATTTAAGTCTGTCAATATATTGTGTGATGGCATGACACATTACAACCCACGCATACAACCACGCGAGAGCGCTCGCATACACACTCACAGTCACACACACACACTCAAATATTTGTATTATATATAGAGAGAGAAAGGTTAGGGTGACCGAAAGGTTTGGAGCGATCGCTATTAACTTCCTGTGCACTGCTGGCAGGGGTTAGTTGAGTTAATTCCCTACACCGGTCAGTTTGAATTCTCATTTAAACAACAAAGGCACACTTTTATTTGCGTATCCGTTTTACAGGACATCGCTGTCAACACCAGCATTTTACTGCTGTGTTGATGTCTTGGCAAGTTTACGTTCAGTAGTTTGCCATTGCTTTCTAAACGACCGGCTCCCATACCAATTCGTTAAAAGATTGGTCGCAGTATAGCACAGATACACAAGAATAGGTCAAATGTCACGGGAACATGCATACACATATTAAGTGACTAAATGCCGTTGGATGATTAAGCGTCTTAAGCGACTTCTCGTATCTGCCTCGGGCTTATATCCAGCCATTTTCCTTATGACACTCCCTTTATCCTGATATATAATACAGCATGCCTGCTACCATACTTACAACTTTTACGTCATAACTGTGACACAATTGTGAGCATTGTTTGGCTGTTTGTGATTTCTTGGCAACTTCCCATTTTCCGCCATACATTTTTGTTTGTTCCAAATCTACCTTTTGTTTAGCACTGGATCATTTAGTCTTAGAGATTCTGGAAATGAAAAGAGAGCCAATGGACGCAAAAAAGAACACCCAAGTAATTATGTTGACTACATTAAAAGAATTAAAGACTGAACATAACCCACTACTGGCAACGCTGATCGTATTCCGGTACGTACAAGGGCCTTATCCACGTCAGATTGGAAGCACTAGACTCGAGTTTTGCTCTCGTTTGAGCTCGTCAGTAGTACATATCTCTGACTGGACCCGGGGTCGAACTCCGGATCACTGGCGTGTGAGGCGATTGTGTAACCATTTGAAAGATGTGTACTTGTTTATGCTTGGCTGAGTTTGCAGCTAGTTCTTCAACGGAACGGGAAAGCCAGATTTAAGCGCCACCCCCTTCCTCGCGGTTTATAACCTGTCTGTCGGATTACTGTGATACGATTCCTTATTTTTCTTAAATGTCTTGGTAACACATGGGCGGAATCCCCATTTGTCGCTTCTCACGATATGCGTGGTAGTTACTGTGTAATACTATTCTTTAGTTCTCTTAAGTGTCGTGGTAAGACACTGGCGGAATCCTCATTAGTCGCTTCTTACGATATGTGTTCTAATTACTGTGTGATACCAATTACCATTCTTTAGTTCTCTTAAGTGTCGGGGTAAGACACGGGCAGAATCCCCATTAGTCGCTTCTTACTATAGGGTGTATTTTTAATGACTGTGCAATATTTGAAAAAAATATTGCCGGTCTAAGTTTTGTATTCACCCTCTGTAAAGTTCATTCAACATAATAGGTAAATACAAAACTTGGACCGGCAATATTTTCAAACACTGCACAGTCATTAAATATACACCCTGTATATATGTAGTAGTTTGAAGTGTTAATGTGTTTTGCTTCTCTTTAGGGTCCCCACCTGCTCTGTGGCGAAGGTGTTACCAACGCAATTCGTAATCTCGCATACATCGTTCGCAACACAGCTGCGGGCGATTTGGAAGCAGACCATCTTGCGTTGGTGTTCAAACAATGGTATGCGTGCCGGTCGTTCCGAAAGCAATCTCAATATACTGAACGTAAACTTGCCAAGAAATCGCAAACAGCCGAACAATGCTTGGGTTGACTGCGACGTCCTGTAAAGAACATGCAACTAACTTTAACTTCATTCATTCTTTCAGTAGCATGTCCTCTGAAGAACTTCGCTCCCTTGACAACCGTCCGGAAAATGTCTCGGTCATAAGCAAGATGCCCTACGTCAGATACGCTTTAACTTAGGGTGCCATTATTGGCATTATCACGGAGGCGGAGTCTTCTTAATTGTCATGCGCGCTGCTAGCAGCGTAGTCGGGTTCAGCCCCATACACCGGCCATCTTGACTTTTCGTTCAGAAATCTGCATGGTAGTTACAGTGGTACCTTTCTTTGCTTCACCTTAGAGTCCCGACAACTCATCGTAATCGTGAAGTTCCCGCAAACTACCGTAGGAGTTCATGTCTCTCCACAGATCTCGGTCTTCGGTGAACACCAAAGGTTGTTAAGACAGCGAAGTTCTGCAGAGGACATGCTACTGAATGAATAAATGAAGTTAAGGTTAGTTGCGTATCCTTTACAGGACGTCGCAGTCAACCCAATCATTGTTCGACTGATTGTGATTTCTTGGCTAGTTTACGTTCAGTATATTGAGACTGCTTTCGGAAGTTGGATCATTCATTCATTGGCACCTTTCCGTCTTGACAGACGATAGTTTGGTACATTGTGCTTCAAAAAGGCTTAATAACTACGATCCATGGCGGTGGCGAGTGTGGCTGGTAAGGCCAATTCTTGCTGCAAATGTTTGATCAACTCTGCTAATGATATTCCCCATGCCGCCTTAATCCATCCATCACCATTTTCCTTGGTCTGCCACTTAATCTTTCCAGTTGTCACGATGATCTGCATTGCCTCTCTTCTCATCACATGACCAAAGAAACATGACCAAAAAAGTAGTTTGACTCATTATTATTGTTGTATATAGTGTAATAGTTTCATTAGCCTCTTTCAGGCAATTGTTGTCAGTTACTCTGTCAGCCCAAGGAATTCGCAACATTTATCCCAGGAACCACATCTCTGTTGCCTCTAAGTTCTTTCTAGAAAAACTTAGTTAGTCGTTAGTCGCGGTTCCAACTCCACGGCAAAGAGTCGCCCCATTTTTCTCTGTTCCTGCTTCAGTGTTTATAACACAAAATGCTCCTCACTGCCCCACGTGAAAGGTGGAACAGACAGGAGTCTCGACAAGCCTACATCCCGCACAGATATACTATGCATAATGCTGCTGCCAGAATGCCGGCACAATAGTCCTCCACGAAATATACACTACATCGTCGATGGAAGCGGCATTCACTAGAAAACCAGCAGCCACACATTATTGCATATAAGGCAACCCAGTTAGTTCAACGACCGACCGGCCGTCACTTTTCTGAACACGCAGTTCACGCTACAAACAACCGCGGACAGATGTAAAGTCGAAGGTAGGCCAGAAAGAGGTAGACAATAATACAAGCAGGAAGAGAACACCCAGAGATGAGCAACCAGTGGTTTAACGGCTGAAAGATTTAAAGGCGAGACGATGGACTTCATTGCACCGGGGTGTATCCCCTCAGGCTCTTTCCGCAGGGCGGCCTGCTGGAAGAGTCGCCCAAAGCACGAACTGCGTAACTCTGGCGACGACCCCAAGGAATCTCTGAGAAAATTACACTCGTGAACCGGATGACGAAATCATTACTGAGATCTCTGAGAACAGGATTATGTTAGAGCTTAACAGTACAAGCGACACCAAATGTAGGCATTCCACTGCAACCAACCGTCATCGTAGATGATGATACTTGATTGACAGATCATGTTCATTCCCTCAGGATTATATTAGGACACGTAGTTAAGCTGAAAAATATCTGGCAGCTGGGGAAATATGGTTTCTGAGGAAAATGCAAAGAATACCATGGACAGATAGAACAATCAATGACCAAGTCCTACAAGAAACAAATGAAAACCGTAAACTGATTAGTGAAACTAGACGTAGACAGTCAACACTATTTGGTCACGTTTTGAGAAGAAATAAATTGGAGAACTTTATGACAGCTGGCAAGATCGAGAAGAAATGAACAAGGAGAGGGCAGAAAAGTAAATACCTGGATGGCTTGGCCACGTGGTAGGTCGAGGCAAGAACACTGAGCTGATCCACGACTCTGGTGATCTAGTGAGATGGTGAAACATGACCGCCCACGCTTACCGGCATGGCACATGATGAATGAAAGTTAAGTTACTTGTGTATAATTTGCAGGATGTTACAGTCAACCCCAGCATTGTTTGGCTGTTTGTGATTTCTTAGCAAGTTTAAATTCCACAGTTTGCCACTGCTTTCTGAATGACCGGTACTTATAGCATTTTATGAAAACCAGCACAATGCGGTCTGCTTCCAAATCGCCCACAGCTGTGTTTCGAACACGGTACTATCACATCTATTAACTCTAACAACATGGTGGAGCAGTTGCTAGCCCTCTTGTCTGCTCGCCTGTTAAACGCGTTCGAATCCAAATCGAAACGGGTTTTTAAGATACCTCGGATCACGGGTGGACCCAATTTAAAATGGTTACCAGGAAATACCCTGGGGAGTGTTGACCCCCATCGTCCATGAGTGCAGATTGGTCAATAATAATACAAGATTAGCACCATTTATGCAGTATACAGGGTGACCAAAAAAAAAAAAATCCACAAAAATTTTATTAATTTAAATCCTACAAAGTTCAAGCAAATTTCTTGAAATTTAGTGAACGTAAACTTTAGTCTGTGTACAATCATTTCCACAAGTTTCAGTTACTTGCAAAATATGCTCCAAATGGCCTCCGCAGCATTGGACGCACACTTGCATAGTTACTCGACCGCATTCCTCTGTGGGGATTTTCCTGATCTTTGCTGTTCTGGTACACATTATCCTTGAGATACCCCCATAGATAAAAATCTAGGGGTTCAAGTCAGGTGAATGCGGTGCCTACATTCAAAGATTGTTGGTTCCGTTTTTTTTTTTTTTGGTCACCCTGTACTTCAAAGCGTGTAAATGTTCCTTGCTTTGTTTTACTAGTAAAGAAGCATGGTAGGCTTTGGGCAGCGCGTGACCGGCTTCAACTCAACAATCAAACATACAGAGAATCTGTTTGATTTTCCCCAGGATATGCTGGTGTGGTGGGTAACGAGCAGGTGGACAGATTGGCTGGGTCTGCACTATTTGGTGGGGTATTGATGCGTGATATGGCAGATGTGGTCGGGGCAATTTGGAATGGTGTGTATAGTGCAGAAGAACAGATAGATAATCACGACCTGGAGAGAATGGTGCTGCAGGCAGTGACCAGAGGATCTCGCCAACACGCGGGACTCAGAGGAAAGGACAGGCAGATACATAATCAGATTGCTACTGGTATTATTATTATTGGGACTCTTCGCTGCCTGTTGGTTGCAAATGAGAGCGGAGCACGTATGGGACTGTCCTGAGTGCTGTGATGTCGGTTCTTGACTCAACTCAACCCTTTTAAGACTAAGCCAGTGTCCCGATTGGCATTTCCACAAAATTGGTGACAGACAATCATGATTGGTAGATGGTAACATTAAACTCTTTATTCTTTTTATGTCCCGGCTTATTATAGTCCATGCCCTGTGGCGTTGGTGATCATATCTGTCCACAGTCTTCTGTCTCAGGTCGTCATCATCAAGTGCCATGCCAGCTGGAGTTGGCGTTCATGTCTTTCCACATATATCGGTCTTTGTGTTCTGGATCAACTCTGCTGCTGATATTCCTCCATGCCACCGTCTCAATCCATCCAACATAATTTCTCTGCCTCTCTTCACCTCGATTTTTGCAGTTGTCTCGGTGTTCTCCAGTGTCTCTTTTCTCATCACATGGCCAAAGCTGTTTGTCTCTTTCTTATTGTTGTATATAATATTCTAGTTTCATTATCATCTTTCAGGCAATCGTCGTTAGTTACCCTGGCAGTCCAAGGAATTCGCAACATTCGTCTCAAAAACCATATCTCTGCTACTTCCAATCTCTTCCTAATTTGTTCATTTACATTCCAAGATTCACAGCCATACAGAAAAACAGGTTCTATTTTAGCACTTCAGCACCCTCTTTCTTACATTCAATGATAGTGACTTAATACATAAGTTACTTTTCATGTTCCGAAATGCAACTTTTGCTTGCCCTATTCTGCTCTTAATCTCTGTTGTGCACCTCCTATCTGATGTTATAAATGCCCCCTGGTATTTAAAATAATCCACTTCGTTAAGAATTTTCCATTCTATTTCCAAATCACATTCGAGTGTCACGTTTTTATTTGATATCACATTGTTTACTTCTGTCTCATCTATTGTCAGTAATGTTTTATACAAATATTCTTCCATGTCTTAACTGATTCAGAGCCAAAGGATATCGCCAAATATATATCGCCAAATGTGACCTCCCATTTGGACAGAAGAACGATACATCGTCACTCCGTAGTCATGGAGTTATTGTTTTGTTTCGTGATATCAACTTCAGACTGCACAAGTCTGTAGATGTAAGTACTCAAAAACGTTACCGGACCCGTCTTCTCCTTATGTTTTGTTTTTGTTAAGGTGCATTGGACTATGGTGCTGGAGCCATATTGTTTAGAGGCCAATCAGCTCTTGGTAGGTGATGACGTCAATGTCATGCCAACCACTTTTACTTCAACCGACATTTTCTGGTACCCATTTTAGTCTGGGTCAAACTGGAATTACCGGGATGCAGATCAGCATGGTCGAATGGATAAGAACGCCTGTTCTTAAACATCCGATGTGCTGATGCCGAAGTAGCGGGTTCAATCCCTACACCGGACAGTTGGACTAAAATGTTGACTTACTGTGCTTGACTTGTGGACGTAAATTACAAGTACCTCTGAAGTAGGAGTGGGTTCGTCTGATGGCGAGGGACACTGTTAATAGGGAAAGCTCATCCACACGCAAAATCCAGTCCAGCACTACTAGAAGTAGTGTGTATGGAATACGCTTGAGTTCAAAGCGAGCGAGTGCCAAAAATAAAAATTACTGGAATTTTTTGAAAATTGTCTGGAACTCATTTGTATGAGAAGGGTGATATCCTAAGCCATGCTAGTCCGAACAAATAATCCTAATGGCTTCTATGTGAGCATACATGCCGCATTTACTTCCCAAGACATTTCCTGACACCTATTTCAGGCAGGGTTAACCTGGGAATCCGTGTCAATTAAAACAAACCACTGGGTTCCAGATCGCTGTTATAGCTAGTTGAGAGGGGGGGGGGGGAAGGAGAGAGAGAAGAAAAGTTGAGGGTGAGCGCCCAACCTTGCAAAATACCCCCATGGTTTGTGCATTCATCGCCTCTGGCAGTAAAAGTCCAACTCCTGGCCTTCACGTGGCGGAACTGTTTTTGCTAACTGGAGAAGGGGCGATGGCGAGTCTCTGGCGCTGTAAAATCAATCTGTTTTAGATATTCATGTACATACATACATGCGCAGACACGCGTGTACATACATACATATCTAAACTCGAGTAAGAGCACAGTCTACCCTTAGTAAAAGAAATGTGCTGAAGCGGGGGGCACCAGACAGGAGGCGCATCACAGCAATCAGGATGCCATGCAAACGCGCCAGCAAACGAAAGAAGAAGAGGAAGAAAAATTCACCTGGATGTTAAATCGAACCTATAACTATTGGGTCAGCAGTAGACATGCTAGCTACTGAGCTTTAAAAATCAGCATATGACATATTGAACAGTTTCTTTCATACAGACAAACTAGTTTATCTTTTATTTGCCATACATCTCAGAATATTGACTGAGTGTGTATTCAAACATTTTAAATCTCGATACATTGTGTAACAAAAAACCCCTACATTTAAGTAATATCGGTCTTAGTAAGAAAGAGTTAAAATAATAAGCATTCTGAGACAAAAAACAAATAGTTAATAACGAGTCCATTCCACAGGCAGTATGAGTAATTGTAATTGTTAGTATACCACAGAAAACAACAGAAAAACACCCACAATAGAATAGAATGCAAACACGTGCAAAACATTTCAAGAAAATTTATTGGGGAAAAAATCAAGCTTGTATATATCACAGATGACCTCCGTCAGGTTTTTGTATAAATAAGTACAATGAGATAAACTTCACAAATATATAAAGCAAGTCGTATCACAGTTCAAACAGTATAAATGTTGACAAAGAAACAATTTGGATAAACAGCAAACCAACAATTTCATTGATTATTCTGACAAAATAGAAATGTTTAGATATTAAGACCAAACATTTCAGAACTTATTTTACAAAAAATAAAAATCTAAAGATATCACAGTAATATGAATTATTTGTATACAAATACTTTGTAAATAAAAATAAAGCAGTTAAGATCACAATAACAGCAATTAAAAGGTAATAAATTTAATTATTCATAATGGTCCCATCTGTATACTCATTACCTCTATGTGTAGTTATCGCCATAGACCAACACATTTTCTGACCTTGGCATTTGCCATGGTGCAGCCACCAAGTGACACCTTCAGAGGCTACTAGCTATAATATATGTTTGTCATTGACTCACTGATTTCCTCTCGTTTTGTGTGTGCTGTGGAGTTGTTTGTAGTGACTATTTTCTGGGAGCGAATTCGCTTGCTTTTAACTCAAGCGTTGTTCACATAGTGCTACAACTACTCGTTATTGCTTCTACTAGTGAGTGCACTGAAATGTTTTTGCATGAGGGGTAGCTAACCTATTAACAGTGTCCCTCGCCATCAGACGAACCCACCCCGACTTCTGAGGTGCTTGAAATGTATGTCCCCAAGTCAAGGATGAGAAGTCAACATTTCAGTCCAACAGACCGGTGTAGGGGTTGAACTCACTCCGACTTCTTATGTACTGTTATATTCTCCAGAACGTGTTCATTTGTATATTTATCAATCCGGCTGGTTTTTGTCATGTCTCACTACACTGAAGCACCTTCTTACGTTTTTATTATGTTTTCATAACACTACACTGAAACACCTTCTCACGTTTTTTCGTAACTTTTATTCATTGTCGATATTTCTGAGCCCTGTAACTTGCCAATTGTTAAAAGTCAGTTGCATATCCTTTAAGAGACGTGGCAGTCAACCCCAGCATTTGCTAGCTACTTGTGGTTTCTTGGCAAGTTTACGTTCATTAGTTTGCCATTGTTTTGTGAACGACCGGCACGCATACCTTTGTATGGAAACCAACGCAAAACGGTCTGCTTTTAAATCGCCGGCAGCTGTGTTTCGAACGCGGTATGCGGGATTACGAATTGCGTCCGTGACCACTTCGCCACGGAGCGGGTGTACATGAGAATAATTCTTTTCCATAGATCAAACTGTATATCCCCTAAAATTAGCATTTTCTCTAAATGTCACCTTTGTCGTGGCATCTTTGCCTAAATGCCACCTTTGCCTTGGCATTTCTAATTCTAATACCCATAGCATTTATAATTAAAAATTGTATTTATATTTTGGCAAATATCTTCGTTTAAAATTATTCAGAAAATATCTTCATATTGTAAGTTTGGCATAACACAGACATCCTCCAAACCAACCGAAAAAAACAAACACACACACACCTACCCACACACACACGCGCGCACGCACGCGCGCACACATATCAAAGAGGCAAATGGAAAAATAAACAAATGGTTATCTTTTTATGCTCCAGGCAACTACTATTTAACTCTTAACCACCGAAGAGTCAAAACCAGTAATAATACAAATACAGAGACCTGGAGTGATGGAATTAGTTCAGGGTTGGTAGTGTTCCCCGCTTGGGTTTGGGATACTTTATTGCCAACAGACCCCAACCAGTCTCACAGGGACGAACCTTCTCAGATAAGGGCAAAATATTGGAAGTACTAGTGTGCAGTTGCAGACGTGAAAACTCCATCGGCAGCTCAACATTGAACAGAGCAGACCAACTAGGCCACAGTGAAAGTCACATCTCAAAATTTGAAAACCTGCCCACACAAAATATTTATAACATGTGATACATAGCACCCTCTTCGATGCTATGGGGTTTGTGTACTCTGATGTGAGAATGCACTGTGTTGTGAGGGTGCATTGTGATGTGAGAGTGCACTTGGGTGTGAGAGTGCACTTCGGTGTGAGGGTGCACTGTGATGTGAGAGTGCACTTGGGTGTGAGGGTGCATTGTGATGTGAGAGTGCACTTCGGTGTGAGGGTGCATTGTGATGTGAGAGTGCACTTCGGTGTGAGGGTGCATTGTGATGTGAGAGTGCACTTCGGTGTGAGGGTGCATTGTGATGTGAGAGTGCACTTCGGTGTGAGAGTGCACTTGGGTGTGAGGGTGCATTGTGATGTGAGAGTGCACTTGGGTGTGAGAGTGCACTTGGGTGTGAGGGTGCACTGTGATGTGAGAGTGCACTTTGGTTTGAGGATGCATAGTGGTGTGAATGTACACTGGTGTAAAAGTGCACTTTGGTGTGAGGGTGCACTGTGGTGTAACCGTGTACTTTGGTGTGAGGGTGCACTGTCGTGTGATAATGCACTGTGGTGTTAGAGTACACTTTGGTGTGAGAGTTCGCTCTGGTTTGATAGTGCACTTTGGTGTAAGGGTGCACTGTGGTGTGAGGGTACACTGTGATGTGAGAGTACACTTTGGTGTGAGGGTGCACTGTGGTATGAGGATGCACTGGGGTGTGATAGTGCTCTGTGGTGTAAGACTCCTTGTGTGATCTATGGAAGACTGATGTGGGACATCTATGTGCAAGGAAAGGCATTCTTTACAAGCCCTACTGATATAGATCCTATCTTTCAAAGAGGCCTTCGAGAAATAAAAAAATCACAAAATGCTCACAGGTAAAATAAAAGTTATCAGCACAAAAACATACATGAAGACAGTGGACACAAAACTGCAATGAACAGAAATGAGAATTTTTGTTATTTACTTCGTACTTAAAGAGACTGACAAACTGAACCAGATTACATATGTCTAATTGCAGAAGAAATGTAGGGGATCCTGGTTTTATACATACAGTTATTTACTGAGAGAGGGAGAGGGAGAGGCGGAGAACCAACCGACGAACTTTATTTTCAAAAGGACACAAATTGGGCACGGAGGCCCGTCTTACATTCGGCCCTTCCAATCACCCATCTTTCGTACATCAATGATCTATTGTGCTTGCTACATTCACATAGGAAAAAAAACACATTTTAAAATAAAATTTGTGAACATAAGAGAGAGAGAGAGAGAGAGAGAGAGAGAGAGAGAGAGAGAGAGAGAGAGAGAGAGAGAGAGAGAGAGATGGAGAGAGAGTGTGTGTGTGTGTGTGAAAAGAGAGAGAGAGAAGAGAGAGAGAGACAGAGATAGAGAAAAGAGACAGCGAGAGAGAATACAAGACAGAGATAAAATATACTAGCAGATGCTGTACATATATGTAAGCTAATCTGTTTACATACAATTTATAACTAATTACAATAATATTGAACTAATAATATTATTATTCAACTAATTATAGTATTATTGAACTGATTATACAATACAAGAAATAACAGTAAATGAATATACAGTAAACACTGTTTCAAACCCCACCCCATGCATGTCTTTATGTCTCAGGAGTTTTAACAACACGACTTAATAAAAACTTTTATGAAATGCAAGAAGAAGAAGACACCACGGACAAACAGCAGGAATATACATATAGTTACGCCTCTAACTTCAGTCTTTCAGACTCTAAAGAAGACAGCTGCTCCCCAATGGGAGAAATCATAACAGCAATGTCATAAATGTATTACTTCTTCGAGAACTCTTTAGAGGGTGATGCTGTCATTTACACAGATGGGTCGGTCGTTCGACGCTTGAGAAGTTCGTGGGCTTTTACGACTCAGGCCGAAGGGAGAATTGTGAAGGAAGATTCTGGTACTTCTGCCTTGACCATAAGTAGTCTGACTATGGAAATTATGGCAGTAAATAAAGCTCGAGACACAGACCTTCACTTGGGCACGCTTTCTTAGTGACTCAATGAGTATGATAAAGAAGATAGAGATGGGTTGGATCCGAAGACAGTGGTTAGTATCTTTGGAGCGGTCACGGATAGTTTCATTTTCGTGCCTGGGCATTCGGGTGTACAAGGAAATGAGCGGGCAGATAGGCTTGTAGTTAAGGCTATTGTGGAGGACTGGCGAGCCATGGACCAGGCGGATATACTGAATGCTCTAAGAGAAGTAAGACTTTTGCACAAACCAAGTGATGACTGTGAATCTACAACCATGGTCAGACTGCGATAATAGCAAGTTAACTGATTCAGTGCCAAAGGATAATATATCGCCAATTTTGACCTTCCATTTGGACAGAAGGACGATATTTCGCCGTACCAGGGTCAAAATGTTAAATTTTTGTTACGTGGCATCTTCCACAATTTTAAAACTCAGTGAACGGAAATGGCATTATATTTGATCATTTGATTGTGTACCATGTTTGGTTCAAACATACTTTTGTTTGGCACTGAATCAGTTAAAAGATGTGTGGCCAAAAAAGAACACTATGCAGGAAGCCAAAGAAGATTAAGAAGCCAACACAGAACTGGTGTTGTGAGCCGCTACATGCTGCGGGATTTACTGAGGAGGGGATCGAGCACTTATGGACTGAATGGTTCGATGTGCAATGAGGATGATCTGTCAGCTAACTAACTAAATGCATTACTTTTACAACCGCCAGTTAAGTACACCTTGTTTAAACATTGAAAATGCCACAGAAGTTATGCAGCGGTTACAGATTATTAACTTTTGAGATAATAAGCATCTTTTCTGTGACAACATATGGATCAGGGGCATGGACGTATCTATTTACTATTTCTGTCTTAAGGAACTCATACACATAAATGTACATGTGATTGCACATTTCAGATATGACTGGGCTACCGTATGACAGTAGACGGAACTGCCTGTTTTCTGTTAGCGCGGAATGTTGGGCGGTGCTCACCAAACCCGACACCCCACATTGTGCCAACAGCTTCGGGTTGGAGAAGTCATACAAAATAAGTTATCACACTGTAAACTGTGACAGCGTATGCACTCAAAGGGTCAGAACCATCCTGAACTAAACATAAGAAAACTGCCATATTCCTTAATAGTGAGTGCACTTGTGAAGAGAAGCTCTGCATGCAGTGAGTTGATTGGCCAGATAGGTATTTATAAAGTCTAATCTAATCCAATATTTACGACAAAAATTTAAAACAATTCGGCCTTCTTCAACCAGCTTCTGCAGTGTCGATTATAACTGAGGTCCTTTTTTTTTTTTTTTGGGGGGGGGGGGGGGGAATTATTTCCTTTCTTTGTTATCTTTTAAGTTTCAAAAACAGGACTGGTAATATTTTCTCCTTATGCTCTTTGGATTCGGTTGGGGAGAAATTATCCATGACTTCTTTCACTTATATTTAAATCTTACTTGCAGTCCACCATTTGGCCTTTCTATGGCAACTGGTAAACTTCACAGAAAAAGAGCAATCAGATGACAAAAAGATAAATATCTGGATGGCCTGTCCTATGTGGCATAATTAGGACAAGAACAGTCGTAACCCAAGATTATGGAGTACTGTGAACCCTATCACTGTGTATAGTGAACCCTAACCAACCACGATTATCAGTATGGCACAAGATGCTTGTTACCGTGAGACGTAAGATGATGCATGACAGTAGAAATGGCCACGTGTTCACATGCACCCACTGTGAACGGACATTTACAGCGCGAATTGGCCTTATCAGTCAAACTCGCTACCGCCATAGGTAAAAGTTATTATGTCTTTTTAAAGCACAAACTATCGTCTGTCAAGACGGCAAGGTGCCAATGATTGGTGAGACATGATGCTGATAATGATTTCGAATTTTATAAAACTTTGACACATAATCAACAAACACATGTAACTCTAAATGCAGAAGAGCTCTGACAAAAATTACTTTAGATATAATGATAAGGAAACCCATAATTAAACTCTAACTAATTTTTAATACAAGGTCCTCCCGTTACAAACCACCTCAACTGGTTTGTAGTATTTTTCTTCACAAATCCATGCTACCCAAAACGATGTGTGGTGTAATAAGTTCTAAACAAAAAAGTAGGTCTGGACCAAACTTGGTACACAATCAAATGAACAAGTATTATAATGAAAATGTCCATTCACTGAGCAATGGAATTGCCTAAGATACCACGAAACAAAATAAATAACACAATAACACTAGTATAGCGATATATCGTCCTTCTGTCCAATTTAGAGTTCACATGTGTCGATACATTATCCTTCTGCACTGAGTCAGTTAAGGAACAGTTTTAATTCTTTCAATATTCTGATGTTTAACGGCAACAATAGCGAATACATTACTTTCAATGAGGCTAAAAAAAAATGTTTGCATATACATTACAGGACATTGCTGTCAACATTTCACCATCTTTCAGCTGATTGTTGATTTCTTGGCAAGATTACGCTCAGTAGTTTGCCATTGCATTCTGAGCGGCCGGCTCACATACCCCGTAAGTTACCGACGCGATTCGAACCACTGCTGATTCTCACCGTCGTCACGTTACTTACGAGAGTATACGAGATTACGGAGAAAAGTTGCTAACCTCTAGGCCCTAAATCTGTATAAATCTTGTATAAAACATACACGGAAGTGGCCATTAGGGAAGCCAGATGTCTGAGTATGCTCTGACCAAATTAAAAAAATAAGACAATGTATAATACGATGTTTAGGATTCACGGAGAAGAGAAACCACACCACATGCATTGTCTGGAACTGAAGGATTTAAACATATGTGGGTACATTTATTTCATTAACAAAGGTTAATTAATCTAATTAACACTGGAAAATACTGGCACATCACAGATTAAATCCATAACTATCAGTATCTGATCTACTTTGGCTGTTTTTTTCTTCTTTTTTTTTTTCATTCAAATTTACTATAATACTTCTTTCTTTTTTTTTATTCAGTTATGGCTAATTATCTTCATGTTACTCATCCATATTTTCCCCATCGTTATTTTCTGATTTTACTTCCTCGTCCTCTTCCATTTCTTTTTCCTCATCATCGTTATTGTCTGTAGCTATCTCTGCATTCTCTTCCCTGTTGGAGTCTGGTACAATCTCAGCATCTTCTGCTTCCTCTTCTTCTTTCTCCCCCATGTCTGTAAGTTGTAAAACATAATTGTCATGCAAAAGAATTTCAACATTAGGAAAATAAAACCACATACTTACTCAAAGCAAACTATTATATAGGGATCATAGTTTATTAGGTTAAAGTTCACTGATTCAGTGCCGAGGGAAAATATATGTGACCTTCAATTTGAACAGAAGGATGATATATCACCATACTTGTTTCATCGTGTTATTTGTTTTGTTTCGTGGTATCTTCCGCAATTGCATTGCTGAGTTAATGGAAATACTTAAATATTGAGCACAACTCACTACTGGCAACGCTGATCGTATTCTGGTATGAACCTAAGGCCCATCCACGTCAACGTGGAAGCACAAATTTTTATTTAAATTAGTGCTTCCACATTGTCGTGGATGGGCCTTAGGTTCATACCAGAATACGATCAGCGTTGCCAGTAGTGGGTTGTGCTCAATATTTGAATCTCAAATCCCGAAACAACCAAATAAATCAGTTATAATACTGGTTCATTTGATTGTGTACCATGTTTGGTCTAAACCTATTTTTTATTTGGCACTGAATCAGTTAACGAATATTAATCCTGAAATTATGCTGAAATTGGGTATAATCAGACTGAAAATATGCATGCACTGGGTATAATAATAAATTAACATTATACGGAAATAATATATCGACCCAATTAGCTTGCCAATAAGATGAAACATATTATAAAAGGTGTGTAAAGGCTAGTGGATCAACTACATTGCACCGGGTTTACCCAAAGGCTAGGTATTTTACTGCAGGGTGGTCTGCCAAAAGAGTTGTATAAAAAACAAATTCTATAGCTCCAGCGACGACCCCAGGAGTTTCCGAGAAAACTGCATTCATGAACCACATGACAGAGTCCGGAATCGAACCCACAGCCTCTTGTGCACAAGACGGGTGGCCTAACCACTCTGCCACATGGCCTCCATTACAACCTATAATCTCATCATATCATCTCATCTCATCATCTCATCTCATCTCATCTAATTCCTCTTGTATCTTGCGGTGTTGAGGTGAAGCATAAGTAGCGGAGGAGTGCCCGTTTATGAGCTATGAAACATATTAATTAATATAATTTAAGTTGAGTTGAGTTGAGCTAAGAACAAATATCACTGCACTCAGAACATTCCCATACGCGCTCCGTCCCCTCATTCAACAGCCAGCGAAGAGTCATACTACTAATCTTTCCCACCGCTATCTGATTGAAAGTTCTCCTGGTCTTCCCTCTCAGCTTTGAAATTCTTCCAGAACCCATGCCGATCACTCGCAATATCATTCTTTCCACATACGAGTTCTCAATCTGTTCCCCCGCCTTCTCCACCTGGCCCCACAGAGGCTCGACCACCTCCCTCTCCCTCGTCCATAGGTATTCTAACACCAAACGGTACATTCCCTGACAGCCTATCAGCCTGTTTGTTCCCCCCGCACTCCCGCATGGCCAGGGCAAAAAATCCATAAATTCTCACAATCGGTGACCTATTAATTAATATAATTTACGTAATCGAGTGTATCATATTTGAAGACACATGCGCAGTGGGCACAATACTTGGTCAATACTTTTTATCAGAATCGACATCACTATTCTCAACATTTCTGCGCACACTCCGAACTCCTCCTCAAGAACTGTCAGAGACTTCCAGTGGTGACACTTCCCGTGGCAGTATGATTGAAAGTCCGACTGGGTTTTCTTAAATTGTTGAGTGCCATTGAGTGCCTTTTGCTCACTCCATTCTGAACCAGTCCCTCCAAATATGTCTGTTCATTTGTACTTCAAGCCTCCCCCAGACAGCCTTCATCATTATCATCATCATGTGCCATGCCAATACGCTTGGGCGGTCATGTTTCGCCATCTCAAACGATCACCAGAGTCGTGGATCAGCTCCGTGACCTTGTCTCGACCATACCACGTGGCCAAGCCATCCAGGTATTTACTTCTCTACCTCCCACTTGTACTTTTCCCAGCAATCTTGCCGGTTGTCATCAAGTTCTCTAATTTATTTCTTCGTATAACGTGTCCAAAACTGTTCACTGTCTATGTCTAATTTCTCTAATCAGTTTACGGTTGTCATTTACTGCAAAGTAGCTCTCCGCGCAAAGGGGCAGCAACATCCAGTCTATCCAACTGTTCATTGCCCCACACATGTGCATGTCCAGGGCAGAAACTCCATGATATACTCGCAACCTGCGTAATGTCAAACAATGCAAGCCACTCCACTCGCAATTTGTCATTGTTCACTTTCATAAGCATACTCTCCGAGTCAATTACCAGGCTTGTCCAAGGGACATATTTTTCCGTCTCATCCCATCCTATCCCTGGCCAAGCATGTCATTTACTGCTGCCCTCCAACCATCGGATGGTGGTTGCCATCACTGTCTCAACCTCCATTCTCATAGATGTAGTAGCAGATATGCCAGTCTCCCCTCTTTAAACGATGTCCATTTGTAATGCAATATTAATTAACAATATACTGAAAGAATATATCAGCAATAAAAGAAATGGAACATTTGAAAATGAATATCTTAGGAATGGTTAATGTAGTAAAAGAAATGGAAAAGTTGAAAATGAATATCCTAGCAATTAGCGAGAGTATGTGGAAGGAATCTGGTAAAATAATAACGGACAAACAGACAATAATACATTCACGAGCTGATAGCATGGACAAACGAACAAACTATTTTCAAAGGGTTACGAATTGGGCATTCAGGCCCGTCTAAATCTCTCTCAATCTCTCTCTCTCTCTCTCTCTCTCTCTCTCTCTCTCTCTCTCTCTCTCGCATGAACATGAAGTAAGACGTGTTTTATGAGGACACATTTAAATCAGTTAGTGGCTATTGGAGTATTTCAGACAGGATTATAATGTTCAAATCAAAGGCAAATAATGTATCTACCTATTATTCAAGTATATTTATCAATAAAAAGCAATAATGCAAAAGAACTAAAAAACGATGATGAAATAGAAATGCCATATAAGAAAATTCGTAATCCCGCATACCGCGTTCGAAACACAGCTGCGGGCGATATAGAAGCAGACGCCTTGCGTTGGTTTTCATACAATGGTATGAGTGCCGGTTGTTCAGAAAGCAATGGCAAACTACTGAACCTAAACTTGCCAAGAAATGACAAATAGCCAAACAATGCCGGTATTGACTACGGCGTCCTGTAAAGTATATGCAACTAACTTTACACAAGAAACTGAAGAGACTGAGAGGGTATGCGCTGGGCTGAAATGGACAACTCAAAATAGTGGCCTATAGACGCCAACATGTTACCAAACCCCATTAAGGAAGCAATCAATAGTAATTGCAATAACCTACCATGCGTGCTGTAATAGGCAACAAGGAGAATTGGTACAGTACCTCACAGAAAGCGTTAGCTACAAATTTCAAGCACTCATGAGCAATTCTTTGGATAGAAGGGCTTGGAGTGAGATAACTCAGGCTCAATAGTCTAGAGGGGTAATAGGTAAAAGGCAGTTGCATATCCTTTACAGGACGTCGCGGTCAACCGCAGCATGTTTGGCTGTTTGCGATTTCTTGGCAAGTTTATGTTCAGTAGTTTGTCGTTGCTTTCTGAACAACCGGCACTGACACCATTGTATGAAAACCAGCACAAGACGGTCTGCAGCGAAATGGCCCACAGTTGTGTTTGGAACGGGATATGCGGGATTATTAATTGCGCCTGTAACCCCTATGCCACATAACCGAGGTAATAAGCAAACAAAAAATAAGTAGTAACTTGTAGACAACAATTGTTTCAGTCTTATATTCCTTAGCGGGTGTAAAGGCATAATAATGATGATATTACATCAGAACGCATTAAGATGTAATGCGAGGGGGCTGAGTGCTTTCGAAGTATGGTGTCCGCCTCGAGAGCTGGGGGTCCCGGGTTCAAGCCCCGCTGAGGGTCGGGATTCTTTCACGTGGACTTCTAGTAACAAAATTTCCCCTGGTCTCTGGATAGTGAGATCAGACGCTCGTGTGTATTGTTGCGCACGTAAAAAATCCCTTGGCAGTTGGAAATTGAAAAAAAAAAAGTAGCCTAACGACATTGCCTGGGCAAAGTTTCAAGTTAAAAACCTATTCAAAGTATTTCAGGACCCTCGCCGGTGCTACGGAGTTCGTGCACTGAGCTGAGATTCTCTGGACTCAGGCTTGAGCTAGGAGTAGAACGGAGCACTTATGGGTTACACCCGTGAGCCGTGATGTTGATCCGCCGACTGAACTAAATTAAACTAAGCATTAAGATGTAATTATATCGGAAATCTTCATTAAGACAAATAGCAGGAGTTTACAGAAAACATGATGTTAAAGGCATATAAAATACAGTACATAGACTATACAGAAATCTAAGATGGTTCAGTCATGTAACAAGATGCCGCTTGTATATTATACCACAGAGAACACTGATGTGCGGGGCATAGAGGAGACAGAGAAATCAAAGGACTTGCAAGTAGTAGATTAGTAGAATAGCAGAAGAAATAAGCATCTTTACGTATATAGATTTATAAAAAAAAATCTCAGAATATCGTGGACCAAGAATAAGAAAATTCCGAAATTCTATCAGACTTTAACGTCAAAAAAAAAAACTCTCATAATCAGCATCATATTGTGGAAAGTAAAATACTTTGGCCACATTAAAGGTTACATTGGCTGGGAAACAATGATAGAAATAATGCTTGAGCAGGGGTCGACCAGCATGAAGAAAGTCACAGAATGTTGCAGACAGCTTGGGTTTGACAGTGCATGCAGCAGAGGACATGGCAAGCGATAGAAGGGCTTGCTGGCGGGCCATGATGTCAACATGATGATGATGATGAGATCGATGTTCTGCAAAAGACCTGCTGCATGGTGATGTGTACAGAGATATGGTTTTACAGATGATTTGACAGAGATATGGTTTTACAGATGATGTGTACAGAGATATGGTTTTACAGATGATGTGTACAGAGATACCGTTTTACAGATGATGTGTACAGAAGTATGGTTTTACAGATGATGTGTGCAGAGATATGGTTTTACAGATGATGTGTACAGAGATATGCTTTTATAGATGATGTGTGCAGAGATATGGTTTTACAGATGATGTGTACAGAGATATGGTTTTACAGATGATGTGTACAGAGATATTGTTTTACAGATGATGTGTACAGAGATATGGTTTTACAGATGTGTACAGAGATATGGTTTTACAGATGATGTGTACAGAGATACGGTTTTACAGATGATGTGTACAGAGGTATGGTTTTACAGATGATGTGTACAGAGATATGGTTTTATAGATGATGTGTGCAGAGATATGGTTTTACAGATGTGTACAGAGATATGGTTTTACAGATGATGTGTACAGAGGTATGGTTTTACAGGTGATGTGTTCAGAGTTATGGTTTTACAGAGGAATGATTAGAACACCATGGACAGACAAAACAAATGTGATAAAGATATCTTGACAACAAGTTAACTCGCACAGAGAACTAGTTATTTCTATTAACAGAAGACAATCCAGATTCTTTGGGCACACCAAGAGAAAGGGAACTCTGGAGTATGCTGTGACAAAAGAAATCTGGATGAAAGAAGAGGCAGGGGGAGATCAAAGAGAGAAAATACTAGACAGTTTGACATCATGACATGGAAGAACATTGATTGGCAGTACACAGACAGAAAGCCATGGAAAGACATAAAGACCAAGGCCACACGTCATGGACTATACGAAGAAGAATGTACACAACAGTGCTCTGTTAAGAAAGCTCTCAGTAATCTGCCACTGAAAATTATAACAGGGACTATGCAAAGAAGAAGAAAGTAGAAGATGAAGCAGCTACTGTTAATTAATTCAAAGCCGAATGATAATAAATCTCTTCCTGCTACTTCCCATTTGGAAAGAAGGATGATATATCGCCATTCAAGAGTCATCGTGTTATTTGTTTTGTTTCGTGGCATCTTACGCTATTTCAATGCCCAGTGAATGGAAATTTACATGATAATACTTGTTCATTTCATTAACACTAGGATTCACTTCATTGTAATCATACACGCCGATCCTTTAAAAGACGTGTCCTGCCCACAGCAATAATACAGAAAAGTAACTTTTATATTTATATTTTCTAATACTGTTTTTCATGTAATAGTTTATGTTTATTCTGTGCTGATGAAGGCTTTAGCGGCAACGTCCATTTTCTTACTTGTGTTCTAGTAAAACTTACTGTCTAATTCTCGTGATTTTGTTTGTTTGTTTGTTTGGGGGGGGGGGGGGGGGGGAGGTGTTTTCATTCGCTGTACATTCGATTGCGCACCATGTTTTGTCTAAACCTACTTATTTTTTTGTCACTGAATCAGTTAAAAATATGTTTGGCAGTGATTACAAGGATGTATATATTTGGTATAAATATAATTATGAATTGTTGGTATTAAATAGTTATTAGTAAGCAGCTAAAGAAAAAAACTACATTGTGAATAAATAATGTCAGTATAAGCAATAAAAACATAAAGATACCGAAAAGAAGAGGGAAAGAAAAGGAATTACTTAGTAAAACAGCAAAACTATGAAAGTTAAATCTGGCAGCTAACGCTCTTCTACTTTAGAGAACAAATGTGTCACCTTCTTCTGATCTCTCCCCTTCGTCATCGTTATTATTACTCTTGTCGCTTGGTTTCGTACGTTCAGTTGTGTCGGCACCTGCTTCGTGTTCTATTTTATCACTATGTTTTGATGATTGTGAAACTCTCCCATAATTTTCTGTGTTCTCATTGGCTACTTCATCTCTGCCGTCGTCTTCATGGGAATGACTTTCTTGGTAACTGGCCAGCAGATCTGGGTGTTTTTCTGTTTCCTCAACCTCAGTTTCATGCTGAGTGTGCTTGTAATTTTCATGTTCATGATTTTCTTTCAAACCTTCACTTTCCTCTTCCATTTCTGTTCCGAATTCCTCTTCCACTTCTATAGCTGCAAATTCACAAAGCAGGACATCACTTCTGTATTCTTTATATTAAAAATAAATTACTGTTTACCTTTAGAAGAACAATTTATGCAATGTGGTGCTTAATTCATTCTTAGCGAAAATAAAGACACATCATAATCAAGTGTCTTGCTGGCTGGCATGGTTTGGGTTGAGTTGAGTTGAATTTAAAAAAAAACAACAACAACAGCATCGCAGCACTCCTGACATTCCTATACGTACTCCGTCACTAACTCCAACAACAAGTAAAGTGTCCCAACTCTAATGGTACCAGTTACAATCTGCTTATGTGTCCATCCGACTTTTCCTCAGAGTGTACTAAATTTTGGCCAGTCCTCAGTCTGAGTCCATTTTGGTCAGTCCTCCTCTTCCCCACCATTTTCTCCAGGCCATAACCCTATGTCTGTTCTTCAACACTACTCAAAAGTTACCTGGCCACATCTTCTTGATTGTGCACTATTACCTCACTCAGCGGTTCAGACCCGGCCACTATGTCCGCCTGCTCATTTCCCACTACACCAGCATGTCTTAGGGAAAAGATCCAACGGATATTCCCTTGTCTTCAGAACGCCGCAGTGACTTCCGCCATCTCCATGTTCAGACTAGATATTGTGGTATCATACGACAGGCTCTCCTGTAATCAACACCACCCGTTAACCTTCGTTATGAACCCCCAGGCATTTCTTTTGTCTCAGCACAAAGACATTCGAGTAGATGGCATCGACAGGACACAAACTGCCGGGAATCACTTTCTAAAACCATTTTCTCTCTCTCTCTCTCTCTCTCTCTCTCTCTCTCTCTCTCTCTCTCTCTCTCTCTCTCTCTCTCTCTCTCTCTCTCTCCTCTCTCTCTCTCTCTTGATTTGGTTGTCTTACTGTCTGTCCATTTTCTGGTGTTATCTTCCTACGTTGTATCATTCTCTATCTCTTATTAGATGGCCATTGACTTTTCTCTTCATTATGACTTTTATAAGAGAAGCCTGTCTTTTGAAAGTAAGTAATTTAAGTAATGAAGTAAGTAATGAAGTAAGTAAGGAGATACCTAAAGATAGAGCGGCTTAGCTTAAGTTGATTTTGGGCCTATAGTTTTAAAATTGGATCAACAGAAGTAAATACCTGGATGGCTTGGCTACATGGCATAATCGAGAGAAAAACACAGTGCTGACCCACGGCTCTGGTGATCGTGTGAGATGGTGAAACATGACCGCCCACGCTTATCGGCATGGCACACGATGATGACGAAACAGCAGAAGAGAAGATGTAGTTAGAGGACAGATTTGTACATTGATATTATACACTTTTTCGGGTGGCAGAATAGGGATAACCCCTATCAAAGAAGAAGTAAGGTGCCCCCTTCCCTCCGCTAGCCTACGGGACACCCTTGGGCAAGGTGGAGTATACGTTTAGCCCCCCTCCCCCTCTTTGCGATCAGGGTCACGTAAAGCCATGGGTGCAGGTGGCGGATGAAGTTGAAGAGCAGTCGTAGTCGTAGGTTATAGTCTCCAATTTCACGAGGGCGGAGGATCTCTTTTTAAAGACAATGACTATGGTCATCGACTAGTATGGTCACTGCTAAGAAGGAAATCAATGGTAAATTACTTGCTTTATAGATGTCTAGAAAATCATGGTTTCGTCAATTGGATGGAAAACCATGGCCTTCCATGATTATCGACATTGCACATGATGATAGTGATACTCTTTATTATAAAACACAAATGAGTTAACACAACTTGAACATAATAATTGATATCTCTCACACAGATGAGGTAATAAAACTTGAACATATTAATTAATATCTCTCACACAGATGACGTAACAAAAATTGTACATAATAATTAATATATCTCACATAAATAACTTAACAAAACTTGTATATACTAATTAATGTATCTCACATAAATAATTTAACAAAACGTGTACATAATAATAAATATATCTCACCAGCCATTGTAATTGGATCAGCTAGGGTTCTTAGCAGAAAGGAATATTCTGGATTTCCTTCTCCACCTCCTGTTCCTGTAAAAGTCGTGGCAACAAACTCTTCCTCTGCAATGATCTGTGCCTCATCATCATCTTCATCATCGCCATTATCATCATCTTTGTCGCCATCACCTTTATTCCCTTATGATGTTTACACAGGTTTAAAAAAATTCATTGCAAATGTTAGTGAAGGTAGCCACTACCGTTATTTTATATTTGATCATTGGTTCAGCAGCAAAGATTTACTGCTGTTTTAAGTTAGTCGAGAATTCGCAGCCACCAAACTTCAAGCTTGGCCATCTCTCAACCTCTGTTAAACTGCGGTCATAAAGTCAACAAATACAAGGCGTTTTGTATATTGTTTTCGACGAACAATAAATGATTGTTTTCCCGTAGTGAATTTGAATAACGAAGACACAAACAATAGATTGCACGATTTGTTGCCTGGCATATTTCACTGCATCTCGTCAGGTACATACTGCAGAAATCACACAACTTACGTGAATTAACTAGATAAATCCTACAAGTTGAAATATACACATATTCGCACAGTAATGTCACTTATCTACCACGGTAATTTTAAGCTGACTAACATGTCTTTCTGTTTGCACAATTCTGATCATAATTGCTTCTGCAAACTTTAACACGCGAGTATTTTGTGTGTTAAACAACACGCGAAAGGCAGTGTCTCTGTCCACCACATGGCCGCTTTCGATAATGTGCCTACCAATTGAAGACGCCGGGAGCTTCCGGTGTGTCGGCCCCACGAGGCTAGCATCTCCTGTGTATTGTATCTTGTTGACCCATTGAGGTATGTGTTCTGACACTCGTTTGTTAAGCTGTCTCTCTGTTCTACCAATGTAGAAGGCCTGGCATCTACATGTGAATTGGTAAATACAATTGTTTGTGGCGTACAGAGGAACATATGATTGCTCAAATATACAGAGGCTCTGGCAATGAGGCGATTCCAAACAAGTTTGTGTAGACAGAAAGATTTTCTTTTAACCTTAAGGTTACCCAGAGGATAACAAATACTGCACATTCGAGCAATATCAGTGACTGTGTGTTTTAAGTATTTCAGCCAAAATATTCATCTAATCACTTCACATGATATATAATTCTGCAGTATGGACTTGAGATGCAGCAAAATATGCCATGCAATAAATCGTGCAACATATTGTTTGTGGATTCTGTGTTTAAATGCATTAAGGGAATACACGGTTTTGAATTTTATTTCAGTTAAACTTATTTCATATTTTCAAACACCACCCACAAAGGTTAAACAGGATACATCTGATGTAAGTACACAGTAATAGAAAGAGAAGTCACGGCTTCAGGAGGATACAAAATATAAAATAAAAAGTATTTTGCACATCTTCGGCTCCACCTTTTCTTATTTGCCACCTTTCGCGACCCAACTTCTGAGCCGCCCTTCTGGCAACGAAGTGTGCGTAAAAGTATAGCAACATTTCATACCTAGACTGTTTTCTGAGTGTGCATTAATGTTATAATTTAATGTTTTCTTTAGATTTGTGTGTGTTGCCCCCGATGAATATTATTATGAGCATAACGCTGATTCGTGTGCCGTGGTATAACTTATTTGTATCTTTTGTTTTGTTATAACCATTGACATTTCCCCTTGTGATTTACGCTTGCCGTAGTGGAGTTCGCTTTAAGTATGTACACTCTGTTTTTAGTATTTCTCACTTTTCCGCAGCAGCTAAAGGTACCTAGCTGTTTTCAGTTTTTATTGCTATATCCTGCTGAACCTGTACGCCGAAAATTTAATGAGAAATGTCAGAGATGATATAACCAGAGAGCAATATGATGCCCTAAATATCGGTGGTCATGAAATACCAGAGATTCGGTATGCTGATGATACAGTATTGCTATCCACATCACAGAATGGTATAGAAAACATAATAACCTCAATCCAAAAGAATATGGAATATGGAACTTATATCTTAACATAGCAAAAACAAAGATAATGCATACAGATAAAACTACTGTGGAAAAAGAAATATATGTAAATGAGTAACAATCAGAGGTGGTGGAAAATTTCGAATATCTTGGGTACATTGATTAACAACAATGGTGATACAATGAAAGAAATTAAACGACGACTATCCATTGCTCTTCAAAGGCTAAAACAACTGAATAAATTATGGAATGAGACAGATAGAACTACAAAAAATAAATTTTTAAGACCATGCATCTTTCCCATTGGAACATGCGCCTGTGAGGCCTCGACACTTACTAAACAAGCTGAACAGCGCATAAATGCCTTTGAATACAAATGTTATAGACGAGTTCTAAGAATGTCTTGGATACAAAAACGAACAAATGCACCCACACTTCAAGAGCTGAATACTGAAGAGAGTTGGCTATTAAAGACGATGAAACAAAGAAAATTGAACTATTTTGGTCACTTGAAACGTCATGAAAGTTTGGAGAGAACAATAATGGAGGGGTATATGCAGGGAAGAGAGGAAGAGAAGATGGGTGCATGCGGGACATCTTGCTTATGATCGAGAGGTTTTCGGAAGGTTGTTATGAGAGCAAGGTTCTGCAAAGAACATGCTACCGAATGAATGAATGATTGAATGAATGAATGAATGAATGAATGAATGAATGAATGAATGAATGAATGAATGAATGAATGAATGAATGAATGAATGAATGAATGAATACCCTGCTGCAGCCGTTACTTCTCTGAACAGGATGTAACATATAAATACATGGTAACCATCTTAGCAACCAGACACAAAATATAGCACCCGGTTAAATGAATGGCTGTAGCATTGTCAGGGAGAATGCACGCACATTCCATGCAGGTACACACATTTGCAGGTATACGTTCTCATGCACACAGATACATATCAATAGGGGAACACTTTGAAGCCACTATGACAGTTTATAAATAAACTTTCACCCCCTACCAGGGGTGCCTACTTGGTCATGCGTCTAAGAAAACTCGTTCCTGCAATGAACGATGTCGTCATTCGGAGGTGACAGGTTGGAATCCCTGTAGGTAACTATAGCTTTAAATGTTTATATTGTCTATTGTGTCCTCTTGTCTCTACTTCTTTCTTCTACTTCTATTAGCGCCAAACAATATATGTGCGTTTATTTATGAATACACGGATAAAAATGTGCGTAACAAATGCACACTAAGAGTCAAACAAAAGCTAATCTAGTGTTAGGGCACTTAGTCCCACTGATGGTCAATGCTAGAACAGTTTTTAAGCAGGGCTCAGAAAATAAACATCGCTCGCAGTTCAGACCATAGATTACCTCCATAGATTAAACATGCATTGGTTTATCAGGGATTAGAACCTGTTCCTCAATGTAAGGTACCAGCATTCTAACTTCTGGGCCACCTGTTCCTCACTCCAGAATAACACATTTTAATAACAGTCGCATATTTTGATGCCTATCTTAGTTTTAACTCTTAATTCTTTATGTCCCAGCAAAATTGCACATATTGTCTGTGAGTATCAGACAGTTCATGATGTGTTATTATATATTCTACCTTTGGTCTGAACATACACAAGTCATCTGGCTAGACATTTAACATACAGCGCAATATATGCATTCTTTAGACTTGTTCCTGGTTGTTGGGTGGAAGCAGCAGTCACTAGAAAACCAGCAGTTGCACACAAATTACTGCATAACGTAAAAACAAACTAGTTCAGCAACAGGCCGTCCGCCATGTTTATGAGCATGCAGTCACATTACAAACTACCGCCGACAGATTTAAAAGCATTCCACATGAAATCTACAGCTCACAAAAGCTCCACGCACTTAACTCAGCAGCTGGGTAATGAAACTATGTACAAGTCCACAATCAGGAAAATACGTTAAAAAAAAAAACCATAGCCAAAAGTAAAAACAATCTAGAGGCCTTAACAGCTTAACAGCCTATCCGCAATGTTGGACGGGAAGTTAAATGCTGCCTCTTTAAAAATTAATACAATCATGCTTTCTTTCAACACAATTACTTTCTCCATCTGGGAATGCATGAGCTAAAAGTAAGGGGGTCAGTATTCATAGTCGATGTTTCCAACCATTCAGGTGTGAAGGTCAGCATATCTGACCACATTTGATGTTTCGTCTTGTCTGGGTCATCTATATAAAGCGTCTTTAACTCAGTCAGTGCCAAAGGATAATATATCACCACACGTGATCTCCCATATGTACAGAAGGACGATATATCGTCATACTAGGGCCATCGTGTTATCTGCTTTGTTTCATTGTATCTTCCGCAACTGTAAAGCTCAGTGAACGAAAATTTACATTAGAATACTTGTTCATTTGATTGTGTACCATATTTGTTCGAAAAGTACTTTTTGTTTGCTATCGAATCAGTTAACAGTCATAGTCAAATGAGTCAGTCTAAACACTGGTAGTGAAATCGACTGATCATGTCTGACCACATCCCTTCACTGTCTCCTATTCTCGGCAACTATCTCCAGCTTAGCACAAGTCTGAGCCCTAAGGTCCCCTGAACACTTGAAAAATTACTTCAATGATTAAGTGCTATTGGATTATTAATCACCTTAAACGACTTTCCATATTTGTCATGAGCTTATATATCGCCCAAATTTTGTCACTGTGAAATGTTGTCTGGAATAAAATATCAATACAATAGTTTTCCCCCAAGCAAACTCCTTTAACAAATACACAATAGAGCATGCTATTACCACATTAACAACATTTACGTCACAATTTTAACACACTCCCGCCACCCATTTTTGTTCGGCCCAAACCTACTTTTTGTTTGGCACCGAATCTGTTAAAACTGGACTAAGAAATCATAATACATCTATAAGCTTTTTTAAAATGTTGCATATTCCTTGCAGGACGTTGCAGTCAACACCAGCATTTTTCAGCTGCTGTTGATGTACTAGGCAAGTGTTACGTTCAGTAGTTTGCCATTGCTTTCTGAACGACCAGCTCCCATACCAGCACGTTATAACACAACGCGACACGGTCTGCTGCACAAATCGGTTGCGGCTGAGATTCGAACGCCTGGTACCCGGCTCACGAACCCCGTTCGCAAGCCTTTGGCCACGGAGCAGGCTATACGTTACCGAAGCCCAAGAGGATGGATTCACAGAATGGTAACACTGTAATCAACCATGCATAGCGTAAGAAGCGATTAAGGAGGGTCGGGGTGAGAATGGAAGGGTGAAAAGTGAAAATTATTAGCCTGCCGATGACCCGCAGACTACACAAGCCAACCTCACCTTCCCGTGGTGTAGACCGGGAAACCATGACCGTGAGGTCATGGGCCAACGGGGCTCTGACTCGCCAGGGGGGATGGATTCCCCTTGGTCAGATTTTCCTGTCCTAAACCTGCGACTTAACTTAACTTAACCTCTAAGAAAAAAAGAAAGAAGCATAATCGGACTGACCCAAATGGAAACAGGCCCGACAATGTTAAAGGACAAGGAGGTAGATCTGCGATTCAAAGTCACCTAGACATCTCAAGGTACAAGAAGAGCCAGATGAGATGAGATGCGAGGTGAGATGTGAGATGAGATGAGATGGTGTAAATTGGCTGCCTCATTATGTAGACAACTATACCTGCAAAATTCAACTCACCATGATCAAGTCTACAAAGGACTGGGCGTGAGTTGGTTGTGGACATGATCTCCTTTGGGAGATGAAAGGCACAAGGAGAAGAGGAAAGTGGGGGAAACTTGAACCTCTATTAAAAAAAAATAACCACGAATAATCAGTTATAGATCCCAGACGGTAACATCATCATCATCATCATCACCATCATCATCATCATCATCATCATTATCATCTACAGAGATGTGTTTGTTTCGTCAGAGTATAAAAAAATGACCTAACAAGTGGCAACCTGTTATTGACGCAACCTGTTATTGGCACAACCAGTTTTTGGCACAACCTGTTTTTGTTGCAACCTGGTATTGGTGCAACCTGGTACTGGAACAACCTGTTATTGGTGCAACCTGTTATTGGAACAACCTGTTGTTGGTACAACTTGTTATTGGTGCAACCTGATATTGGAACAACATTTGTTTGTGTGAAACTGTTGTAGCAACCTGTTATTGCAGCATTTTAACAATGTAATCATAGAAAGTGACAAATAGAAACAATAACAAACTGAATAAATCTGTACATACCTGAACTTGGTTTGGCCTGGAGAGAAAACAAACGCAGACATGTTACAAGGCAGCATTACACATGAAGACAACAACTGGTGGACTGTTTGACAATATTGTTTGTCGTTTCTGGCGAGTGTAGCAGAGAGAGAGAGAGAGAGAGAGAGAGAGAGAGAGAGAGAGAGAGAGAGAGAGAGAGAGAGAGAGAGAGAGAGAGAGGAGGTTGGGAAGGGGACAGAGGGGGAGAACGGACAAATAGAATATAAAGAGAGAGACAGGCGCTAGAGATAGTTGTTAGTTGCATATCATTTACAGGACGTCGCAGTCAACACCAGCAGTTTTTGTTGTTGTGATCTCATGGCAAGTTTACGTTCAGTAGTTTGCCATTGCTTTCTGAACGACCGGCACCCATGCCATTTCGTAAAAAACCAACGCAATGCGGGCTAGAGAGAGAAGGAGAAAAAGAGAGAGGAGAGAGAAGACGAAAGAGAGAGGGGGCGAGAGAGGGAGAGAGAAGAGACAAAAGAAATAGAGAGAGGTAATTGAAAGAGAGTGAGAGAGGTGAAAGAGAGCGGGCAGAGAGAGAGAGAGCGGGCAGAGAGAGACAGAGAGAGAGAGGGGGGGGGTAGAGAGAGAGAGAGAGGGGAGAAAGAAAGGAGAAATAGAGAAAGAGTAGAGAAAGAGATAGAAGAGAGAGGAGAGTAAGAGAGGAAGGAGAGATAGGAGAAAGAGAGAGAGAAGACAGAGGAGAACAAATCAACCAAAAGACCTAAATTCCAACCGACTCAGAGATGGGACCACCAAACATACATCCCATCTTATCTCCCCTGTCACACTCCTGCCAGCCTGCGCGGCCGCGAGATTAATGCACTTGAACTTCCGGCGCGCTGATAGCGGGATAGCGGGTTCAACCCTAATACCAGTCGGTTAAACTTCAACGTTGGCTTCCAGTTCAGAAAGCAGTGGCAACCTACTGAACGTAAAATTCCCAGAAAATCAACTTGTGGTTGGGGTATATTGCCACGTCCTGCAAGTTCATGCAACATTTCAGATACCTCCATCCCCTTGTGTGATCCTCTTTAAATTGAGTACTCATACCTGATTGTAAACCTCAAAGGTCAGCGTGTCCGACTTGGGCAATTTCGTACTTCACCTGGCCTAGGGGTGTAACGTCTTTCTCCGTGATCCCGTTTACTCTCGTGATTGGCGTGACGTACGGCGAGAATCTGTAGGGGTTCTGGCCGCGGCCGTGACTTACGGGGTATGTGAGCCGGTCGCTCAGAAAGCAATGGCAAACTACTGAGCGTAATCTTGCCAAGAGATCAACAGTCAGCTGAAAGATGCTGATGTTGACAGCGATGTCCTGTAAAGGATATGTGGGGGAAAAAATCCAACAGGTGTTACTTTCAAGGTGGTACAAAGTTGACAGGTTGGAGTGGGGGGGGGTGGGGGGGGGGGGGAGGGGGGGGGCACGTCCAATATTCTGCCCTTTTTATCTCTCCCCTGTATAATTGTGCGAGTTTGTGTAAATGATGTGTCTAATTGATTATGTGATTGTTTCGGGATTTGAAATTTAAATATTGAGCACAACCCACTACTGACAACGCCGATTGCATTCTGGTATGAACCTAAGGCCTATCCACGTCAATATGGAAGCACTAGACTCGAGTTTCGCCCTCATTTGAGCTCGTCAGTAGTGTATATCCCTGACCGGATCCGGAAACAGTCCCGGATCACGCGTGTGAAGCGGGTTTGTAACCACGCGGCACACACTGGACACACCAAATTATCACAACAGAATACCACAACGCTACCCATCGTAGGCTATGCTCAAGATTGCCCAATCGCTAATGTATTGTATGTGAATGTAATATGCACAATACATAATTGATGTACGAAAGATGAGTGGTTGGAAGTGGTGAATTAATGCGGGCCTGCGTGCCCAATTTGTGACCCTTTGAACATAAAATTCGTTCATTCGCCTTTCATACATCTAAACGAACAGACTTAATCTTCAGTGGGATAATCCTCTATAAGACCAGCCCATCAAACATTCTGAACTTCAGATCACACATTGTTCACAGCGAGACAAACAGAACATAAAAGACACTGAGTCTGCAGCTCTTGTGACCAACATCTTTTTTTCTGAAGTTCCCTTGTTATATAACTGGTATAATATTTTATCCTGTTTTGACATTTGGTATAATCTCTAGCGATATTTCGACATTTGGTATAATCTCTAGCCATGTTTCGGCATTTGGCATAACTGTTAACCATATTTCAATATTTGGTATGATCTTTAGCCATGTTTAAACATTTGGTATAATTTCTAGCCACGTTTCGACATGTGGTATATAATATATAGTCATGTTTCAATATTTTGTATAATCTCTAACTATGTTTCGACATTTGGTATAATCTCTAGCGATGTTTCGACATTTGGTATAATCTCTGACTATGTTTCGACATTTGGTATAATCTTGAGTCATGTTTCAACTTTTGGTATAATCTCTAGCCATGTTTCGACATTCGGTATAATCTCTAGCCATGTTTATAGCATGAACTATAAGAAGTGAGACAGGAGGCTGTGGACAAACACGATGAAGAACTCCATACGGTTTGAACTATAAAAAGTGAGACAGGAGGCTTTGATGACCAACGTCTTACCGCATGAATTATAACGGTGAGACAGGAGGCTGTGGACAAACGTAACAGCCAAGACTCATACAGAAATGAACTAAAAGAAGTGAGACAGGAGGCTGTGGACAAACACGATCAAGAACGCCATATGGCATGAATTATAAAAAGAAGTGGCATGTAGTATACAATTTGGCATATCGTATGGTTTTCACTGTTACAGGAATGGAGCAATTATGGGGTTAATCCATTGCTACGAAGTTGGAACCGTACGACTACTACTATTACATATCATTGATACACTTGCCTTATTTTAAGCCCTGTACAAGTCTATCAATATTTATAATTGTATACCACACGCCCCACTACCCTAGAGTATTGGTAGTCAAAAGTGCTTACCAATATACGCAATCGATTGCTCGTCTTATTACGACAGACAAGAAGAAACGAGCAGAAATAGACAACAAATAAATGAACGAACTTTATTTTCAGAAGAGAATACATATAGAAACATGAGAATGGGTTAATCAATTAATGGAAGACAGACAGACAGACAGACAGACAGACAGACAGACAGACAGACAGACAGACAGACAGACAGACAGACAGACAGACAGACAGACAGACAGACAGACAGACAGACAGACAGACAGACAGACAGACAGACAGACAGACAGACAGAAAAGACAGACAGACAGACAGAAAAGACAGCCGGATAGAAAAAGAAACTAAAAAGGTAAGCAATACTGAAGCATGACAGAAAGTATATAAAGTGCGATGGAAGAAATCAAGAAGGTACCAATAGAAGAGACTGACTGACAGAACATAAATAAAGTTGCAGATATTAGGAAGGAAAAGGAAGGAAGGAAAGGGAAAGAAGGAAGGAAACGGAAAGAAGAAAAAGAGAGGAAGGAAAGAAGGCAGGCGGGCAGGCAGGCAGGCAGGCAGGCAGGAAGGAAGGAAGGAAGGAAGGAAGGAAGGAAGGAAACCTCAATCAAACATTCACTAACACTGCACAAGTAACACAGAAAGGCAGAGACAAGGCAAGAAAACTCACCGTTACTGCCGGCATTGTGCAGAGACTTAATCGACTTGTACAAATCGTAGAAGACAGAAATAAATTGCGAAGTCCCCGCTGTCCACGACAGATTTCAGAAGCTGGCACTCACAAGTGGTCACTCGATTCTATTAACGATAAGATGCTGACCCGTGGCTATCTCCCAACATCACATACACACGGATAAATAAATACGTGACAGGTTAAACTAAAGAAGAGCGGCGCCTTGGTCTAACAGGGAGTTAGGCTGACGTGATCGCTGTAGGACCAGGGTACGATACCTGCAGTCGTCATTCGCTATAAGGGGAGGGGGGAAAGGGGGAGACTGATCACTGATTCCTCCTTGCACTCAGGTCTTATGAATTTATCTTAAAACATTATACACCCACAACAGGCTCCCGCTAAGGATATACGAGGGGGATTCAAATGAAAACAGTAAAACGTGTGTTAGAAATTACAGTAGCCATGCCATTGTCTTGTAACCTGTCAATATTGTTGTTAAGTATGTCAAGCGGGTTCAGCACGCGACATCACGAAGCAGACGAACATGGCGACGTCAGGAGGACAGTATGAAGATGACCGCCCAACTTTTGATATGCACCAAAGAGGAGCAGCAATCAAATCCACACGACGTGGACTTCTGAGTAAAGGTGTCTTTTTGCAACACGACAATGATCTACCCCATAATGCATATGCAACAGTTGAAACCATCGAAGACTTCCACTTTCGGTGTGTACCACATCCCCCCCCCCCCCGTACTCGCCAGACCTAGCCCCAAGTGAATTCCACCTGTTTGGACACGTCGAAGAGTCACCGGGAGGTTTAGGTTTACGGTTTTCATGGCAAGCCCCCGTGTACAATTCAACGTAGAGGATCCCGTTCAACGTCATGAAGCGGGTCAGGTACATGGTGCTAGCTCCATATTTCCATAGACCAATCGGTATTCATTGAGTGACGTCATCGGTATCCCATAGGCCGTCTTCACTTCCCAAAATATTTCATGGCACCCGTTTCAGGCTGGGTTAATTTTGAGTAGAACATACTTTTTTTTAAAACCTTTTTACGCGTCTTGATGCGTATCGGGTATACGGTGCCCGCCGCATATTTTTACAGACCATTCAGCACTCGACTCAATAAACGGTGCGGTCAGTGACATACCGGCCGCATTTACTGCCCATGTCATTTTCTAGTACCCATTCTAAACTGGCTCGACTGGGCTATCTCGGTTCAACGTTCATCATAATACAGGGTGTGTTTTTACTGACACTGCAGTTTCTGAAAATATTGCCGGTCCTAGTTTTGTATTTACCTATTATGTTGCATGAACTTTACAGAGGATGAATACAAAAACTGCAATATTTCCAAATACTGCACAGTCGTTAAAAATACACCCTGTACTAAATCGTTAGACTAAATACAAAACAGGGAGTCTCCGTGGTGAAGTGGTCAAGCCGTCTGCCTGGCGCTCCGAAGGTTGTGGGTTCGATTCCGGGCTACGTCTTTCGGTGCATTTATCACAGAAACTGCGATGGGTCATCGCTGGAACTACGGAGTTTGTGCTTTGTGTGACGCTTTCGGTAGGCCGTCCTGTGGAAACAGACCGAGCCATATATTATTGGATAAATCCCGGTGCAATGATCTCGATCCTTTCGACTTTTTTAAAGACTAAACACAATATTACAATTATAATGAAATAAATACATAATAACGAAAATGAAGAACGGTTGGCCGAGAGGCTAGAACGTCAGGCTCCCACTGAGAAGACCCGGGTTCGAATCCTCGGTAAGGAGATGGATTTTATTCTGTCGGGTGGAAAAAGAAAACCCTAACCTGCACAGTTCGCGGCGACTGCTCTAGCCAGGCGCACTTAATTCCCCAGGCTCTGCCCTAAACCGCACGGCACCATAGACAATAATAGTGTTTTGACATAATAAAAATACGTAATACTAAACTATTAAATGTAATTCAAACAATTCACAAGTAAATTATGTTCGCTAGCAACTTGAACATGAATATTTAACGCTCTATTAAAGCCTATCCGAACTAACTAAAACGTAAAACACGAGAAGCTTCAGAATAAAAGTAAAAGTAAAAGACCACAGCGATGGACTACGAAGGCGACCAAGAGATGACAAGCAAATGATTGCTGAAGGTTGAGAAAAGTCATTGGCGATACGAGGGGGAAGAACAACACTGACATCTGCCAGCGAACAGGCTTGCGTGCTACAGAGGATTTGCTCGTGCGAGGCCGTAAGCTATTTATAGCTGCAATGACGCAATATTCAACTTGGACAACTGACAGAAAAAGCAGCTACTTTAAGGCGCGAACTCCTGGACAATGAACAAGCAATTAGAAAGTCGAATAGAGGCCCTGGAGATGTGAATGTACAGATGAACATGTCGTTTTTCATGGAAACAAACACAGTTAAATACATATTTTCTATAAAAACTGGGAATGAAAAGAGAGTTCATGAAAGAATATGTCGTATTTCATGGAAACAAAAACATTTAAATACATAAATTCTATAAAAACTTGGAATGAAAAGAGAGTTGATGAAAGAAATAAACAAAGAGGCAAGTGAAATATTTCGGCCATGTTAAAAGAAGGAAGATAAAAATAGCTATATAGATTTTCTTATAATAACCATACTGTAGGGCAAGGTTGAAGACAAGCGAACAAGAGGTAGACAACTATACAAGTGGGAATATACCACCAAGAGATGGGCGAACAACAATCTGAGAGAATGATCCAATTCAGCCAGCCTTCATTGTGGAGACGGCATCTGATTGATTGAAAGAAAAAAAGGCAGATGAACAAGACAAGGCCCGTAAAGTCGCATTTACAGACCAGGAAAAATCATTTGACGAGCTTTGGTCGTCTCCTAATTGCCTCATTCCTAATTCTATCTCTCACGGTTACCCCCGCAGCATTTCTAGGGCATCTCACCTATGTTGTTAATATTCTCGCTCATTAGTTGCAATGAGCGTCCATGGTAGCATAATGTCGGCCGGAAAATAGTTCCTATGAGATGTGCTTTAGTGTGTATAGGTATCTTACTATGTGACAGAAATAGTCACTAGTTGTCGTCCGTATAAACAGTTTAACTAATGTCTCTAACGTCTCCTTGTCGGATTCTGTGACGAAGATGTTACGGAGGCGGTTCGTGATCTCGCATACCCGCGTTCAAAACACAGATGCGCTCGATTTGGTAGCAGACCACGTTGCGCTGTTTTTTTTTTTAACGAAATGGTATGGTTGCCGGTCATTCAGAAAGCAATGGCAAACTACTGAACGTAAACATGCCATGATATCAACATTAGCAAAAAATTCTGGTGTTGACTGCAAGCGTCCTGTAAAGGATATGCAACTAATGAAAGAGAGACATTAGGTAAACTGTTTATACGGATACAAATGTAGACAAACTCCATGTCTTCATTGATCGGAGCGGTTTGTGTGAGCAAATAACGTTGGGTGATATACGGTTGTCGGTCTCACTGGCCTAGAAGTTAACGCCTTTCTCCGTAATCCCGTATATCCACGTGAGGAACGTAACCTGCGCGAGAATAGGTAGCGGTTCTCGCCGCTTTGGTAACTTATGGGGTATGTGAGCCGGTCACTCAGAAAGCAATGGCAAACTACTGAGCGTAATCATGCCAAGAAATCAACAATCAGCTGAAAGATGCTGATGTTCACAGCGATGTCCTGTAAAGGATATGCAAATTAAAAATAAAAATAAAAGATATACGGTTAGTTCGTCAAATGTGTATACAAGGACGGACTTTGGCGCGAGCGCGCTCACACAAACGCGTATATAGACAGAAGCCCATGTGTACACAATCGCGCGTATTCACAAATCAACACAGAAATACACTCACTGAAATGTAAAAGCAATAGTAAAACACATAATGATGGATAGATAGATGAACAGGTGGACTTATGGCTGGCTGGATGGATGGATGGATGGATTAACAGATGGTCATATGGTTGCATGGATGGATGCATCCATGAATGAATGGATGGATGCATGCATGGATGCATGGATGCATGCATGGATGGATGGATTAACGGATTGGCATATGGTCTGATGGATGCGTGGATAGATGAACTGATGGATTAAAAGATGGACATATGGTCGTATGGATGGATGGATGGATGGATGGATGGATGGTCGTATGGATGGATGGATGGATGGATGGATGGATGGATGGATGGATAGATGCATTCATGCATGCATGGGTACATATACTAACAGATGAACATATGGTCGGATGAATGGATGGATCGGTGCATAGATGGATTAACAGATGGGCTTATGGTCGGATGGGTGGATAGATGGATGGATAGCAAGATATACGGATTGTGAATCGGGATGGCTTGTCGACAAAGACAGGCAAGTACCCTTGTGAAAAACGACAAACAGGCTGGTTGATAAGACAGACATGTAGACAAGCAGTCAGACAAATAAGACAGACAGACAGACAGACAGACAGATAAGCAATGCAAGTAGATAAGACAGACAGACAAGCAGGCTGGTAGACAAGACAGACAGACAAGCAGGCGTGTAGATAAGACAGACAGACAAGCAGGCTGGTAGACAAGACAGACAGACAAGCAGGCTGGTAGACAAGACAGACAGACAAGCAGGCTGGTAGACAAGACAGACAGACAAGCAGGCGTGTAGATAATACAGACAGACTAGCAGTCAAGTAGATAAGACAGGCAGGCAAGTAAGACAGATAAACATTCAGACAAGATTGCGCGTAAATAAGACAGACAAACACAGACAGACAAACACAGTCAGACAAACACACGTATGTAAGTCATTCATTACAGAGAACCCATCGAACTCAGTGACATACAAATAAGACAAACATACTTTCTTTAATTTCTTTCCGACTTGCCCAGGCGTCCTGTGGCGAGACAATCTCCGCTTATTCATTCTGTCATTAACTTAAATTACTTAGTTACATCAATCAGCCCATAGAAGAGACAAGCCCACAACGAGATACAAGAAAACAAAAGACCCAGTGGGTCACCGAGTCACGTTTCTCATTATCTTTAGTGTCATTTATTTCTTTACTAACAATCGACAACTAAACAGAGGAAGATTTCCCTTTAAAGCTATACTGCCTTGCTGTTTTGTTGGCATGTTTACTTAGCAACGCTAACAACTTCGTTAAACAGACGCGTCCATGACTATTTTGTAACCATGTGAACTTCCTTAAGCGCAAATGAGTGACGAAACAAAACAAAAAACAAAAACGTGTCTAAACAAATGTTTTATTTATACGGACACTCTTGACTTGTTAGTTAGTGAACAGATCGTCCTCACTGCACATCGTATTATTAGTCCAGTATTATTCCAACGACATTCTGACCTAATTTAATAATTAGGCAATAAGTTTAATATTACAATCGCATTATAAACACGACTAACATAATTATTAAACAAAAAGTCATTTGCAGGACTATGCAATCAATCCCTGCAATACACATTGTCTTCATCACGGACTCAAGGAGTATGCTTAGTAAGGTGGAGAAAGGAACGTTTCGTGTGGAATGGTCATCCTCGCTTCAGAGGTCACAGATGGTGAGAACTGTATGGGTTTTTTGCCCTGGCCATGCGGGGGTGCGGGGGGAATGAACAGGCTGATAAGCTGACAGGGAATGCACCTCTTGGTGGCAGATTGCCTATGGACAAGGGGTCGTGCGTCTGTGGGGCTAGGTGGAGAAGGTGGAGGAACAGACCGAGAACCCGTATGTAGAATGGGTGAGATTGCTGGAGACTGGCAGGGGTTCTGGTAAAATCTCAAATCTGAGAGTGGAGACCAGGAAAACAGTCAATCAGATAGCGGTGGGAACGATTAGTAGTATGACTCTTCGCTTGCTGTTGAACGAGAGGACAGAGCGAGTATGGGAATGGCGTATAAGTGCAGTGATGTCAGTTCTTAGCTCAACTTAACTCAACCCCTGCCCCTTCTGGCTGTTTGTGATTTACCACGAGGCTCTGAGAACGAGGCAGACAGGGTAACCATCGCGCCAAGTTTTGTGAGAGTTAAACTTCGACCGTGTTCGTGAGGTCTGCTACACGCTCAAGGAACCGCAGGAAACAACATTCCAGGACCAGGTATTGTAGGCGACATGTGCAGGAAACATTTCACTGATTGCCAGCAGTTCTCAGACTTATACTTATTGTTCTGGGCACCAGAGAGAGCCTCTTAGGGGAACAGAGAGGGCCTGGGGGTAGATATTGAGAATCAAGTAGGCAGAAAAGGAGAGTCAAGTAGGCAGACAGTCAGGTAAGCAGAGGGGGGTGGATAGGCAGACAGAAAGTCAGGGAGGCAGACAGAGAGGGTTAGATAAGCAGACAGAGAGAGAGAGTCAGGTAGGCAGAGAGAGAGAGAGAGAGAGAGAGAGAGAGAGAGAGAGAGAGAGAGAGAGAGAGAGAGCTAAGAGGGTTAGATGGGCAGACAGAGAGGATCAGATAGGCAAGCAGAGTGGGTCAGGTAGGCAGACAGAGAAGGTTAGATAGGCAGACAGAGAGAGAGAGAGAGAGAGAGAGAGAGAGAGAGAGAGCTACGTAGACAGACAGAGAGGGTTAGATAGGCAGAGAGAGAGAGAGAGAGAGAGAGAGTCAGATAGGCAGACAGAGAGAGTCAGGTAGGCAGACAGAGAAGGTTAGATAGGCAGAGAGAGAGAGAGAGAGAGAGAGAGAGAGAGAGAGAGAGAGAGAGAGAGGCAGACAGACAGGGTCAGATAGGCAGACAGAGAGAGTTAGATAGGCAGACAGAGAGAGAGAGAGAGAGAGAGAGAGAGAGAGAAACAGAGAGAGCCGGGTAGACACAATCTGGCATACAGAGAGATAAAGATAGACAAAGGAACAGACAGACAGATGGATGGGTACACGGATGGATGATTGGGCCGAGATTCGAGCAGCCAACCAGACACACAGACGGGTGGACTGACTGATGGACAGACGGATGGATAGACGGAGGGACAGACAGCCAGGCGGGAAAACAAACAGAGAGACTGACAGACAGACAAACAGATGGATGATCGGGCCGAGATTCGAACAGAAAGACAGACAAACGGATGGATGATCAGGCCGAGATTCGAACAGACAGGCGGGCGGACAGACAGACAGACAGATAAATAGATAGACAGATAGATATCCTTACACCGATAACTTGACCTAATATGTTGACTTCTCGTCCTTGAATTGGGGATGTAAATTACAAGTACCTCAGAAGTCGGAGTGGGTTTACCTGATGGCGAGGGACGCTGGTAATAGGCAAGACTATTCTACACGCAAAATCAGCCCAGTGCACGCCCCAGTAATGGCAAATATAGGGTGTATTTTAATGACTGTGCTGGGGGTAGAGTGAGTAGGGTGGTCTCGAGGTATGGTGTCCGCATCGAGTGCTGGAGGTTCCCGGGTTCAAGCCCCGGTGAAGACCGGGATTTTTTCTCGTGGACTTCTAGTAATAAAATTTCCCCTGGTCTCTGGGTAGTGAGATCGGACGCCCGTGTGTATTGTTGCGCACGTAAAAAAATCCCTTGGCAGTTGGAAATCGAAAAAGAGTAGCCTAACGGCGCTGCCCGGGCAAAATTTCGAGTTAAAAATCTACCCAAAGTATTTCAGGATCCTCGCCGGTGCTACGGAGTTCGTGCACTGAGCTGAGATTCTCCGGACTCAGGTTTGAGTTAGGAGGAGAACGGAGCACTTATGGGTTACACCCGTGTACCGTGTGCCGGTCCAAGTTTTGTATTTACCTATTATGTTGCATGAAGAGGGTGATTACACAACTTGGACCGGCAATATTTTCAAACACTGCACAGTCATTAAAATACATCCTGTACTAGAAGTAGTAGCACACGTTCGGAAACATTACCTAGCAAATTTCAAAGAACCAAAACGATGTTCGGGTTGATTGCGACGTTCTGTGAAGGACAGGCAACTAACTAGCATTATTGCCAATGACTGATCGATACATCGACAGATGAATTCAACCTTGCCAGTTTGACTCACATCAAAATTGACACCTGTCAGATTAAAATCGCGCCATAATATTCTAATAGCATGCGATAACCACACACGCCAACCACTTATTTTAAGTTAAACAATTTACACGAAATGAATAAACACGCGAAAGAGATTGAGGAGAAAAACTTAATAAACATACAGCGAAAATTCCAACCACACCAGAAACAGCACGCGCGGTTCACCTTGCACACGAAGGTCACACTGGCAATCAACACATGCTCACTTCTGCCTGAAGGTTACACGTTAGTGTGTTGCTCCACAGTTGTATTTTCCAGATTCCGAATGTTCCCACCCACTCTAGATTCTTTGTATCATCGTAGATTCCACACATTATCTTCTCAGATTCCATAAACTCTCTGTCTCTGTCTTTCTCTCTCTTTCTCTTTCTCTCTCTCTCTCTCTCTCTGTGTGTGTGTGTGTGTGTGTGTGTGTGTGTGTGTGTGTGTGTGTGCGCGCGCGCGTGTGTGTGTGTGTGATATAGTTAGTTACACTGTGCTTCAACCAAGGTATATTAAATGTTTAAGTGTCATGGGTTGATAAATCGTCTTATTCAAACTTTCCGTAATTGCCATGGGCTTATACATCAAACTATAGTTAAAATATCCCTACAATAGTTGTCCGTGTGCAACCTCTTTTAATTTTATATATTTTACAACATGTCTGCTACCATATTAACAACTTTTACGTCATAACTGTGACACATCCCTACTCCCCATTATCCGCCATCCATTTTTGTTTGGTCCAAACCGACTTTTTGTTTGGCCCTGAAACAGTTAACTACAACTTTGGAGGTCAGCATGGCAGCATTGATAAGAGTCCTTCTTCTCAAACATCCGGTGTGCTGTTGCTGAGGTAGTTGATTCTACCCCCACATCGGTCAGCAGAACTAAAATGATTTCTCGTCCTTGACGTGGGGGAGTAAATTGCATGTACCTCTAGTCTAGTCTAGTCGTTTAGTCTAGTCTATGGATCAACATCACGGTACACGGGTGTAACCCATAAGTGCTCCCTTCTCCTACTAACTCAAACCTGAGTTTGGAGAAACTCAGCTCAGTGCACGAACTCCGTAGCACCGGCGAGGATCCTGAAATACTTTGGATAGATTTTTAACTCGAAATTTTGCCCGGGAAGCGCCGTTAGACCCGGGAAGCGCCGTTAGGCTACTCTTTTTCGATTTCCAACTGCCAAAGGATTTTATTACGTGCGCAACAATACACACGGGCGTCCGATCTCACTACCCATAGACCAGGGAACATTTATTACTAGAAGTCCACGTGAAAAAAATCCTCGTCCTCACCGGGGCTTGAACCCGGAACCTTCAGCTCTCGAGGCGGACACCATACCTCGAGACCACGCAGCCCCCTTGTACATGTACCTCTAAAATCGGAGTGGGTTCGCCTGATGGCGAGAGACACTGGTAATAGGGAAACCTAATGCACACGCAAACATCAGTTTAGTGCGTTAGTAGCACATGTATGGACTAGGCTTGAGTTCAAGGCAAGCGGTAGCGTATGTGGCTGATCAGACCAATTCTCGTGGTACATGTTAGTCCACAATGGATGCATGTGAACACATGGTGATTTCCAGAATCATGCACCATCTTACCACTCACAAGCTCAGTGTGTGACCTATCTATAATCATTGCCTCATTTGTCTTAATTCCATTTGTAATCTTTTCCCTCCATGCAACACGATGAGCGGCGACTAGCTTCCAAGGTGAAATATCAATACCTGTATCAATTATATCCCGCTTACACACATCTTTGTATCGTAGTAGAGACCGACCCTGAGATCTTTTACCCATCTGTAATTCACCAAAAAAGATATCCTTTGGTATTCTACCATCGTCCATCCAACATCATTCACTTACCTAGTGTGTTCTATCAGTTAAGTATACGAAGACGGCACGAACCAAACCACCAAATCATCCCATCTTTCCAATACTCCCGAACAACGATCTTATCTTGCCACTTACCAGATACAACAAAATATTGGTTTGCACCAAACAAACATGGATGGCAGAAAATAGGAAGTTGGGACGTGTCACATTTATGACCTAAAAATTGCTAATATGGTAACAGACATGTATCAAATTAAAGCAGGTTGTTCAGGGGAAGAAAAAAAAGCTAGTTTATTTATATTTTAATTTGGACACATTTCGCAATAACAACATTTCGGCGAATACGGGAAGTGTCTTAAGAAGATCAGTCATCCCATGGCATTTAATTAATTAATACCAAGCTTTCTTTGCAGATACCGCAACGACATAGGCAGCACGCTATAGACCAACCCGCAGCTCAACGCTTTAATATCCGATGGAAGAAACGAAGCACATATTGGCGTTTCCCTCTTGCACTGACACCGATTCTAATTAATAACCCATTCAACGAATTGCATTCGTAACCCCTTTGCTACAGCGTCGGCTTACTTGTATATATCATACATGCATCAATCATGACTACATAAAGTCAGTATTATCGTTAGACCTCTACCAAATAGAAAAATGACGGCCGGTCGGTCGCTGAACTAACTGGGTTGCTTTATGCAGTAATATGTGGCTGCTGTTTTTTTTTTTTTAGTTACAACCACTTCCATCGACTATGAACTGTATTTTTTGTGGCGAACTTTTGTGTTGGCATTCTGGCAGCGGCATTATGCTTAGTATACATGTGAGGGCTGTTGGTTTCTCGAGACTCCTGTCTGTTCCACTTTTCACAATGGGCAGTGAGGACCATATTGTGCGATATTCACTGGCACAGGAAAGGAGCATAATGGGGCGACCCTTTGCCGTGAAGTTGGAACCGCGACTAACTAACTAACAACTAAATGAAGACACACGGACTTGTGACATGTATGAAAGACATGTTTTTATAACGGATGCATTATAAATTAGCGAAGTATAAGATGAATTCCGGTGTCTGAATAACCAATATACAATATATTCTAAATATAACTCATATGGGTTGAACAGGATATAACTGGCTAAATTACTACCATATAAACAGGTGGCTCTTTACAAATAGAGGCCAGCGTGGCCTAGATGTTACAGAGAAAGAAAGAGAAGTTGCTCGCGCTTAAACTTCCTGTGCTCTGAAGGCGGGGTAGTGGGTTAATTTCCCACACGCGTCTGTTGGACTTTAACCTTGACTTTTCTTTCATAAAGTAATTGCAAACAAGGGGGTGAGGGATGGAGGAAGGTTCTGTGGTGAAGTAGTTAAGCTGCATGCCTCGTGGTCCCAAGCTTGTGGGGTCCATTATGGACCCCGTCATTCTGTTCACGGGTACAGTTTTCTTGGAGATTCCTGGGGGTCGTCGCTGGAGCTACGGAGCCCGTGCTTTCTGCGACGCTTTCAACAAGCAATCATGCGAAAAGAGACCGAGCCATGTGCGATAAACCCCGATACATTGAAGTGGATCCTCTCGACTTTAAACCTCTTTAAATTGCAAACTACTGACTGTAAAATTCTCTAGAAAATAAACCTGGGGTTAGTTGAACGCAACCTCTTGTAAACGACATGCAACGTTTTAGCAACAATTGTCAAGTAAATCTCAAGCAGCCAAAAGATGCTGGGGTTGGTGCAACGCCCTGTAAAGAACCTACAACTAACTTCAACTTTAGAACTATTGATGACAAGCGAATGGAAGATTTAGAGATTACAACTAGAGTCGCCATTGTGAAAGTAGTTGTGTGGAAGATTGAAAATACATGAGGTCCCACTTGGACAGAAGGATGTTATATCGCCATTGTAGGGTTATCGTGTTATCTGTTTTGTTTCGTGGTATCGTCCGCAATTTAAATGCCTAGCGAATGGAAATTTACATTACAATACCTGTTCATCTGATAAACAACCGTCATTTACAATGAGGGAAAGAGTGTTAACTTAACCACTGTCAAAGGATAATAAATCGCGAAATGTGAGGTCTCATTTGGACAGAAGGATGTTATATCGCCATAGTAGGGTTATCGTGTTATCTGTTTTGTTTCGTATTATCTTCCGCAATTTAAATGCCTCGTGAATGGAAATTTACGTTACAATACGGGGGAGAACGAATGAGACAATTCACGAAGGAACAGGTGAAAACCGTAAATTGGTTAGAGAAATAATCTGCAGACAGTTGAGATTTGTTTGCGCGTTTTATGAGGGGAAGCTTGAAAACTTTGTGAAATCTGGCAAACTTGGCGGGGAATATTTGTGTCCTTTGCGCTCGCTCGCTTTGAATTCAAGTGCACTGGGGTTATTATTGCGTATGGATTAGCTTTTCCTGTACCCAGTATTCCTCGCCATCAGGCGAACCCACTCCGACTTCAGAGGCTCTTGTAATTTACGTTCCCCGAATTCTATAATTCGGTTCACGGGCGCAATTTTTGTCGGAGACTCGTGGTGGTCGTCCCTGGAGCTACGGAGTTCGTGCTTTGTGCGACGCTTTTGGGCAGGCCGCCCTGGGGAATTACACTGAACCACATGGGATCAAACCGGGTGCAATGAAGTCGAGCTTACGAGTTCAAACATTCAATAAACCCACTTCTGTAAAGATAAAAATGCATGGATAATGGATTGAAAAGGTGAAGGCAGTGAGACTGGGAGACTGGAATAATTTTTCGAATACCGCGGGGAGAGAAAGAAAGATGGTGGCTGCAGTTGTTACAAGATCAACCAAGCATGTGCCATCTCCACAATGAAGGTTGGCGGGAATGGATCTCCAACACTGTCTCTCGCTTGGTTGTAAGTTATATTAGACAGCTGTTCGTCCATCTCTTGATGTCACCTTCCCACTTGTATCATTGCCTACCTCTTGCTCGCTTGCCTTCAACCGTATCCTCCATTATTGTTTTACCCGATTAAATGCCGTGGGATGATTAATCGTCTTAAGCGACTTCTCGTATCTGCCATGGGCTTATATATCGCTGAAATGTTATCATTGCGTTATAATACCGTGTACGTGTCTACTAACATATTAACAACTTTTAGTTCATAACTGTGACACATCATTACTTCACATTTCCGTCATTCATTTGTGTTTGGTCCAAACCTATTGTTTGTTTGGCACAGAATGTTTTAACATCACTCATCACAAAAATGTTTTCTTTTGTTTTTGGTTATTGGTTATTGGTTATTGGTTATTGGTTTTTGGTTATTGGTTATTGGTTATTGGTTTTTGGTTATTGGTTATTGGTTATTTGGTTATTGGTTTTTGGTTATTGGTTATTGGTTATTGGTTATTGGTTATTGGTTTTTGGTTATTGGTTATTGGTTTTTGGTTATTGGTTATTGGTTATTGGTTATTGGTTATTGGTTATTGGTTTTTGGTTATTGGTTTTTGGTTATTGGTTATTGGTTATTGGTTATTGGTTATTGGTTTTTGGTTTTTGGTTATTGGTTATTGGTTATTGGTTTTTGGTTATTGGTTATTGGTTATTGGTTATTGGTTTTTGGTTTTTGGTTATTGGTTATTGGTTATTGGTTATTGGTTATTGGTTATTGGTTATTGGTTATTGGTTATTAGTTATTGGTTATTGGTTAATGGTTATTAGTTATTGGTTATTGGTTATTGGTTATTGGTTATTGGTTATTGGTTATTGGTTATTAGTTATTGGTTATTGGTTAATGGTTATTAGTTATTGGTTATTGGTTATTGGTTATTGGTTATTGGTTATTGGTTATTGGTTATTAGTTATTGGTTATTGGTTAATGGTTATTAGTTATTGGTTATTGGTTAATGGTTATTGGTTATTAGTTATTGGTTATTGGTTAATGGTTATTAGTTATTGGTTATTGGTTATTGGTTATTAGTTATTGGTTATTGGTTAATGGTTATTAGTTATTGGTTATTGGTTATTGGTTATTGGTTATTGGTTATTGGTTATTGGTTATTGGTTATTAGTTATTGGTTATTGGTTAATGGTTATTAGTTATTGGTTATTGGTTAATGGTTATTGGTTATTAGTTATTGGTTATTGGTTATTGGTTATTGGTTATTGGTTATTGGTTATTGGTTATTAGTTATTTGTTATTGGTTAATGGTTATTAGTTATTGGTTATTGGTTATTGGTTATTGGTTATTAGTTATTGGTTATTGGTTATTGGTTATTGGTTATTAGTTATTGGTTATTGGTTATTGGTTATTAGTTATTGGTTATTGGTTTTTGAACTCAAGCGTAGTTCATACACGCTACTACTAGTAGCATTGGACTGAATTTTGCGTGTGGATTAGCTTTCCTTATTACTAATGCCCGTCGCCATCTGGCGAACCCACTCCGACTTCTGAGATACTTGTAATTGACGTCCTCAAGTCAAGAAGGAGAAGCCAACATTTTAGTCCCATTGTCCGGTGTAGAGGTTGAACCCGCTACCTGAGCCTAATTACACCGCAAGTTTGAGCGTTCTTATCCATACGGCCGTACTGACCTCTAAAACAGGGGTTTACAGCATGAGGTTCGACGTCATTGCATCCGGACGTGTACCATCTAGATCAGTGGTTCTCAACCTTATGTGGCCCATCCCCCCTTTACCATATGTTCAGAACGTCATTCCCCCCCCCCCCTTTCGAATTTTCTCCCTATAAATCCCCCCCCCCTTTTTTTTACACAGTATACATACAAATTGAAGCTACATTTAATAACACATACTAGAAGTCTAGACATCAACATAAAATGTGATTTGCGGGTATACTTACGTTATAAAAAGAATTTCATGAGCGCGAGAAGTACAGAACCGTAAAATTTAGAGGGAAAAACAATAACAAGTAACTGGCTCTTGCATTAATGCGATCTTGAAATAATCTTAATTCTCCCCCCCCCCCCGGAAACCCTAAAATTCCCCCCTTGGGGGGGGGGAATTCCCCACCGATTGAGAACCACTGATCTAGATCACCCTCTCCCTGCACAACAGCCAACCGCCTGCCGATAGCCTCACACAAAGCACCAACTCCGTAGCCCCGGCAGAGAGTCTCTGGGGTTTCCGGGAGAGGGAATAAAAAACCGCACTTGCGAACCGAATGACGGAATCTGCAAAACACACACGAACTTCTGAGCATGGCGACTTACCCATTTCGCCACACAGCGACCCCCCCCCCCCCCCCCCCCCTCGCTAAATTCATAAGGAGAAGACAAAAATTATATGAGGTATACCAGCATAAGATGTAACATTGACAAATTAAAATGTAGAAAATATTGGACAAATGGCACCAATACTAAAGAACAAACACGAATCGGTAGATACTAACAAAGCACTCTATGACAGTTTTCCTGCCAACTATATGCTACCAATACCAAACTTAGACAACGACAGGGGAAAAAAATACAGCTACGGAAATTAGATTTCTGAGAAGGATGCTCAATGTATAAAGAAAGAGAGAAATCAGAAATGAAGAAATTAGGACTAAAGTGAGGGTTCCAGCAGCGCTAGATTTCATTAGAAAACGGCACGTGAAATGGTTCGGCCACATAGCTAGGCTACCAGCTGACAGTTTACCACAACAAGCAATGATGTACAGACCAAATGGAACCAGAAGAAGAGGTCGACCACGTAAACGATGGACAGAGGGAATAACAGAATCCTTGAGAATCTCAATATGTGAAGCCCATAAACGGGAATTCCCTCGCTGTTTATACTTCACCTCGACACCGCAAGGTATAAGAAGAACAAGGTGAGATGAGATGAGGTAATATAAGATGGATACAATTCTTAGTCAGAGAGACAGAAGCAGATACATATATCTCTGGATAGCTTAAACAGCGGGGCAATAAACCATAATGAAAGCAACTCAACAACAATATGTTCCATTTGTGAATTTGAATAATGAAAATACCAACTACAATTTTGTAAACAAAAGACATGATAGTCTCTCTTTAAACTACCGCAGCGACTGTGAAACACACAGCAATGTGTTTTATATATCTCGGCTAAAAGGATTCATTACACTATTTCATTACATATTGAATTATTTACGTAGCGTGCAACTGACGAAATACCACGAAATTTATCAGGCAATAATCAACGACTGGCAAGAGAAGGTCAACCAGAGAGACGAATGGAGACGGATTGTATCTGCAGCAAAGAACCTCAATGGCTCGGAATGCTGAAGAAGAAGAAGAAGAAGAAGAAGAAGAAGAAGAAGAAGAAGAAGAAGAAGAAGAAGAAGAAGAAGAAGAAGAAGAAGAAGAAGAAATAGTGTAATACATTGTTTGGGTATCTGGATACATTAAGTCCATAAACGGGCACACTCCCGCTGTTTATACTTCACCTCGACATCGCTAGGTACAAGAGGAACATGATGAGATGAGACGATAATGACTCATTATATGTCGGGTAATTTCTGTAGCATGCAACTTAACGAGATACCACGAAATATAGCAGGCAATAAATTGTGCAACACATTGTTTATGTCTTCAGTTTTTGCCGACGCCTGGTGCCTAGAACCACTAAATGCAGTTTCACATTCCAGAATACCGGGTTCAAAATTAACTGTAGGCGATTTGGAAGCAAACTACCTTGCGTTATTTATTTTTAACAACAGTATGAGCATTGGTCGTTCAGAAAGCAATGGACGAAAGGATGCGAACTGACTGGCACCTTGCCGTCTTGACAGATGATAGTTTGTAAAATGAGTTTTTGGTCTTGTGGTCCTTGTAAAGTAGTTTGCATCCAGACGGTACTACCTGCTTCTGTTAGTGCCGAATGTTGGGCGGCGCTTACCAAACCCGACACCCCACATTGTGCCAACGGCTTCGGGCGGGGTGTATCTCCATAACACAAAGCCTGGGCTGAATTTAGAGACTATGTGTTGCCCATGCAGTATGATCCTTCTCTCGGCCTGCCTAGTGTACTCCAGAAGAAAGGTGACACCTATACGCCGAGAACACGACAAACTGCAGAAGCTGCCGGATCAGCAAAACAATGCTCTAACTGTCCGTCTGTCGGAGCTTCGATCCTAGACCAGTTACCAACCAAGGCTTAGGGCATGGTCTCACCTGCCATGACATTTAGTCTTTAGGTTGCATTTCCTCACACCAGGATAAGGCTTGTAATCTCCCAATTGCGCTCTTCCGCCCGAAGCCGTTGGCACAATGTGGAGTGTCGGGTTTGGTAAGCGCCGCCCAACATTCGGCGCTAACAGAAGCAGGTAGTACCTTCTGGATGCAAACTACTTTACGACAAACTGCCTAGAACAACCACAACTACGGTTCAATGTGACGTCCTGGAAAGAACATGCAACTAACTTTGACGTCATTATTCAATTGTAAGCAAAACTCATCGAAACATCAGATGACAGAAGGAAGTATCGCGGAGTGGTAATCGCCGATGTCTGTCCAATACAAAACAACCGCAGAAGAATTATCTTATTGTTGATGATAATTGAAGTTTTCGTTTCATCTATGTTAATGTGTACATACTTAAACCTACTTACGTACACAGACCATGTGACATACACACTATACTTTTGTGTAAACGCGCACAATTACATACGTACAGAGATATGTTAAAAGTTAGTTGCATATCCTTTTGCAGGACGGTGCATCTTTTGCTGTCTTGATCTATTGGCAGATTTACGTTCAGTGGATTGCCATTGCTTTCTGAACGACCGGCACCCATACCATTTCGTAAATAACCAACGCAAGGTGGTCTGCTGCCAGATCGCCCACACTTGTGTTTCGAACGCGGGTATGCGAGATTACGATCCGCCAACAGAGATATGACATATAAAATATATTTATGTATAAACGCTCACACTTACCTACGTACAGATATATATGACATACACACTATATTTATGTGTAAACTCTCACACTTACATACGTACAGAGACATGACATATACAATATATGTATGTGTAAACACATACTTACATACGTAAACAAAAATATGACACATACAATATATTTATGTGTAAACACATACTTACATACGTAAACAGAAATATGACACATACAATATATTTATGTGTAAACACTCACACTTACACAGACATATGGCATACACACTATATGTATGTGTAAATACTCACTGACATACGTACACAGACATATAAATATAACATACACACTAAAATACTGTGCTCTTACCTACCTTTGCCACGCATGGACATAAAACCGAGAGTAACGCAGACATGTCACAAGTCTATGTACAGATGGATACCAACAATGAAAAGATGCGTGCTCTCGATAAATGCCGTCGGGTTGCGTATAAGTCGATAACACCTGAGTTCCACGGAGATGATGACGACCTGGGAAAATGCAGCCTACGTTTTCCTGGTTGCCACAGCACGTGCACATATGTATAATTGCAGACTATCTAGGTCACATGCCCAGGAATTTCACAGGCTTGTTTATACAGCAAATAGCTAGTTCAATGCTCACTTCCTTCCTACGTGAGTACTGCACTGCAAAGGTTCTGCATCACATTTTGCTGCGCAACAAATCTAAGGATGTACATTTTTACATCTTCTTATGAATCTGACCGACACTTGGTACTCTGGGAAAAGGCCAGACGGACATATAATCAGATTGCAGCTAATACCATAGGTATTGGGACTCTTTGCTGGTTGTTGGTGATGAGGATGGAGCACATATGGGAATGTCCTGAGTGCAGTGATATCGGTTCTAAACTCAACTCAACTCAACTCAACTCAGCTAATTAAGAGAACGGTTACTCGCGTCAGGATGGGACAGTCTTTATTCTTTGGGCATGCCATGTGAAGGGGGGAAGCTGGAGTATGTCGTCACAAATGGAAAGCTGGAGGGGAGGACAGGAAGAGGAAAACCAAGAGAGAAGATGCGGGACAGTTGGACATCACGGTATGGAGGAACATCAGTAACAGAGATGACTGGTAGTACATGAGAGTGAAGGCTGTGGATAGACATGATCACCTACGCCACACGGCATGGACTATAAGAAGATTGGCAGTATATGAGACAGAAGGTTGTGGACAGACGTGATCACCTACGCCACAGAGCATGGACTATAAGTAGATTTGCAGTACACGAGACAGTAGTCTATGGACAGACGTGATCACCTACGCCACACGGCATGGACTATAAGAAGATTCGCAGTTACCAAGACAGGAGGTTGTGAACAGACATGATCACCAACACCACACGAACAGGATTATAAGAAGATTTGCAGTTACCAAGACAGGAGGTTGTGAACAGACATGATCACCAACACCACACGAACAGGATTATAAGAAGATTTGCAGTTACCAAGACAGGAGGTTGTGAACAGACATGATCACCAACACCACACGAACAGGATTATAAGAAGATTTGCAGTTACCAAGACAGAAGGCTGTGGACAGACATGATCACCAACGCCACAATGACTATAAGAATATTGGCAGAACACGAGACAGACGGCTGTGGACAGACATGATTACCAACGCCACAGGACCAAAACTATAAGAATATTGGCAGTACAGGAGACAGAAGGATGTGGATGTACATGATCACCAAATCCACACAAGGACTACAAAAAGATTGGCAGTACAGGAGACAGAAGGCTGTGGACAGACATGATCACCAGCGACACACGAAAAGGACCATACGAAGAAGATTCTTCCTGCATACATTCAGACATCAATATGAATACATCAAAGAAGGTCGAAGTCACCTTGAACCTGCCGGCATCTCCATGGAGTGTGTCTTCATATGAAGCGGATTTAATCCAAAATGAAGGCGATAGTGGCTTTTATAGCATTAGAAACATATGGGAGTCAAAAGAAATTAAACTTAGCACCAGACTTAGAATAATTAATTCTAACGTTAAGTCAGTGCTGCTGTGTGAATTAGAAACACAAAGAACGACCAAAACGATGACAAATAAATTACAAACGTCCACTAAGTTTTTAAGGCCCAAAATAGGACAAGCGGTATGACAAAAATCACCAATGTGGAGCTCATGGAGAGAACTAGACAAATACCAGTGAAACCAGAGGTGATGAAAAGATGTTGGCGCTGTATGGGACATACACTGAGAAAACCTGAGAATAGTACCAGGGGGCTTCAAATGAAAACGTTTAGTGTGATGGAAATTATAATTAACCATGCCTTTGTCTTGTAACCAGACAATATTGTTGTTAAGGATGTCAAGAGAGTTAAGCACGTGACATCACGGTGTGGACGAACACGGTGACGTCATAAGGACAGTTTAAAGATGGACGCCCCACTTTTGATGTGCACCAAAGCGGAGCAGCGTTCTGTTAACCGTTTTGATCATTGAAGGGGTGAAACTTATAGAAATTCATCCGCGAATGAAGGTCCAGTATGTGCATGCCTGTCAGCCCAGAAAGTGTTTGAGTGGAGTAGGAAGTTTCAACGGCTGCAATCGACTCTGGGGTCACCAATTAGTGTGCCTGACCCGGTTAGGAACCGTCTATCACAGAAGTCACGCCGTTTTGAAACTTCCTATTCCACTCATACACTTGCGGGTTACAGAGCGCTGATCCTCTTTGATGCATGTTAAAAGTGGGGCGCCAACTTTAAACTGTCCTTATGATGTCACCGCGTTCGTCTACAACGTGATGTCACGTGCTGAACACTCTTGACATCCTTAACAACAATATTGACAGGTTATAAGGTGTGCATCTCGTAGATTTATGTCTACAGCAAGCGGAGATAGTCTTCCACCTTCCTTTGTAAATATGTGGACCTCTTCATTTACAGAAAATATTGCAATGTGAGAGGATCCACTGTATTACAACGCTTTTGGATTTCTGTCACATCCCGTATGTTTACAGAATCAATAAGGGAAATTAAGTATGATCATAAAAAATGGTAGAAGAGACGCAGAATCGACATCAGATGTCAAAAATCAAGTGCGCTTATATATTAACTATCATCCATATTGAAACATCTAAATATACTTACATCCGCAAAAAAAATGATAATAAATAGCATATTCACACCAAGCCTATGCTACCAATGTCAAACTAGGACATTATCCAAAACACATCATCATCAAGTGCCATGCCGGCTGGCATGTTCATGACTCTCCACAGATCTCTGTCTTTGGTGTTCTGGATAAACTCTGCTGATGATATTTCTCCATGCCACAGTCCCAATCCATCCAGCATAATTTCTCTTGGTCTGTCTCTGCCTCTCTTCCCCTCGATATTTCCAGTTGTCACAACGTTCTCCAATGCCTCTCTTCATATCACATGACCGAAGAAAGATGTTTGCCTCTTTTATATTGTTGTATATAATGTTCTAGTTTCATTGAGCCATTAGCCTGTTTCAGGCAGCCATTGTTAGTTACTCTGGTAGTCCAAGGAATTTGCAATATTCGTCTCAGGAACCACATCTCTGTTGCTTCCATGCTTTTCCTAATTTGTTCATTTACATTCCAAGATTCACTGCCATACAGCAAAACAGGATTATTATAGCACTTAAGCACTCTTTGTCTTACATTCAATGATAGTGACTTATTGCAAAAGATATTCTTCATTTTCTGAAATGCAGCTTTTTCTTGCCCTATTCTGCTCTTAACCTCTGTTATGCATCTTCCATCTGATGTTATAAATGCTCCTAGGTATTTGAAACTACCCACTTGGTTAAGAATTTTACTTTTTATTTCTATTTCACATTTTGGTGTCACCTTTTTCTTTGATATCACCATTGTTACCGTTTTCTTGATATTCAAGTAGAGTCCTTTCTTTGCACTCTCTGCACAATATCAAAAATTGTTGTAGATCTTTTGCATTATCCGCCACCAATACTGTGTCATCTGCATTGCGTATATTGTTTATATTGTAACCTCCGAATAGTATTCCTGGCTTCTCTTTGATCTTTCTCATAATTACTTCGCTATAGAAGGAGAAGTATTTGCGCAGAATCAATACCTGTGAGATAAGAGGCTTGAGAAAAGCCGCCAACTTAACTATCCAAGACAGAATAGGAAATGATGATATCACACAGACAGTGGGATCAACACCTTTATAGAAAGGCAAAAGATCAAATGGTTCGGCCATCTCGTTAGAATGCAACACTATTAACTACCAGCACTGTCCCTACATCAAAGAAGATCTGATAGAAGAGGGTGGAGGTGAGAGCGGTCACGACGGAGTTACGTTGGTAGGAGGAGACCACTGCGGCACACATTGTCTTCGTCGCGGACTCAAAGAGTGTGATTGGTAAAGTGGAGAGGATGATGTTTCTTGTGGAGTGGCTCACCTCGCTTCGATGTCGCAGACTGTAGGAGTTATATGGATATTTTTGCCCTGGCTGTGCGGGAGTGCGGTGGAATGGGTAGGCTGGTGGACTGGCGGGGAGTGCGCCTCTTGGTGGTCGATTGCCTATGGACAGGGGAGAGGTGGTCGTGCGCCTGTGGGACCGGGTGGAGAATGTGGAGGAGGAAATTAAGAACCTGTGTGTGAAGAGGATAGGATTGCGGGGGATTGGCAGGGGTTCTGGTCTCAAGGCTGAGGTGGAAGACCGGGGCAGCTTTCAATCAGGTGGCGGTGGGAGCGATTGGTGTTGTGACTCTTAGCTGGCTGTTGAATGAGTAGACGGAACGCATATGATGATATGAGAATGTCCTGAGTGCAGTGATGTCGCTTCTTAGCTCAACTCAACTCAACTGATTAGAGAGCAAGAGAACGCCGGAGAATAAAATTGCGCTGGAACGCAAATTATTCCTCCCTACGACGCTTGACTGCAGAAGTGGAAGATGATGATGATGATGATGATGATGATGATGATAATGATGACGACATCAAAGACATTGCACAATCACACGGAATGACACTATCCTGGGCCACTCATCGGTCGCTGGAACGTCAACTATTTCTTCCCTCTACGCTTGACGGTAAAAGTGGAAGTTGATGATGATGATGATTATCACGACTTAGTTTCTGAGATATGAAACTACTTATGAGGCAGTTTTCTTCGATGTAAAAAACTGATAAAATGTCAGTGTGTGTTTTTTTCTTAATCCACAGGAACATATCATCATCATGTGCCTTGCCTGCTGACGCTGACATTCATGTCTCTCCACAGACCGTGGTCCTTAGTGCCGATATATCCTCCATGCCATCGTTTCAGTCCATCCAGCATTAGTTCACCCAGTCTTCTCCCAGTGAACCTCCCAGTCGATGTGATGTTTTGGGTGCGGGGTATATGGTGTTCGTAATATACTACACCCTGGCTCAGTGGTCGTGGGTTGGATGCACATCGGGGCAGATTCGAATTGTTAAAATTTACCTGCCTAAATTAGTACCAAGAAATATCTTGAGAAATAAAGGCGGCGGGTGAAATACTGACCACATTAAACACCAAGTTACCGATTGGGATATACACGTATGCGTTTAGCACCATATGCCAATCTTCCTTAAGACTTGTAAAAGGATCCTGTATGTTTTCCATCATGACGGTCCGATGTGAATGTGTGTCTTTTTCTGTGTCTAAATCACCGTGCCTCATAGAACATTGTTCCTACAGCGAGGCGTTGTGGTCATGTGAAGGTGGCAGGTTCACATCATACAAAGGGGCTTCACATTAAAACCTTAAAAGTGTGATATATATTACAATAACCATGACATTGTCTTGTAACCTGTCAATATTGTTGTTAAGGATATGAAGAGTGTTCAGCGTATGGTATCATGGTGCAGACGAACACAGTGATGTCATAAAGACAGTTTAAAGATGGCCACCCCACTTTTGACATGCACCAAAGAGAGTTCTTTTATACATTGTGGTTTTTTTTATCAGTGAAGGGGTGAAACATAAAGAAATTCATCAACGATTGAAGGTCCATAATGGTGATGCATGCCTGTCAGTCCAGCAAGTGTATGAGTGGAGTAGGAAGTTTCAAAATGGTATGACTTCTGTGAAGAGAGACAGCAGGTTGTACATGAATGCGCGTGCAACCAAAATATTTATTTTCTACAGGAATCCAAGCACTTTATCGGTGCTGGAGGACTTGCATTGAACGCAGCAATGACCACATCGAAAAATGAAACATTTGTTCTTTACATTTTCAGAATATATTCGCCTCTCCCCAATAAATAAATAAATAAATAAATAAATAAATAAATAAATAAATAAATAAATAAATAAATAAATAAAAGGTTTTCATTTGAAGCCCCTCTGAAACCCATTTCCTGATGTCCAATTTAGGCTAGGTCGGCCTGAAGCCCAGAGCATTAACAACAACATTCCAGTTAATATAACAACTGAAAGCTGTAGACAGCCCACAGTGAACACAAGCAGGAAGGGATCAGGCTGTTGACTCGACTCTACAACAAGTTACTTGCTTGTCCTTTTACATAAAGTTGGAATCAACCCCAGCATTTCTTGGTTGTTTGTCATTTACTAGTCAATGTTTATGTTCAGAAGTTTGCCACTGCTTTAAGAAACTTAGACTCTTATTCCATCGAAATCAACAGAAAGCAATCTGCTGCCAAATGGGCTGTGCTCCAAACCCTGGACCTGGTCTGTCAGGGAATTATGCAACTGTATTCACTCTATGAGTATAAATATAAGGCATACAGTACGAGAGGAACAATGGTGCTTGGAGATGTTCATAGTATGAGAGGAACATTGAAGCTTGGAGATGTTCACAGTATGAAAGGAACATTGAAGCTTGGAGATGTTGACTCTGAGAGGAAAATTGAAAATTGGAGATGTTCACATATGATGGGATGATTGAAGATGTTCACAGTATGAGAGGAAGATTGGAGATGTTTACTATATGAGATGAAATTTTAGGATTGTATGAGAGGAACACTGAAGGTACTAAAACATGGTTCCATAAATGGATTAGAAATGCTCAAAGCATGAGAGGAAGATTGGAGATGTTTGCAGTATGAGAGGAAGATTGGAGATGCTCACAGTATGAGAAGAAGATTGGAGATGTTCATTGTATGAGAGGAAGATTGGAGATGCTCACAGTATGAGAAGAAGATTGGAGATGTTCGTTGTATGAGAGGAAGATTGGAGATTCTCACAGTATGAGAGCAAGATTGGAGATGTTCACAGTATGAGAGGAAGATTGGAGATGCTCACAGGATGAGAGGAAGATTGGAGATGCACACAGTATGAGAGGAAGATTGGAGATGTTCACAGTATGAGAGGAAGACTAGAGATGCTCACAGTATGAGAGGAAGATTGGAGATGTTTGCAGTATGAGAGGAGGATTGGAGATGCTCACAGTATGAGAGGAAAACAAACAAAGAAGCCTTACAAACATCGGGATTGAAGAAAACATAACTTAAAAAAGAGATCATCTTCTCTTTCAACCACCTTCAGATGCTAAACTGAATATATTAAAAGAGACAAGTAGTCAACTTGAGGTTGTTGACTCATAGATTTTGCCCATATGGTGAAGATGTCTTCCTCTTTCCTTTCCTTTTTCCTCCTCCTCCTATTCATCTTCAACCTCTTCTTCATCCTCTTTCACCACTTCTTCTTCTTGTACTCCATGTCATGTGGCATTGCTGATAATTAAAAATAATGTATTCTCTTAATGAATTTAAAAACTGAAGCAATAAGCAATATATTACATGCTTCCTGGCCTGGTATATTTCACTGCATCTCGTCAGGCGCATACTACAGAGTTATATATCAAGTGAAGTAATAAAGAAATATTACTTTGGCTGAAATAAATACTTAGTCATTGATATTGTTCAAATTTGAAGTATGTTATCTTAACAGTCATCTAAGATTAAAAAGGAAGTTCTTTTGTTTGTATAGAAACAGCTGGAATCACCTAATCGATAATGTTTTGATATATTTGAGCAATCGATACTGATGTTAGTTAAATACAGTTGCTGATCATATCTGTCCAGAGTCATATACAACCAACAATTAATGATACCAGTGTTCCTTCATCCTGTGATGTCAAACTGTTCAATATCTTCTCTCTTGGTCTCCCCCTGCCTTCCCTTAACTCCAACTATCCCATTGTCATGAAATACTCCAGCTTGCCACTTCTCATGACATGCCCAAACAATATGGACTTCTTATTCTAATGCGAGTAACTAGATCTCTTTGTGAGTTAACTTCTTACATGGCATTACTTGTGTATCCTTAACAGGATGTTGTAGTCAACCCAAGCATTTTTGAACTGTTTGTAATTTCTTGGCAAATTTACGCTCAGTAGCTTACCATTGCTTTCTTAACAACTAGCACATATACCATTGTATGAAAACCAATGCAAGGCTGTCAGCTGCCAAATTACCCACAGCTGTGTTTCAAATGCTGTATGCGGGATTATAAATTGTGTCCATAACCTTTTCATAATTTCTCTGTTGTGTATGCGCTGGACACTTAGATGTTTAACCATTATTTAAACAAGAAAGAGATCACACTCATAGGATTAACTGTTTCAGGTCCAAACAGCATATGCTGTCTTACTGGCTCTATCTCGTAAATAGCAACCATCCTGCAATGTGTTTTGCAACTTTTTACATTTGGTCAGAAAATACTAAAGAAATCTGGATTCTCCGCTGCTCACTTCCACTATAAATGTAGAATCTGTAAAGGTACTGAATCCATGATTTCTCTTAGTATTATCTCCCCATGTGGGTTATTGTTATGAAGCCTTCTGGGACTGAAAGAGTTATGGCACTTTTGGAATATAATGGGGCACATCTCCTTGAGGTGTGGGAATATAATGGGACACAACTACTTGCTCTTCTTACAAATATTTTCTTAAATGATTATACCATTAGGTGAATTCTTGTGATCAGCTATGAACTAGACTAAGTTTCATAGAGCTTGGAATTTAGAAGTGATTCACTACACCAGTACATCCTTCATAGCTCGCTGTATACAGGACAAGTCTGCAGAATGTGTTCAGAAGTTTATCTGGCTAGTCCCACTCCTTTTTGATGAAACTGCAGAGCTACTTGACTAGCATGCTTGCTTGTCGACCTGGTGGTCATGGTTTTAATCAAAATATAAAGACATTTGTTTAAATTGGCATGTGCTCCAGGGCGACCAAGAATAAAACTGCCCACAGGAAATGTCCTGGTAAGAAATGGCAGCTGGGGTAATTTGACCACATTGTCCATAAATTGCCAGTTGGTCTATACAAATATGGGGCTAGCTCCGTATACCCAAGATGCCTCGTGGCGTGTGAAATGGTTTTTTAGTTTTTAGATTAACCTGTTGGTGAAAGATGTCATGGAGGACAGAGGTAGGCATGTACGAGGGAGATAAGATTACATAAGTGTGGACGACATCAAGAGGTGGACTGGAGGACAATGTTACATGTGGGTGGACAACATTAAGAGGTGGACTAAAAGGCAATGTTACATGTGGGTGAACGACATCAAGTCATGGACTGGAAGACAACAATACATGTGAGTGGACAACAATACATGTGAGTGGACAACATCAAGAGAGAGACTGGAAGACATTACTTGTTGGTGAACAACATCAAGAGATGGACTGGAAGACAACACTACATGTAGATGGACAACATCAAGAGATGGACTGGAAGAAACATGCATGAGTACTCCAAGAGGACACTTGTCAGAAGTATTGCAGAATAATTACATCCTACCTTCCATGAGAAGATGGGATTGTGTCACTAGCCAAATTCATATTTGTTGCCTCATGTGGATAACGGAGATTAAACAGACTATATTTTCGGCTGACCCAATAACTATACATTTTGATAGAATTTTTATCCAGTTACTTTTATAACATTTTCATCATGTTGCAAATAATTTTATATCCAGTTACTTTTATAATATTATCATCATGTTGCAAATAATTGTATATCCTTTCTTACATTTGCATATAATATTCTACTTTCATTATCCTGTTCCAGACAATAGTTGTTAGTTACTCTGGCAGTCTAAGATATTCACAACATTCGTCTAAGAAATTTACATCTCTGATGTTTCCAAGCTCTTCCTAATTTTTTCATTCTTCTTTACATGCTTCACTGTTATACAACAGAACATGTTCTACAAAACAGTTCAGTACTCACTTTCTTATATTTAATTAGATTGTCTTATTATTGTGTACACTATCGTCAAATTTCATGATACTAAACCTTTCTTATTTTGTAAAAATCAAAATAATCCACAACAAGAATTGATTCAAGTCTGTACAAATACAAGGAAGACATCATAACTTCCTATGCCATTTCACAATGTGGCATTATATCAAGATTCTATATTGCTCTTCCTTTTGGATGTTGTTGATGTCATTTAGCCATAGCTGTCTGGCATTCTTTTTCCTAATGACTGCTTCTTGACATTTTGGATTGAACCATCTGTTCTTTCTATGCCAGACAGCTATGGCTAAATGACATCAACAACATCCAAAAGGAAGAGCAATATAGAAATGAATGTAAAGAGACTACAAAAATAGTTCGACAGCAGAAGCAAGTAAATATTGTACTTCAAGGGACAGCACAATTCAAAGAGAAGAAGAAATGAGCAGACAGCAGTAGCATTAAAAAACTGTTCAAATAAATGTTCCTACCTCATCTAGTTTCACGCCATACAGACTGTAGTCAAGACATTTGACGACATCATAGAATATTTCATCCTCATCTCTGTCACCATCAATCTGAAAAATCATACAGATAAATCGCACAGACAAATGACACAGATAAATCACACAGAAAAAATGACACAGATAAATGACAGAGACAAATCACACAGATAAATCACACAGATAAATCACACAGACAAATCATGTGTTTGTCTTTTATTTATTCTTTTGTTTTGGTGCTTGCTTATTTTGATCCACACATGTATTCCTACTACTAGTAGTTGCTTCTCGTAGTGAGTGCACTGAACTGGTGTTGCATGAGGGTTTGCTTTCTCTATAACCAGCGTCCCCAGCCATCAGGCGAATCCACTCTGACTTCTGAGGTAATTGTAATTTACATCCCCATGGCAAGAATCTGTCCCATTATAATTGTTAATGTTAAATGGTAAGAGGTCCAAGGCTGACTCAGACACAGGATTATTAATTTTAGCCAGGGATTGCCACTAATATAACTTTTCTTTGAGGTTAAATTGGGTAGGGATAATAGTATAATCTTAATGGTATAATTGTAATGGTATCTTCTTCTGCGTTCATCCAGAGTTTTTTTTTAGGGACGTGATTGCGTTGTGCCTGTTTACAGCAGAGCTGCGTTCTTGCACCCCAACACATCCGACTTCTGCAGGCAGTAATGGTATAATCATAATGGTATAATCGAGAGGTTCAAGTACACTGCCTTCGGTTGTACCCTGTCTGACCTTGCATCTCTCTGCAGAATGGCAAGCTGTCCACCAAAAACATTGCACAATGCATGAAATCTGCAGTTCTGACGATGGCTCATCTTTAGGAAAATTGCGCTCATGGTCCCAACAACACAGTTCAAAACTTAACCCGTATCCTTCACAGTGCAACGCAGACATCTTGATCACCTTTTCATGAAGAGTCCCTCATTAAAACTGTAATAAAGGCATACTTTTGCATGTCTGAAAGTACACGGGACACTGGTGCTAGACCACAATTTTTATAGACCAATAGGAACTCATGGGATGATGTGATCAAGGCTAGCCATCTTTATTTCCCAAAACATGTCCTAGTTATCATTTTAGGCTGGGTTGATTTTGGAGCCCAGGTCAATTTTTGTTAAATCGTGACCTCAATGGAGATTCAAACACAAGGTCATCAGGCTGGCAGGCAAAAATGACAGACATTTGTAGTACAATCAAGGGGTGGGTTCAGTGACAGGTGGGATACATGACAGACATTTGCAGTACAGTCAAGGGATGGGTTCAATGACAGGTGGGACACATGACAGACATTTGCAGTACAATCAAGGGGTGGGTTCAATGACAGGTGGGACACATGACAGACATTTGTGGTACAGTCAAGGGATGGGTTCAATGACAGGTGGGACACATGACAGACATTTGCAGTACAATCAAGTCATGGGTTCAGTGACAGGTGGGACACATGAGAGACATTGCAGTACAATCAAGGGATGGGTTCAGTGACAGGTGAGACACATGACAGACATTTGTGGTACAATCAAGGGGTGGGTTCAGTGACAGGTGGGACACATGAGAGACATTGCAGTACAATCAAGGGGTGGGTTCAGTGATAGGCGTGACGTATGTGTCTAACCTTCAGCAGGCCTTCTACGGTTCATGACAGAAATTGCAGTACAATCAAGGGGTGGATTGAATTAGAGGTGTGAAGTGTGTGTCTAACCTTCAGCAGGCCTTCTACGGTTCATGACACAAATTGCAGTACAATCAAGGGGTGGATTGAATTAGAGATGTGACGTATGTGTCTAACCTTCAGCAGGCCTTCTATGGTTCATGATACAAATTGCAGTACAATCAAGGGGTGGATTGAATTAGAGGTGTGAAGTGTGTGTCTAACCTTCAGCAGGCCTTCTACGGTTCATGACACAAATTGCAGTACAATCAAGGGGTGGATTGAATTAGAGATGTGACGTATGTGTCTAACCTTCAGCAGACCTGATACGATTCATGACAGAAATTGCAGTACAATCAAGGCGTGGGTTCAATGACAGATGTGACGTATGTGTCTAATCTTCAGCAGGCCTGCTGCAGTTCATGACAGGGGTGACACTGATTATGACAAAAGAAGAAAAGGATGATATATTCCCTCATGATCCAGTGGTAGCGGTTTAGATAAATAATCCTCTCAGATAAGGGCACAAAACCTTGAAGAACATAATGCATATGTTAAAAAGTTCATAATCATATCATCTTGATATGTTGAAGGTTGTCTGGGGTTGAGTGCAGAGTACAACTAAACAGATGGTGTACCCATATCTGGAAAGACTGGCTCAGGAAGAAGTGAGTACAGGGAAAAATCTGGTAGACATTTAATAAAGTTTCTACTGGAACAATCAACATGGGAACTCTTCAGTGGCTTTTGAAGAAAAGGATGCACTACATGGGAATGTCCCAAATGCACTGATATTGATTCTTAAATTCAGTTATTCCGGGAAGGCAAACCAGGTCAATAAATGCCTGAAGAAGTCGGATGTATCTGCCAAAAGGTACAAGTATTGCAGCTCTGATGTAAACAGCACAACTCAATTATGTCTAATAAAAATTCCGGACAAACGCAGAAGAAGAAGAAGAAGAAGAAATTCAGTATTTCAATAAATTCAGTAACATTAGAAAGAAATTGTTAACACTCACCACAATCAGCTTGCCTTCATCCTCAATAGCCTTCAGCAACGGCAAGGTGTTTCTGGCAAAGAATGTCAGTTTGTTTTCTATAGCATGCATGTTGTCATCAATTCTGTCATTACCACTCCCACCACGCAGGACCAGCCTGTCTTGTAGATAGTGGCTCTCGCAGTCTAGCAGAATTGTGAAAACATGGCCGCCAATCTAGTGGAAAGCATCAGCATGTGTCGTGACTGAATATTTATTATTGTAGGGATGGTAAAACAAAATAGATTGTTTCATTATTTCAGAATGAACTTGATCCTGTTTCTCTTTTTTATCTATCCAGCTTTATACATCTTGACTGCTGTTGCTCTTCCCCTTCTTCTCCTCTTCCTCTTGTCCCTCCATCTTTGACTGATACTACTTCTACAACTACTACGTATACAACTACTACTTCTCTGTTTCGTCATTCTCCTACTTCCAACTAATTTTTCCTCCTCCTACTACAACAGTAATAACATCAATAAGAAGCTGCTGTTTGTGCTGCTGCTACTGCTACTATTGTTGCTGCTGCTACTGTTACTACTGTTGTTGTTGCTTCTTGCTGCTGCTACTGCTACTACTACTATTACTACTGCTACTGCTACTACTATTGCTACTGCTGCTACTACTACTACTACTGCTACTGCTACCACTGCTGCTGCTACTATTACAACTACTATTACTACTACTACTAGTACTGCTGCTACTACTTCTACTACAACTGTTACTTCTGCTACTACAACTACTTCTGCTACTCCTGCTGCAACTACTGCTCCTTCTCCCCTTCTTCTTATTCTTCAATATAATCATACTTAAAAATGGTAATCCCACGGCAGATACTTCCACTGGAGTGTGACGTGTTAGGCCTTCACTGAGGAGAGGTTCCAAGTACGTATGGATTTAATGATTCAGTGTGCAATGAGGATATCTGTTTACATCTTTCATATTCTTTATCATGACCAGGAGGGAATGGTGGAACAGGGAGCATCCACAGGATCTGCCCAAGTAATCCAAGCACAAAAGCAGACCGTAAATGATGTAGTTAACTGATTCACTGCCATACGCCACTTTAGTGACAGAAGGGATCGACGCTTGACTGCCAAGCACCGCTTTAGTGACAGATTCTTGACAGTTCATTATTTGTTTCATTTCGCATATCTTCCTTAATTTTCATGCCCTGTAAATGACGTTTTACACCTAAAGAAGGTCTGTCATTTCAAAACAGCCCACGAGAGAAAGAAAGTATGTAACATTTGAGCAGAAATGTTTAGTTAAATTGTGGTTACTTTTCTGATTTTAAAAATAGCAACGCCCTTGGTTTTCGGTCTCGCATATTTACATTAGATAATAGTTTTAAACAATGTTAAATTATAGATATTCTGATTGAAAGGAATTTTTGAAAGATTATAAACTGATAGCACATGGTTAATGTGGTTATTCAGTTAAAATAAAATATTTAGCAGCATTCATAATGAAAAACAAATCTAACCGTGAAAGTTTGTCACCATGTCGAATTATGCTCGCATTAATGGGCCACACTTGTGCCCCTAACTTTGCTATGCCTAACACAAAAAAGATGAAGAATATTTAAATAATTAAATTTAAAAGAATAATAATTATAACTAATTAAAACATAGTGTACATATCGTTTCTCAGTAGAAAACCTGCCTTGTCTTTTACTGACATTTTCCATTTTGTGTGATAAAGATGCGCTTCTAACTATGATGTTTTAATTGTGTTTTATTGGTGTTATGGAGCAGTTCTAGTGATATTGGTGAAGAAAAGTGGTGTATTTATCATTATTCAATAAATTTCATTGGATTATCAACAGCGATTGAGAAGTAGTGACTTGGTAAGTGGAAATTTCACGTAATTGTCACCCCTGTCTTCATTTTTTTAACAACATCTGCTAATATTATTATTATATTTCTAACCTGTAGTAATAGTAGCAATACCAATGTGTTCCTTGTGCAATCATCTTTAACTTGATATATATATTTACATCATTATTGTGACACACCCCTACTTCTCATTTTCTGCCATTAATTTCTGTTTGGTCCAAATCCACTGGTTGTTGGCAGTGAAACAGTTAATACTAGGACACATCGCTGGCTGTTGAAGTTGGGGACGGAGCACAGGGATTTCCTGAGTGCTGTGATGACTCATCTCAACTCAACTCAATTAAACTTATACATGTTATTTTGAAAAAGTGAATTAAATTTAAGCACAGGACACTAACATTTCTGTTAAACTCTTCATACTGAAGAGCATCTCTGGGATATCCTTCAACCAAGTAAGCTTGAGCATCAGGATGGTCTCTCATGGATTTGATCAACAATTCTTCTGTAACATCCTGAAAGAAAAATTATCATTGTTATCCTTTGTTATTTTGTCTACTGATTATTATCTAGTTCAAGTTCTACTAGCACACTAGCGATGTTGATACTGGCATGCTAGCGATGTTGATATCAGAACGTTAGTGATGTTGATACCGGCATGCTAGCAATATTGATACCGACACCCCAGCGATATTGATACCGGCATGCTAGTGATGTTGATACCGATACGCTAGCAATGTTGATACTGACACACTAGTGATGTTGATACAGGCATGCTAATGATGTTTATACCAGCACGCTAGCGATGCTGATACTGGCATGCTAGCAATGTTGATACCAACACATTAGCGATGTTAATACCAGCATGCTAGCGATGTTAATACCAGCATGCTAGCGATGTTGATACCAACACATTAGCGATGTTAATACCAGCATGCTAGCGATGTTGATACCAGCACACTAGCAATGTTGATATGGGCATGTTAGCGATGTTGATACCAACACATTAGCGATGTTAATACCAGCATGCTAGTGATGTTAATACCAGCATGTTAACGATGTTGATACCGGCATGCTAGCAATGTTGATACGGGCACGTTAGCGATGTTGACAGCAAACTCCGCTGGTAATGTCATGAGCATAGTCGAGCGGGGATTTGATGTCGGGGCTCATCGCTTGTCAGTGAGGGAAAGACTGGCCACCACCTGGCTCTAGGCCTACAAAATGTGACGGCACTATCACAAACCCATAGCAGTAAACTGTTTTGTGACAAATATTTTTCCTCTTTAATTTCTAGGTTGACCTGGGAGACACAGTAGCATGGTTGCTAAACGCTCACCTGACGACCCAGTGGTCTTGGCTTCCATCCACTTCAGGTTGGTCTCAGATGTTTAAAACAAAGAAAATTGAAATATTTTGGTCACTTGAAACGTCACGAAAGTTTGGAGAGAACAATAATGGAGGGGTATATGCCTGGGATGACTGGAAGAGGACGGCCAAAGAGAAGATGGGTGCAGGATGTGGCGGATGATCTCCAGATGGGTGTATCGGACGTGGGACATCTTTCTTGTGATCGAGAAGTTTTCCGGAAGGTTGTTATGGGAGCGAGGTTCTGCAAAGGACAGGCTATTGAATGAATGAATGAATGAATGAATGAATGAATGGAAACACAGGAACCACAAACAACATGTTGCACTATTTATTGCCTGGCATATTTCACTGAATCTCGTCAGGTGCACACTGCAGAGTTACATATTATATGAAGTGAATACATGAATAATACTTTGGCAGACACACATAAAACACGTGTTCACAGGTATTGTTTGAATCCAGAGCATTTGTTATTCTCAAGGTAATTTCACATTTAAAACAAACTCTATCTGTTTGCATAAAACTGGCTGGAAGCACCTAATTGCTAACACATCATTGTCTTTGAGCAAATTTAGTGACGGTTTTGTGCATTAGGCAGTTCCATGTTGAGGAAGATGAACCTTTTATTACATTGTTTAGAGCAGGGATGGGCAAACTTTTTGTGCGTAGGGCCACATTGACATATGTAAAGCTATTGGGGGGCCGCGTATATATTATGTCCACAACATCGATAAATTCACATTTTATTATTATATTATGAAGGTCAAGGACTGTTTACAAAAATAGAAAATTAGAAACAAATTTTATCAAAAATGTTTTAAAAAAGCATAACGTAACATGAAATTCTATAAAATTCAACGAAATAACTTAAAAATGAAGTGGAGATGTATTTCTAAATGCCCTCGAGGGCCACATAATATCAGTTGATGGGCCGTAGTTTGCCCACCCCTGGTTTAGAGTATGATCTCAATTCTTCATTTACCATTCGCCAAATGGTCATATTTCATGGACAAAAGAGCCAAAACAAATATTAAGGTCCTATCAAAGCTGAAATTTAAAAGAGAGCTTATGAAAGTGAACAATTATCAGATAAAGGAGGACTTATGTGCAAGCTGATGGATAGTTGTTAGTTGTTTACAAGAAGGAAAACTATAGTCAACAGCTATACTTTCTTTGAAGATGCTTAGTAAATTAAGATTCAACAATGGCATGGATCAATGTGTGTGTTGACTTCCTTCCGTGTCGTGACACATGACTGGCAAGAATGTTCTCACGTTGCCTTCCTCTATTTCTCTTTCCACAAATCTTTCCAGATATCAAAACATATTCCAGTTATCTCATAATGTGACCAAATCAATGTTGACTGCTTCTTTCTGATGTTTGTGATAAGTTGTCTTTGTGACTTAACCTTCACCAAAATGTCCAGATTGCTCATTTTGGCTGTCCAAGGAATTTTCAGCATTCTTCTATAAAACTACATCTCCAATGCTTCCCAGGGATTTTTTAACCTGTTTACTAATTGTCCAGGATTCACAGCCCTATGTTAAAACTTGTTCTAGGTCCAAACAGGCTATGTCCAATCGGCTCTGTGGCAAAGTGGTTACAAATACAATTCATAATCCTGCATACCACATTCAAAACATGGCTGCAAGGGATTTGGAAGCAGACCACACTGCGTTGGTTTCTATACAATGGTGTGAGTGCCAGATATTCAGAAAGCAATGGCAAACTACTGAACATACACTTGCCAAGAAATCACAAACAGCCAAAAAATGCTGGAGTTGACTGCAATGTCCTGTAAAGGATATGCAACTAACTTTTTTTTTTCAAACATACAACAATATAAACTCATTCAAGTGGTTTACTGATTAGAGAAATTAGATGTAGTAGACAGTCCATATTTTTTTGGGTACATTATCAGGAGAAATATTCTAAGATGGTTCTAAGATGGCTGGTAAGGCCTATTTTGGCTCGAAATGTTCTTTGACAATGTGAGCAAAGAATGCTTGACATTCCAGGAGCAGAATCTCCTGCAGTGGTTTTTCTGTCCAGCCTTTTTTCACAGCTCTTCCAGTCCTGGTTGCTTCACAAGTGACTACACCCTTGCATAATGATGTACGCCACAAATTTTGGTCTTGGACAGCAGTCTCCCAAGTTACGTGATGAATTCCAAAAGCTTTTAGTAAGATCTTCAGTGTCTTTTTTTTTAAAGTGTTTCCTCTGGCTGCCTTGGGAGCGTTTACCACAGCACAGCTCACCGTAAACAATTCATTTAAGGAGCCTGTGATGTAGACAATGATACAAGTGGGTAGATAACAGCATGAGAAGAATAAACAGCTGTCTGACAATTTATATGATGGCTTCCCCTTGCCATGTATAGTAAATGATAGAGCAGACATCATGACACAAAGCAGTTTGCATATATTATGTAACATACCACTGGAGCCATGTCTCCTTGTTTCAACAGTTTCATTATCATTATCCATTTCTCTTCCGCTGTGCCTCTTTCGGAGATCTCCTTGCGTAGAATGTCTCCAGTTGATATGTGAAAAATGTCTGGGTACCTGGCCGTAATTTTTGCACACTGAGTTCCTTTACCGCTGCCTGGTCCACCTGCATCATGAGAGGGTATTGATTGTCACTGATAAATGTAGGCAATAACATATAATTTAATCAACGAACGAAAGAAGAATGTAATTTAATTAAATCTTTACCAAGCAATACACCATACAAGTTCTGTTCTAAACATATTGGATATTAAGCTGGAAAATACAATTGTTTTGAACATTTTGTCAAGTTAGTAGGCATACCTTCTATGGACACCACTTTGCAAGTTAGTAGAGCATACCTTCTATGGACACCATTTTATCCAGTTAGTAAAGCATACCTTCTATGGACACCATTTTATCCAGTTAGTAGAGCATACCTTCTATGGACACCATTTTGTCAAGTTAGTAGAGCATGCCTTCTATGGACACTATTTTATCCAGTTAGTAAAGCATACCTTCTATGGACACCATTTTATCCAGTTAGTAGAGCATACCTTCTATGGACACCATTTTATCCAGTTAGTAGAGCATACCTTCTATGGACACCATTTTGTCAAGTTAGTAGAGCATGCCTTCTATGGATACCATTTTGTCCAGTTAATAGAGCATTCCTTCTATGGACACCATTTTGTTAAGTTAGTAGAGCATACCTTCAATGGACACCATTTTCCCATGATTTGTGGGTGGACTTATGAGTTTCAGAATGGTTTCTGATTTTGCATATCTTGGGGCCATCATCTCTGAGATCCCCTGCCATTTCCATTTAGGCCAATGATGGCCGCTTATCTGTGGTTTACGATGAAGACATGGCAGGAGAATTGCGTGGGTTTCCATAAAACCAGCACAGAGCTCGCTGGTGCCCAAGATGTGGTAGGGCTATCCATTTATAATACATCATGATATAATAAATACATTTGTCTGGAAGCTGTTTCTGTGTATTACAACTTTAACTGAAAAAGGGAGAACTGACTTTATTGCATCTGATATTATCCAATATGGCTCAGTATCTTTCCACAGAATGGTCTACTGAAAGCTTTGCACAGAGCACAAACTCCGTAGCTCCAGTGATGATCCCCATGAGTCTCCAAGAAAACTGCATTCATGAACCACATGACGGAGCCCAGAAACAAACCCACAACCTTCAGAGCACGAGGCTGTCGGTTTAACCACTTCACTACAGACCCTCCAATGGCCTTGACCTTGACTTTCCTCCATGGCTGTGATGAAGGTTCCCACGCCACAGATCATGTTCAAGAACCATTTAACCAAGCAGCATTAAGTATACACTGACCTGCTAGGAATATTATTGGAGCTGTTGGAAGGTCAGGTCTACGACCTTCATCTTTAATTTTGATTTCTGGTGGAGGAACAAAGGTGACGTTCTGCAGCTTGAAACTGGGCTTAGTCTTCGCGGGAGATTCTGATGGAGACAAAGGTGGTGCTGAGGGTGTCACAGATCTTTTTGACCATCTCCCAGTAGATGGTCTGCTTCCTGGAGGAGGAGCTGAAGTGAACAAGAAATAGATTTATACGTCTACAGCACAGCTGCTGTAATAGAATAAAGAAGATTCTTATGAAATATCAAATCAACATCTCTGCACTCAGGACATTCTCATACATGATATGTTCTCGTCTTCAATAAAGAGTTCCCATGCTGAGGTACCACTGGCATTCTGATTCCATGAACATTCCTCAGAAAACTGCAAATGGCATCCACAATCGAATGTCAAATCTGACATCACTCACCTGGATGTACACACACACAGACAGGTCAGATAAAGGGCAATGAATGTGTGGACCAGCTAGCAAACAACGCACCAATAGATGCAGGAACAAGCATGGACCTGGCTGATATCATCAATGCAGTACAGACCCAGCTAGCTGATAGCAACGTGTCTCTAATTCTAGTTCAATGACACAAATTGGGAGTGAGGCCAGGCCAAACAAGTCGATGCTATCTTTGAGGGTGAGAGAGGAGACGTTACAACCAGCTGCTCATGGGAACAGTGAGTATAGATAATTTGAAATGACAGCTGCATCGGAGGATTAAGCAGGCATGGGAATACCCAATGTGCAGGGATGTCGATCATGACAACATAACTGGCATTCTGATTTAACATATGCCTGCGTTATCCTCTGTACATTGATTGTCTTAGAAGTGATACAAAATAAACTGCTATCAAGGCCTGATTACATTCTAAGTCATGAGAAACACAAACAATAATAATAGAATGGAAAATATTGGGTACAAGAGGAAGAGGCAGATCTGTGATAACATTTATCAAGCAGAAATTAACAGATGTATTAGTACAGACATCATGGAATTCACTGATTCAACATGTAATTATTTTTCACTGTGGCCTGAACTATTTACCAAACTCCAACAAAAATCCCAAACATAATTTCATGTAATAAAATATTTATCCTAAATCTGAGCAATCTATTGTACACCAGATTAAATATGTGTGGAAACTGTGGATCTGGCATTGTTTTGAAATATTGTTATATTTTGTTAATGTTTCATTCAGAAATATGGGGATCCTGATGATAATAAACACACTTGCCTCAATAGTTTTCTAATTGCATCTGGGCTTGTTATTCCTAGTCTGAATGTAAAATTCACCATTTGGTTTTCAAATAAGTTAAAAATGAGTTTAATAATTGCTATATTCACAAATTGGTTTTCAAATAAGTTAATAATCAGTTTAATAATTGCTATATTCACCACTTGGTTTTCAAGTAAATTAATAATCAGTTTAATAATTCCTATATTTACCATTTGGTTTTCAAATAAGTTAATAATCAGTTTAATAATTGCTATATTCACCATTTGGTTTTCAAATAAGTTAATATTCAGTTTAATAATTGCTATATTCACCATTTGGTTTTCAAGTAAATTAATAATCAGTTTAATCATTCCTATATTTACCATTTGGTTTTCAAATAAGTTAATAATCAGTTTAATAATTACTATATTTTCAGTATGGTTTTTCCAAAGTTAATAATCTATTTAAGTGGCTTTTCTATTCAAGTAGGTATAAAATATGATAGAAAATACCAAAATATAAAAGTTAATGCAATGTAAACACTAACTGTACTCACTGGGTATCCTGCCATTTTCTATACTTTCTAAAAGTTTCTCAAATGTGGCTGAAAGTTCGCTTTGTATTGAGTCTTCATCTTGTTCACCTTCAATCTTAAATATGAAACAAATTTATATCAAGTGATTACACTCAAATGGCAGAAACAAAAAGTCTGTTAATTTAATTAACAACATAATTTTAAACAGCAATCAACAATGAACAGATTGAATATGCCAAAAACTTTGAATATCTTGGCTTCGTTATCATCAACAATGGGACTATACTGTTCAACAGATGTCAAGGGTAGACTGGCTATAGTAATCCAGCCCATTGGTAAAGTCATTAGTGGTGAGAATAACAGATTATGTGCCAAACAAAAAGTAGGTTTGGACCAATTGAGTTGAGATGAGTTGAGCTAAGAAAGGATATTCCCACACGCACTCCATCCCCTTGTTCAACAGCCAGCAAAGAGTCATACTGCTAATGGTTCCAACTGCCATCTGGTTGAAAGTTCTAATGGTCTTCCCTCTCAGTTTTAAGTTTTGTCCAGAGTTCCTGCCGATCCCCCATCATAGCATTCTCTCCACATACAGGAGCTCAGTCTGTTCCACTGCTGTCTCCACCTGGTCCTACAGGCGGTCACTTCTACCTTGTCCATAGGTAATCTATAATCAAGAGGTGCATTCCCTGCCAACCTATCAGCCTGTTCATTCCCCTGCACTCCCACATGAACATGGCAGAAAATCCATACACTTCTCACAATCTGTGACCTCTGAAGCATGGCAAACCATTCTACACAAAACATTCCTTTCTCCACCTTACTAGGCATACTCCGTGAGTCTGTAATGAATACAATGTGTGTAGCAGCGGTCTCCTCCAACCATCAGAAAGCTGCTGTTACTGCTCCCACCTCCACTTTCATGCTAGAGGTTGTAGTCTCATATGCCAAACTCTCCTTTGTCAAGGATGAAACAAAAATGAAAGACGGAAATAGGGAAGAAAGGGGGCATCACAGTTATGGCTTAAAAGTTGTTAATATGGTAGCAGACATGTATTATAATTCAATGACAACATTTCAGTGATATATAAGCCCACGGCAGATACAGGAAGTCGCTTAAGATGATTAATCATCCCATGGCAATTAATAAATTAAGAACCCATGGCACAAAACCAGCAACCGATGAATTCAAACTAAAATGAAATTCTCAGACCATGCATCTACGAGGGGAAGTCAATAAGTAAGTCACAACTGGCTGGAGAAAAATAATTAAATATGATAACAATGTGAAACCAGTTTATTTTTATACATACATTGTCCCTTTATTTCTCAACATAATTTCCACCAACATTGATGCACTTATCCCATTGTTTTATCTTTCCTCCCAAACCGACTGCATAGAGCTGTGCACTCTGTTTTCTAAACCACGTTTTCACTTCACATTCAACTTTGGCGTCATTTGCATTCTTGAGAGAATTTTTCTACCCGGCTATGCACCACTTTACAAGACCAACATTTGTCAGCATAAACAGGAAGCATTTCCTTATGAATGTCCTTTGCAAGCAGTCCTTTTGCCCACAAAAAACGCACAACAGCACGTTGCTCTTTGGTTGTACACTCTGTAAGTACATTCGACATTTTGTTTATGCGCTGCACATGTGCATGAGACACCTAACGCCACATGATGAATGGGAATATAAAGTTTGATGTTGCTGTCACTTAATGACACCTGTAGAAAACACCATCTACATTTACCTGCCATCCCACAGAACTATGTGACTTACTTATGACTCACCCTCGTATCTTGGGCCACATATGGAAGTGAGTCATGGACCATTTTATAACTACAAAAGTAGAATATCAGGGTGTTTGAACTTAAATCTTACAGACAAAGGAAAAATAAAAATACTGACATTGTACAAAATTAAAATATCAGGGATTTTGAACTTAAATCTTACAGACAAAGAAAAAATTAAAATACTGACATTATACAAAAGTAGAATATCAGGATCATGAACTTAAATCTTACAGACAAAGGAAACATTAAAATACTGACATTATACAAAAGTAGAATATCAGGATCATGAACTTAAATCTTACAGACAAAGGAAACATTAAAATACTGACATTATACAAAAGTAGAATATCAGGATCATGAACTTAAATCTTACAGACAAAGAAAAAATTAAAATACTGACATTATACAAAAGTAGAATATCAGGGATTTTGAACTTATATCTTACAGACAAAGGAAAAATAAAAATGCTGACATTATACAAAAAAGCTGACCATCAAAGAAGCCAGGCGCATATACAGCATCATGTCTCGAAACAGGAAATTGTTTGGCCACAAGTTCCGATGGGAGACGTGGATCCTGGAAGAATAGTACAAGTCAACTTGCATGAAGATGGACACAGGGTCGTGCCGTGCTATGATACAGAGAGGTGGCCGCATCTGGCTGCACCATAAGGGGGCTTCATAAGGGGGCTTCATAAGGGGGCAACATTTTTAAAGAAAAAGAGGGTGACATTTCGAAGATTTGCATCATACTGAGAAAATTTACTGCACAGCCCTAGATGGACACAGGACACTGAAGACATCTTGGACATGCATATGCTTGAGAGAGGAGAAATGATATATCGAGAAACATTTTGGTGGGCCTTGATGACAGCATCATGCTGTAAACAATCTGCTACAAGATCCTGAAGAGTGCCATTAGATGAAACACGAAAATACAACAAAATGGCTGAAAGATATGGTGTCAGACCATAACTTTAAAAAGTACAGTCCAAATCCAATTTTTCACAAATATGGAGACTGAGGAAGTTATATTCTTTTCTCATCATATGCCTAGCCTTCTGGGAAAAAGGTTGAAAATAGGAAGTATTGTGTGCTTGTGTGCAGGTAGAAATTGTAACAGAGTAGTAAGCAAATTAAGCAAGGAATGACGGTGAAACATGCATGTGAAAAACTAGACACCTGGGAAAAAAATAAGAATATGGGTGATGCCAACTTCATTAAATGATTAGATGCATAGAGGAGTGGAGAGTATTTAATATCAGTGTCTGCTCCAGTCTGGGCACCTGAAGAAGGAGGAGGAGGAGGAGAATTACCATTTCATGGCTGGGGTCAAAGCTGCCATCTTTTGTTAACAAAGCTGGTTCTAAATAACTCCAAATTTCTTTACAATTGTTACATTTAGTAATAGAGATGGTTCTAAGGCACTCCATATCTCTTTACAATTGTTACATTTTGTGATAGAGATGGTTCTAAGGCTGTCCGTATCTCTTTACAATTGTCATATTTCATAATAGAGGTGGTTCTAAACCACTCCATATCTCTTTACAATTATCAGTATATTTTGTATTTGATTCTTATTTTATTTACATGAAATACAACATAAACTTCTATATACACTGATTCAAATTTTAGTTTGATGTTTGGTTCAGACTCACAATATACAATTTCCCCCCATCATCATAATATTTCAGAACAGGTAACGTTTGTTCTTTAAATATTATCAAACGTCTTGCAAAGGCACTGGGCGTTTCATCCAGTCTGTCACTTGTTTGTGCTCTGAATACTGCATTTCTTGTTAAGCTGTCCTCCTCACAGTCAATTAGTAGCACAGCACCAACATGGCCGATCTGAAATTTGCACAAAAGTCGTACATAATAATGGAACAAAACTGCTAATTTAAAACGAGAAGATATTATATTACTAATAATTGTTATGTAGTAAAGAATAAAATTATATGAAATAGTGGGAACAAAATGGTATGACAGAATCACCAATGTAGAGCTCATGGAGAGAGCTAAACAAATTCCAGTGAATCAAGAGGTGATGAAAAGATGATGACACAGGATAGGACACACAAGATAGGACACACACTGAGAAAACCTGAGGATAATATAACTAGACACTCTCTTGTCTGGAACCCACAAGATAGGACACACAGTGAGAAAACCTGAGGATAATATAACTAGACACTATCTTGTCTGGAACCCACAAGATAGGACACACACTGAGGAAATCTGAGGATAATATAACTAGACACTCTCTTGTCTGGAACCCACAAGATAGGACACACACTGAGAGAACCTGAGGATACTATAACTAGACACTCTCTTGTCTGGAACCCACAAGGTAGGACACACACTGAGAAAACCTGAGGATAATATAACTAGACACTCTCTTGTCTGGAACCCACAAGATAGGACACACACTGAGAAAACCTGAGGATAATATAACTAGACACTCTCTTGTCTGGAACCCACAAGATAGGACACACACTGAGAAAACTTGAGGACAATATAACTAGACACTCTCTTGTCTGGAACCCACAAGATAGGACATACACTGAAAAAACCTGAGGACAATATAACTAGACACTCTCTTGTCTGGAACCCACAAGATAGGACACACACTGAGAAAACCTGAGGACAATATAACTAGACACTCTCTTGTCTGGAACCCACAAGATAGGACACACTGAGAAAACCTGAGGACAATATAACTAGACACTCTCTTGTCTGGAACCCACAAGATAGGACACACACTGAGAAAACCTGAGGACAATATAACTAGACACTCTCTTGTCTGGAACCCACAAGATAGAACACACACTGAGAAAACATGAGGACAATATAACTAGACACTCTCTTGTCTGGAACCCACAAGATAGGACACACACTGAGAAAACCTTAGGACAATATAACTAGACACTCTCTTGTTTGGAACCTACAAGGCAAACAAAATAGAGGGAGACATAATGACACATGGAGGAGAGAATTACAGATAGAGATGAATAATACTGGGAGGACATGGGAGGAGCTCCAGGAGATAGTAAAATATAGAATGGCTTGGTATGGTTTCCTATGTGGAACTATAGGGCAGAAGAAGAAGACAGAATCATCATCATCATCAAGTGCCCTGCCAGCTGGCCTAAGCATTCATGGCTCTCCACAGATCTTGGTCTTTGATGTTCTGGATCAACTCAACTGATGATATTCCTCCATCGTCTCAATCCATCCAGCATCATTTCTCTTGGTCTACCTCTGCCTCTCTTCCCCTCGATCTTTCCAGTTGTCATGATATTCTCCAATGTCTCTCTTCTCATCACATGACCAAAGAAAGCTGCTTGTCTCTTTCATATTGTTGTATATAGTGTTCTAGTTTCATTAGCCTCTTTCAGGCAATCGTTGTTAGTTACTCTGGCAGTCCAAGGAATTTGCAACATTCGTCTCAAAAATCACATCTAGTGATGCTTCTAAGTTCTTCCTAATTTGTTCATTTACATTCCAAGATTCACTGCCATACAGCAAAACTAGTTCTATATAGCATTTCAGCACTCTCTTTCTTAAATTTAGTTTCCTTAATTGGCAGTAATATAAGTTCCTCATTGAAACTTTTGCCCTATTGTACAGCTACACTCAAAGTGGTGACTGCATCGAGAATTGATATATTTATTAATCGCTTTTTCAGAACATATTCACCGACAAAACAAACATTTAAGGTTTCATTTTGAAGCCCCCCTCGTATATGTAAACTGTTAAAATAATAATGGTCAATCTAAGACTGTATCATCTTTGTTCATTTGCTCTTTATCCCTGGCTGGGGCTTGTCATTCAGAGTACAGGACCCTCTTACACTACTTCTAGTGTCATGGGTGCTAGTCCCATATTTCTATAGACAAACTGGCAACCTGTGGGTCATGTGGTCAGCATCACGCAGCTGCTTCTACTTCCCCAGACATTTTCTGGCATCCATTTCAGGCTGGGTCAACCTGGGAGCCCAGGACAAAGTTTAACATTCCAGCTCAATGTGGGTTCAAACCCATGGCCACCAGGTCAGCAGGCAAGTATCTAGGCACTATGCCACCAAACAATGAAACATGTAATGTACAAATGTTTTTAGTAATATTACGAGGGGCGTTGAGAAATTCATGCACCACATCATTTTTCTCAGCTAATAATGAAGACAGAACCAAGCAATTTTGCACACTTCAAATAGGATTTGTGCCGATTGTGTGCACCAAATTTCAACCCAACTGCCCAAATAATATAGAGGCAAGTATCTAGCCACTATCCATTCATCCATCATGTGCCATGCTGGTAAACGTTCATTCATGATTCACCACTTTACTCGATCACCAGAGTCGTGGATTAGCTCAGTTTTCTTGTTTTGACCGTGGCATGTGGTCAAGCCATCCAGGTATTTACTTTTCTGCCTTCCCCTTGTTCTCTTCTTCTTGATCTTGCCAGTTATCATCAAGTCCTCCAATTTATTTCTTCTCATAACATGTTACACACAGTGAACAACTAGGGTTAGAATTGAATTGTAAGAAGACACAGATTATGGTCGTCACTGGGAAGAAGGAAATACCACAATGTAATATACATGAAAATGGGTATATTCTTAAACAAGTGAATCAGTACAGTTATCTCGAAACAGTCATAACATCTGATGGGAGATGCCTTGAAAAATTTAGAACAAGAATTGCCATTGCAAAGGTAGCCTTTTGCAAGATGAAAAACATACTGACAAATAAAAAGATATCAATTGAAACAAGAAAAAGAGTGTTGAAGTGCTACATAGAGCCTGTACTTTTGTATGGATGTGAAACGTGGACAATGAGCAGACAAGCTGAAAAACATCAGATGGCTGTGGAAATGTGGTTTCTGAGGAAAATGAAAAGAATACCATGGACTGACAGAAAATCCAATGAGCAAGTCCTTCAAGAAACACATGAAGATCGTAAACTGATTAGAGACATTAGACATAGACAGTCAAAATATTTTGGACATGTTATGAGAAGAAATAAATTGGATAACTTGGTGACAACTGACAAGATCGAAGGGAAGAGACCAAGGGAAAGTCCGAGAAGTAAATACCTGGATGGCTTTGGTGATCAAGTGAGATGGCAAGACATGACTGCCCACGCTTATCGGCATGGTGCATGATGGATGGAACATGTCAAAACAATTTTGACTGTCTACGTCTAATTTCTCTAATCAGTTTACAATTTGCATTTGTTTCTTGTAGGACTTGGTCATTCGTATTTCTATCTGTCCATGGTATTCTTTGCATTCTCTTCAGAAACCGCATTTCCACAGCCATCAGATTTGACTGCTCATTGTCCACGCATCACATCCACACAAAAGTACAGGCTCTATGTAGCACCTTAACACTCTTTTCCTTGTTTCAATTGACATCGTTTTATTGGTCAGTATGTTTTTCATCTTGCTAAAGGTTACCTTCACTATGACGATTCTTGTTCTAATCTCTTCAAGGCATCTTCAAACAAACTAAACCAATCTAGCCACTATGTCACCAATCAATATAACATATAATGTACAAATGTTTTTAGTAATAATACTCGGGGTGTTCAGAAAGTAACGCACCACATCATTTTTCTCAGCTAATAATGAAGACAGAAGCATGACATTTTGCACTTCAAATAAGGTTTGTGCTGACTGTGTGCACCAAATTGCAACACAACCACCCAAAAAATATGGCTAACCTAAAGCCACACAAGTTGATGGGGATTATCTTGAATAATATTGATGTTTACATGACATATCCATGTATATTGTGTATACATTTCATGCTTTTTGAATAAACATATCCTGAAAAAAAACAATGTGGTGCATTACTTTCTGAAAGCCCCTTGTAATTTGGTCACGTAATGGGAAGAGATGCATTGGAAAATATATCGACTGCAAAGATCAGTGGTAAAAAAGGCAGAGTCAGACAGAGAGAAATTATGCCGGATGGTCCAAGATGGTGGCATGGGGGAATAACATCAGCAGAACTGACTCACAAGACTAGAGACAAAGATCTACGGTGATACATAAACACCTATGCCATAAAGCATAGCACATGATGATGATGATTATTATTCCTAATCCAAAGTTTTTTTGTCACTCACCGTTGTTTCAAATGCACGAGCCTGCTCCATGTTTCGTGGGAATCCGTGTATCATAAAGCCCTTTGTTTGTTTGTTGTTTTTCAGGTAATCACTCAGCAGGTTGAAGACAACATCCTGAGAAATTAGCAGGAAGATTACTGACATTAAGCTATACCATATCATAGACTGGGTTATGAAGACAACAATCATCATCATCATCATCATCATCCACTTTTGCCATCAAGTGTTGTGGGAAGGAATAATTGGTGCTCAAAAGTGTCATTCCATGTGATTGTACAATGTCTTTGATGTCGTCAATCTATTTTCTTCTTGGACGTCCTCTTGGTCTCATAGCAGATCTCTTCTGATGTAGGGTCAGTACTGGTACTTGATGGTGTTGCATTCTAACGAGATGGCCAAACCATTTGATCTTCTGTCTTTCAATATATGTGGTGCAAGATGTTGATCCCACTGTCTGTCTGATAACATACTTTCTTATACGGTCTTGGATAGTTAAGTTGGCAGCTCTCTTTAAACATCTCATCTCGCAGGTGTTTTTTTTTTGTAAGTGTGATTTGGATAATGTCCAAGTATTATATTGGTAGTATAGGGCTGGTGTGAATATGCTATTTATGATCTATCTTTCTATGGACATAGGTTTACTTGAATGTTTCAGGCAACAACAATAACTACAGCTAAGAATAGAATTTAATGGACTCTTATAAAGTAATTGGATGATTTGGTCTTTGTTGACACTGCCATATAGCAGGTGCCCAGGAATGATGCAGCATAAATAAAGTAGAAGTCTCGATACCGAAAAACTTAGAAATAGAAGAGACAGAATGGAAGGCAGTGCATTGAAATATTAGTACATCCAAGTTGGCTAACGAAGAGTTCTGCATTGAAACGGTGGCTGGAATAGGAATTACAGACAGAGAAGATATATAACGAACTCATGTGTGATAACGCCACGGACGAATGAACCTACAGATGAGGAAATTAGTCATACTTTCAGAGCGGTGAGAAATGTACCTATTGGATAGAGAGAAGGAGCTTCAAGGACGCATAGAGTAATTCAGAAACAGTCTGTTTATGCGACGGTTTGTAATTGTTACCATTAATATGAAATTCAATAGGATATTTACGGCCGGTCCTGGTATTACAGGCCACGTATAATGTAATGTTGACAAATATTATTGTCTGATGTACAAACCCGATGCGCTGTAGATAAATAAAACAGCGATTTTCAATTACTCACGTTCAGGAGTCGACCTTTTATTATGCCTGTTTGGGTTCACTCGCTAAAGCCTTATTGCTGTTCAGTTGGTTGGAGTGAGCCTACAGTTCTGTTATTATAAGTTGTCAGTTGGAATGGTAAATAGCGACATGGCAGACACCATTGCACGTCTGTCATACACATGTAATCAGATAAAAGATAAACTAAGCACATTTGATAAGAGGTCAATATAATAAGGTCTAAATATTCATAGAGGAAAGACAATGAGAACAATATAACTAGACACTCTCTTGTCTGGAACCCACAAGGCAAACTAAATGGTGGCAGATCTAAAAACACATGAAGAAGAGAATTACAGAGAGATGAATAGTATTGGGAGGATATGGACAGATCTGTAGGAGATAGCAATATTTAACTGATTCAGTGCTAAACAGAAGGGTACTGAGTGGTCTTGAGATATGGTGTCCGCCTTGAGTGCTATAGGTCCCGGTTTCAAGCCCCGGTGAGGGCTGGGATTTGTTCATGTTGACTTCTAGTAACAAAATTTCCCCTGGTCTCTGGGTAGTGAGATCGGACGCCAGTGTGTATTGTTGTGCACGTGAAAAATCCCTTGGCAGTTGGAAATTGAAAAAGAGTAGCCTAACGGCGCTGACCAGGCAAAATTTTGAGATAAAAATCTACACAAAGTATTTCAGGATCCTCACTGGTGCTATGGAGTTCATGCAATGAGCTGAGATTCTCCAGACTCAGGCTTGAGATAGGAGTAGAACGGAGCACATATGGGTTACATCCGTGTGCCGTGATGTTGATCCATCGACTAAACTAAACTAAATTAACTAAACTAGTGCTAAACAGAAAGCAGGTGTGGACTAAACATGGCACACAATAAAATTAACTGTCAACAATACAACTGTCATCTACTGCCTATTCGATGTAGGACAGGGGAGGGGCTTAAGCCTGAGCGATTAAGGACATCTGGCCAGTGCAGTCACCGCAAACTGTGCAGGTTAGGGTTTTCTTTTTCTTAATAAAATTAACAAGTATTATAATATAAATTTCCTATCACTGATCATTGAAATTGATGAACATACCACAAAACAAAACAAATAACATGATGAACCCAGTATAGCGATATATCATCCTTTTGTCCAAATGAACAGTCATATTTGACGATATATTTTCCTTCTGCCCTGAATCAGTTAAGACAGCTGGACATGGGTTGGCTGAAACATACCCCAATGGGGAATACAGGTAGAAGAAGAAAGTCAGTCAGTCGGTCGGTCGGTCGGTCGGTCGGTCGGTCGGTCGGTCGGTCGGTCGGTCGGTCGGTCGGTCGGTCGGTCGGTCGGTCGGTCGGTCGGTCGGTCGGTCGGTCGGTCGGTCGGTCGGTCGGTCGGTCGGTCGGTCGGTCGGTCGGTCGGTCGGTCGGTCGGTCGGTCGGTCGGTCGGTCGGTCGGTCGGTCGGTCGGTCGGTCGGTCGGTCGGTCGGTCGGTCGGTCGGTCGGTCGGTCGGTCGGTCGGTCGGTCGGTCGGTCGGTCGGTCGGTCGGTCGGTCGGTCGGTCGGTCGGTCGGTCGGTCGGTCGGTCGGTCGGTCGGTCGGTCGGTCGGTCGGTCGGTCGGTCGGTCGGTCGGTCGGTCGGTCGGTCGGTCGGTCGGTCGGTCGGTCGGTCGGTCGGTCGGTCGGTCGGTCGGTCGGTCGGTCGGTCGGTCGGTCGGTCGGTCGGTCGGTCGGTCGGTCGGTCGGTCAGTCAGTCAGTCAGTCAGTCAGCCAGCCAGCCAGTCAGTTTGTTTAAATTCATTCATTCATTCAGTAGCATGTCCTTTGCAGAAGCTCACTCCCATAACAACCTTCCAGAAAACCTCTCGATCATAAGCAAGATGTCCTGCATCCAATATACCCATCTGGAGATCATTCGCCACATCCTGCACCCCCCTTCTCTTTGGCCTTCCTCTTCCTCTTTTCCCGGGCATATATCCTTCCATTATTGTTCTCTCCAAACTTTTGTGACGTTTCAAGTGACCAAAATATTTCAATTTTCTTTGTATTATCTTCTTTAATAGCCAATCTTCTTCAATATTCAACTCTTGAAGTATGGATGCATTTGTTCTTTTCTTTATCCAAGATATTCTTAGAACTCGTCTATACATTTATATTCAAAGGCATTTATGTGCTGTTCAGGTTGTTTAGTAAGTGTCTAGGTCTCACGGGTGCATGTTGCAATGGGAAAGATGTATGCTCTTAAAAGTCAAGTCTATGTAGTTCTATCAGTCCCTCTCCACAATTTATTCAGTTGTTTTAGTCTTTGAAGAGCGATAGATATTTGTCTTTTAACTTCTTTCATTGTGTCACCATTGTTGGTAATCAATGGCCCAAGATATTCAAAATTGTCCACCACCACCAAGAATGACATAGTACCACAAATAGGACTGACTGCTAGTGAGCCTTCATCAAATTTGTGAATGAATGTGGAATAACACTTGGAAGCTGAGCAAATGAAAGATATAAACAGATACAGAACAAGTGTTTCCATCAAAGTCTTTGTCAATGAACAAAACAAAAACAGAAAAAAGAATACTTGGCTGAAAGCATAAATATTCTTATTTACAAATGATTCTATCATGCTTCCCTGTGATATTCCATGCTTTTATTATAGAAATATGGCTGAATCAGAATTGTGAGGAGATTGGCACAAAACATAGGGAAGGCTCCTCTTAGCTTAACTTTACTTACTACATCACTTCTGGTCAGCTGACCTACACAGCTCATGGCCCTCAGTTGACATTTTTAGGATTCAGACTCCCAGGATTTCAGCCAAACAACATTTTTATACTTGATTTAATAGTTGTATCAATGAGGATTAAAACACATGACCACTGAGCTGGTATGCAAGTGTGCTAGCCACTGCACCATCATGTCTCCCCTAGTGAAACAAATTTACCTACAAAATCCCAGCAAGCATCAACAAATCTAGAGAGGGTTTGGTGTTGAGTTGCTTGAGGACCATGTCTTCATTGGGAACGAACGAACGAACGAACAAACTTTATTTTCAAAGGGTTAAGAATTGGGCACGCAGGCCCGTCTAACATTCTGCCCTTCTATCACTCTCTTTCATACATTATTTCATTCACACATCATTCAAGGCTAACAAAGAACAGTAACAATATAAAAGATATGCATTATAAAGGCATGGGCAAAATGCAAATATCAAAACTACACGACACAGTAATATTAGATAATGGTCTGACACTTATTAGCCATGTGGAATATACTGGCCTACAAAAAGGTGATTGGCTGTTATACTAGGGTTTTGTTATTATTATTATTATTATCTCAATTATTAAGGGGGAAGGTAATCCATATTGAGATAGTGTTCGAATAATTTGCGATTATATGAATAGGGATTGGTGCTGTCTTTGATTTCTTGTGGAAGATTGTTCCACAGCTGAGATGCAGAGTACGTTAAGCTTGTTTTGTATAAGTCAATCCTAGGCTTCGGAATGTGTAGTATATTTAAACGTTTACTGTGTCTAGCATTATATTTAAACAAAGGCCAAAGGTAATTTGGGGCATTCCGATGCAGGATTTTGTGAATTAGTTTAGCTTTATTGAAAAGCAGGCATTTGCGGAATGGTAGTAACTGAAGGCGTTTATACAGGCTAGGATTGTCAGATAAATGTTTGCTATAAATTAGACTCATGGCCCGTTTCTGTAGTGAGTAAAGTCGCTTGGTGTTTGAATTAGAACAACCGTCTCAGATTGTAGAGCAGTAGTCAAAGTGTGTCTGTATATGAGAAGTATAGAATAGTTTCCTTGTGTCCTCATCAAGGAAGTTTTTAATCTTGGCGAGTTGATAGACTTTTTTCGCTGTTTGTTTAATGAGCGCTTGAACATGGGAATTAAAGGTTAGATTTCTATCAATGATTATGCCTAATGTTTTGTGCTCAATTACACTTTCTACTGGCATGTTATCGATGTGAAGTTGAAGTGATGTGTGTGGGCTTAGAGTTTGAAGTCTTTGTCTTATTGTTAATAACATTGCTTTTGTTTTAGTGATGTTAATTTGCATACGGTTTGAATAGCTCCACTTAACTACATTATTTATTTCTTGTTGTAAAGACGACTCCAGTAAAATACAGTTTTCAGCGTTTGTGTACACCGTACAGTCATCTGCAAATAGATCGCAGGACGACGAAAGATGCAAAGGTAGATCGTTAATATATATGGCAAATAATAGAGGGCCAAGAATAGAGCCTTGCGGTACTCCAATATTGAAGGTAGTGGTTTGAGACAGAGATTTATTGTGTCGAGGCGGAAGAAGAAGACAATATATGGGAGCATTATTACCATACGGGAGGTGCACAACAGAGATTAAGAGCAGAATATGGTAAACAAAAGTTGCATTTCAGAAAATGAAAAGTATCTCATGCAATAAGTCACTATCATTGAATATAAGAAAGAGAGTGCTGAAGTGCTAAATACAACCTGTTTTGATGTAAGGCAGTTAATCTTGAAATGTAAATGAAGGAATTAGAAAGAAATCAGAAGCAGCAGAGATGTGGTTCCTAAGACAAATGCTTCGAATTCCTTGGACTGCTAGAGTAACTAATGGCGATTGCATGAAAGAGGCTAATGAAACTAGAACATTATATACAACACTAAGAAAGAGAAAAACAGCTTTCTTTGGTAATGTGATGAGAGGAGAGGCATTGGAGGACATTGTGGAAACATCGAAGAGAAGAGAGGCAGAGGCCAATCAAGAGAAATGATGTTGGATGGATTGAGACGGTGGCATGGAGGAATAGCAGCAGAGTTGATCCAGAACACCAAATATCGAGATCTATGGAGAGACATGAATACCTATGCCAGCTGGCATGGCACTAGATGATGATGATGACTCATACCATAGGTTTATAGACTTCAAGTCACTGGCACAAAAGAAATAAAAACAAGAAAACCAGCATAATAAACATTTGTCTCATCCCACCTCAGGTGCCAGGTCTCCATTTACGACCAGATCTTGCACAGCTTTCCATTTATCTTTGGCATTTTTTCGGTCAATCTTAGTCCTTAGTAATTCTCCGATGTGAATGTTGGTCCATCCAGGATGTTTCTCGGCTAATTTATTGGCATGTGACGATTTCCCACTACATGGGCCACCTGGAAGCAGAAGTGATATAATCGGTGAGGCCAGAATAATCCTGGCAATAAGAGATGCAAATAATTTATAGGTTTATTTAATGTAATGACATACAGGAAGGAGGCACAGTTTTTTAAAATTAAAAACATTAGGAATGAAGAAAGGAATATGTATTAGGATTTTGCTGAAAAGACATCATTAAAAAAGACAGACAGACAGACAGACAGACAGACAGATAGACAGACAGACAGGATGGATGGATGGTAGAGAGGAGGAGGGAGGAAGGAAGGCAAGCAGACAGGCAGAAAAGAAGGCAGGAAGTAGGGCAGAAAAGAAGGCAGGAAAGAAAGCAGAAAAGCAGGAAGGAAGGCAGGCAGGCATGAAGGTGAGCAGACAAGCAGGAAGGAAGTAAGAAAAGAAGGAAGAAAGGAGGTTGAGCGGGCAGGCAAGCAGGCAGGTGTGCAGACAGACATATATGTATATACAGACAGTTTTTCATTCTGGACAATAATGTGGATTCACTGGCATCAAAGTCCTCTGCTCTCAACATTTCTCTAAGGACATTAATAACATTGGCATAATCCATGGGTTGGCCTCTGTGATTGTTGCAGAGATAGCAAGTTTATCAGCTCATTCATTTCCCTTAACTCCCGCATGTCCCATCGCTCTCTGTTCTCAGTAACGTGCACAATTGTGGACATATTACATCCTCCTACTCCTTAATGTTGTCAGTCCAGGATTGTCTCTGCCTTCCTCTTCTCTGTTTGCCTTTCACTGTTTCTTGGAGGTCTACCTATAAGAGGGTGTCGTGACACTGGACACATCTAAACATTGCAAGATTTTAATGTTTCTCCACAGACGAAAGTGGTTCTTGATGGCCTGCATATGTTTTTATTTTGTCACTTATATGAGCTTTTGTTTTGTTCTTTAACAAACATGCATAATTCTCCTAAAGTATTTGTTTTGTTCTTCAGCATACATGCATAATTCTCCTAAACTATTTATATTAAAATGCCTGGATCCTCCATTCTATTTCTGCAATGAGAATCCAGCTCCCACATCCACATAAGAGAATGGATATCACAAATGATGTCTGTAGTTTGAACTTGATTGTCATCATGGCACGGTAAATATGAGCATACGAACTGTTACACTCTGCGACTGCAAGATGTGGATAACCATGATTAGCCACCCCAGTCATTGAATGTTGATGATTGGTTCTGTGTCATGGGAACACTTAATGTTCAGCATAAAGCTGTGTCCCTGGGCACAGCTGTTAGGAAAGACATGTATCCATGTATCCATGGGTACAGAGAGTTCATTCCTGTGGATGAAGTGGGTCTAGACCAGTGGTTCTCAACCGGTGGGGAATTCCCCCCCCCCCCCTCCCACAGGAAAAGGGAGGGGGAAGAGATTTTAGGGTATTCATGGGGGGAATTAATATTATTTCAAGATCATATTAATACAAGAACCGATTACTTGATATTGTTTTTCCCTCCATACTTTACAGTTCTGTACTTCTCACTCTTCTGAAATTCATTTTATAATGTAAGTAGACCTGCAAATCCCGTTATATGTAGATGTCTAGACTTGTTCTAGTATGTGTTACTTGTATTAAATTTAGCTTCCATTTTGCGTATACTGTGTAGGAACAGGATTTTTGCGTATACTGTGTAGGGGCGGGGGAGGGGGGATTTATAGGGAGGAAATACAAAAAGGGGGGGGGGGGATGACATTCTGAACAACATATGGTGAAGGGGTGCATGGGCCAAAAAAGGATGAGAACCACTGGTCTATAGGATGTGTTTGCTCGCATTGAACTCAAGTGTAATTCATTCACATTCTACTTGTAATTCATTCACATACTACTTGTCATTCATTCACATGCTACTTGTCATTCATTCACATACTACTTGTCATTCATTCACATACTACTTGTCATTCATTCACATGCTACTTGTCATTCATTCACATGCTACTTGTCATTCATTCACATGCTACTTGTCATTCATTCACATGCTACTTGTCATTCATTCACATACTACTTGTCATTCATTCACATACTACTTGTCATTCATTCACATGCTACTTGTCATTCATTCACATACTACTTGTCATTCATTCACATGCTACTTGTCATTCATTCACACGCTACTTGTCATTCATTCACATACTACTTGTCATTCATTCACATACTACTTGTCATTCATTCACATACTACTTGTCATTCATTCACATACTACTTGTCATTCATTCACATACTACTTGTCATTCATTCACATGCTACTTGTCATTCATTCACATGCTACTTGTCATTCCTTCACATGCTACTTGTCATTCATTCACACGCTACTTGTCATTCATTCACATACTACTTGTCATTCATTCACATGCTACTTGTCATTCATTCACATGCTACTTGTCATTCATTCACATGCTACTTGTCATTCATTCACATACTACTTGTCATTCATTCACATACTACTTGTAATTCATTCACATACTACTTGTCATTCATTCACATACTACTTGTCATTCATTCACATGCTACTTGTCATTCATTCACATACTACTTGTCATTCATTCACATACTACTTGTCATTCATTCACATACTACTTGTCATTCATTCACATGCTACTTGTCATTCATTCACATACTACTTGTCATTCCTTCACATGCTACTTGTCATTCATTCACATACTACTTGTCATTCATTCACATACTACTTGTCATTCATTCACATACTACTTGTCATTCATTCACATACTACTTGTCATTCATTCACATGCTACTTGTCATTCATTCACATACTACTTGTCATTCCTTCACATGCTACTTGTCATTCATTCACATACTACTTGTCATTCATTCACATACTACTTGTCATTCATTCACATACTACTTGTCATTCATTCACATACTACTTGTCATTCATTCACATACTACTTGTCATTCATTCACATGCTACTTGTAATTCATTCACATACTACTTGTCATTCATTCACATACTACTTGTCATTCATTCACATGCTACTTGTCATTCATTCACATACTACTTGTCATTCCTTCACATGCTACTTGTCATTCATTCACATACTACTTGTCATTCATTCACATACTACTTGTCATTCATTCACATACTACTTGTCATTCATTCACATACTACTTGTCATTCATTCACATACTACTTGTCATTCATTCACATACCACTTGTCATTCATTCACATACCACTTGTCATTCATTCACATACCACTTGTCATTCATTCACATGCTACTTGTCATTCATTCACATACTACTTGTCATTCATTCACATGCTACTTGTCATTCATTCACATGCTACTTGTCATTCATTCACATGCTACTTGTCATTCATTCACATACTACTTGTCATTCATTCACATACTACTTGTCATTCATTCACATGCTACTTGTCATTCCTTCACATACTACTTGTCATTCATTCACATACTACTTGTCATTCATTCACATACTACTTGTCATTCATTCACATACTACTTGTCATTCATTCACATACTACTTGTCATTCATTCACATACTACTTGTCATTCATTCACATACTACTTGTCATTCATTCACATGCTACTTGTCATTCATTCACATACTACTTGTCATTCATTCACATACTACTTGTCATTCATTCACATACTACTTGTCATTCATTCACATGCTACTTGTCATTCATTCACATACTACTTGTCATTCCTTCACATGCTACTTGTCATTCATTCACATACTACTTGTCATTCATTCACATGCTACTTGTCATTCCTTCACATACTACTTGTCATTCATTCACATACTACTTGTCATTCATTCACATACTACTTGTCATTCATTCACATACTACTTGTCATTCATTCACATACTACTTGTCATTCATTCACATACTACTTGTCATTCATTCACATACTACTTGTCATTCATTCACATGCTACTTGTCATTCATTCACATACTACTTGTCATTCATTCACATACTACTTGTCATTCATTCACATACTACTTGTCATTCATTCACATGCTACTTGTCATTCATTCACATACTACTTGTCATTCCTTCACATGCTACTTGTCATTCATTCACATACTACTTGTCATTCATTCACATACTACTTGTCACTCATTCACATACTACTTGTCATTCATTCACATACTACTTGTCATTCATTCACATACTACTTGTCATTCATTCACATACTACTTGTCATTCATTCACATGCTACTTGTCATTCATTCACATGCTACTTGTCATTCATTCACATACTACTTGTAATTCATTCACATATTACTATTTCTAGTGCACTGGACTAATTTTTGCACGGGGATTAGCTTTTCTAATTTCCAGTGAGGCCACCATCAGGCAAACCCGCTCCAACTTCAGAGGTACTTGTAATTTACATCTCCAAGTCAAGGGTGAGAAGTCAACATTTTAGTTCAACTGACCGGTGTAGGGGTTGAATCATCTACCTCGGCATCAGCACACTGGATGTTTAAGAGCAAGCGCTCATATCAATTCTGGCATGCTGACATACCAAACCCAAAATAAATGCATGTCAGGCCAGACACACTGATATATGAGGTGTGATGCATTCTTTTGAAAGAGGAATTAAGAATGTTATGTTAACTTGAATGAGGTCACTGTACATTGGGCATTCCCATGTGTGCTGTTCTTGGAAGCAGCAGTCATCTCAAAGTGTTTCTGCTCACTGTTCTCACAAGGTCACAAAGAGTTGTTTATGGTATTTTCTCTCATTCCCTCAAAGGTGGCATTGATGTGCTTGACGAGTAATTAAGAAGAAGAGAGAAGGAAGGAACGTATCACCCCGTCTTAGTATGCCATGATTGAGTCAGGATCCTTGCTGGTGATATGGAGCTTCTGCACTGAGCTGAGATTCTCCAGACTCAGGCTTGAGTTAGGAGTAGAACGAAGCACTTATGGGTTACACCCGTGTGCCGTGATGTTGATTCGTCAACTAAAGCTAAAAAAAAACTAAGCCGTGATTGAGTGTAAGTGAAAGGCTATCACTTCACACCTCAAGATACATATCTGCTCAGAGAATACAATAACTTATTATACCAAAATCACTTTGCTTCTGGTTTATACAACCAGATACAAGTTAAGTAATTAGCTGTTTGGCATACCCATGATGAAAACGACTGGCACATTTATTTGATGACCCCCGGAGCCAATGGGTGGTAATGGAGCAGACGTGGATGACAATGGTCTGGCATCTTCTATTTGGAAAAAACAAAAACAAAGAGCTTAGATTACACAAATTCAAATTAACATGTGAATAGTAGTTAGTCACGGTTCTAACTTCATGGCAAAGAGGCGCCCCATTATGCTCCGTTCCTGTGCCATCGGAAAAGTGGAACAGACAGGAGTCTTGACAAACCAACAGTCCGCACAGGTATACTATGCATAACCCCGCTTCCAGAATGCCAATACAATGTCTGCCACGAAAAATACAGTTCATTGTCGATGGAAGCGGCAATCACTAGAAAACAGCAGCCACACATTACTGCGTAAGGCAACCCAGATACTTCAGCGACAGGGTGGTCACCATTTTCCTGAACATGCAGTTAACTCCACAAACAACTGCAGACAGATGTAAAAGCACTCCACACGAAATTCACAGCTCACAGTGTCGCTCTATACACTCAATAGCAGGGCGATGGAACAAATGCAAATAATAGCTTAGACTTAATGTAATTAATTTACACATTAATATTGAATCTTTAAAAGCATAAATTACCAGTTTTATATAGTTTAATCATGTATAATTGGGGTAACTGAAGCAATGTTCATCATGTGCTAGGTGAGGAAAAAAGACTGGCCACCTTTTTCTCCGTGCATTCAGGTCTATAAATATGATAGTCCTAGCAGTATGAAACAGAATATCCATCCTATCAAGCAGTGCTAGCCACTTCACCCCAAACATGTCAGTTTTCACTTTCCAAAGAATACTCTGTAAGTCTGTTACACACACATGTATGACTGTGCTGCCTTCCAACCATCGGAAGACTGTCGTCAAAGACTTAATTTTCAGTCCTATTCTATGCAAGCACTAGTTAGTGAATGTATGTGGTTTATTAGTAATTGTCTTTTCCGTGCTTCTGATCCTTGCAATAGCCCTGATTTAAATTAAATATTCTAAGTTTGATACTAGTCTTAATTTCTTTTTGACTTCCAAAAATGTCCTAGTGTAATGAAAGGTCCTCATTCCTTGTTACCCTTATTCTAATATCTTCGCAGAAGGTACCTAAATATGTGTATGATTTCACTTATGCCTTAACAGCAACTAAATACAGTGGATTTACTTCACCTTTACAAACACACAATTGAATCTGTTACCTTTAGAACTTCCTCTTGACACAGGTCTTCTTTTGCCGTTTTCTGGTGAAATCGGTGGCAGGGGTGTTTTTGCTGAATGAGCTTCTACAAACATGTTCCATGTTACTGCGGCTTGACCTTTAGCTTTGACCTTTTCCAAGCTGTCAATCAGATACTGTATGTGGTCGTTTGGTCGGTGGAACATCAAACCTGTCATCAGGCACTGGAAGGACACAATTAGCAAGGGAGTTAACTCTCATGCAGCAAAACTGTAATGACTCCCAGTGTTGCAGCTGTTACTAAGTCAGTAAGACAATTGCCGGTGAGGTAGATTTTAAAAGGGAAAAGTGATGATTCAGAAGTTGAGTGTTAAACAGTTTAGTCACACTTGATTTTATGTTAGACCTTAAGGGGTCACAAAACTGATTGAATGGCACCATGCCATAACCTTCAGCTAGTTTTGATCAGACAGCAGATCTTAGAGGAGCACTGTGTTATACCGGGAGTTTGTAAAGTCTCACTACACTGTGCATGTAGAACAAATTTGAAAAATGAAGTAGATGTCATAAAAAAATGTGATCCACCGTCCAACATGAAGCAATATGCAGTGAATGGCTGTCGTCTGCTGGAGTAATTCTTTGCACTCCAATAAGAATGGTGTTATCAACAGAAGAAAGAATTTTTTTCAAATTTGTTCTACATACAAACAGCCCATATAGTTTAATTAGTCTTGATTAGATGGCAGGCTGGGAGTTGTGGTAGAGTAGTGGCTAGATGTTCACCTGCTAACCCGGTGGTTATGGGTTCGATCCCCACTAAGGGCAAATTCAAATTTTCTTAATTGACTTGGATTCCTAGGTCGACCCAGCTGAAATGGTTACGAGGAAATATCTTGGGAAGTAAAGACAGCAGGCTTGATACATCACCCACAGAATGCCGATATGTGTGTAAAGATATAGCTCTAGTTCAAGTCTTTTGCTACCTCCTGTAGCCCTCTTCATGTTCTCCCCATGTTATTAATCCCATATTATTAATCTCATATTGTTAATCTCATATTACTAATCTCACATTATTAATCCCATATTATTAATCTCATATTGTTAATCTCATATTATTAATCCTATGTTATTAATCTCATATTATTAATTTCATATTATTTTTTTTAATGTTGCATATCCCTTACAGGACGTTGCAGTGAACGCCAGCATTTTTCAGCTGCTGTTGATGCACTAGGCAAGATTACGCTTAGTAGTTTGCCATTGCTTTCTGAGCAACTGGCTCACATACCCCCATAAGTAACAAATGCGGCGCGATCCACTACCGAATCTCACACAGCGGTGTTAGTCACGAGAATATCCGGGGATTACGGAGAATGACATTAACTCGTACGCCAGGGAGACCGGCCTCATATTATTAATCTGTGTTTTATGACTCCCTCTATTGATCTATTTCTCTGATCAAGGTTTCAGCTTGATGAAGAGAAACTTCCCAGTCACACTGGTCATAGAGCATGGGCAAGGCACACGAGTCTCTTGGCCAGGGGGCAGGAAAGTACTGGAACTTCACAACTGTGGAGAGGTGTATTAGAATGTGACCCAGGTGATGATTCAGGACATCATGTATGGACACAGATTATGGTCGTCACTAGGAAGGAAGAAATACCACAATGTGAAATACGAGTAAATGGGAATATTCTTAAACAAGTGAATCAGTACAGCTATTTCGTAACAGTCATAACATCTGATGGGATATGCCTTGAAGAGATTAGAACCTGTACTTTTATATGGATGTGAAGCGTGGACAATGAGCAGACAAGCTGAAAAATATCCGATAGCTGTGGAAATATGGTTTCTGAGGAAAATGCAAAGAATACCATGGACAGACAGAAAAACCAATGAACAAGTCCTACAAGAAACAAATGAAGATTGTAAACTGATTAGAGACATAAGACATAGACAGTCAATATTTTTTTGGGCATGTTATGAGAAGAAATGAATTGGAGAATTTGGTGACAACTGGCAAGATCGAAGGGAGGAGACCAAAGGGAAGACCAAGAATTAAATACCTGGATGGATTGGCTACATGGCATGGTCGAGACAGGAACACGGAGCTGATCCATGAATCTGGTGATCGAGTGAGATGGCAGAACATGACTGCCCACGCTTATCGGCATGGCACATGAAGGATGGATGAATATATGGACTGGCGGGGGTTAGGCCCAGGGTGGTAATGTTTCCTCCGTGTTAAGGTTATGTTATGTTGTGTTATGTTATGTTGTGTTATGTTATGTTATGCTATGTTATGTTATGTTATGTTATGTTATGTTATGTCAAACGACGTCACTACACACTGGGTATTCCGATGTGTCCTTGCTCCTCCGATGCAGCAGCCATCCCAAAGTATTTCTACACACTTCCTTCATGGTTTGAGGTACTTCATAGTTAGACTACAAGACTACAACACTACTGCTTAAGGAGGGAGGGAGAGAGGAGGATGGAAGGAAAGAAAGAAGGAGGGCAGGCAGGCAGGAAAGAAGGACAGATGGAGGGTTGGAAGGGAGGGAGGAACGGAAGGAGGGACAGAGGGAGGGAGGGAGGAAGAAAGGAAGGAAGGAAGGAATATAAACACACATGGGAGAATTTAATTTCAACTAGTGTTTAGGACAAGATACAGTGAATATACTGAGACAACTTGGAAAACTATTAAAAGAGAAGGTTACATTACAAATCTAATCAACAGTCAACATGTATTCATCAATGAATGAGACAGAAGTAAAACGCAGACTGCAAATAATAGCATCACGTCTGCCTACTCAACATTGTATGTTTCAATTCAGAACAGGTAGAAAAATCAATAACCATTAGTTAGGCAATGATAATCACACAGGTGAGTTAACAAGCATGGATATTGATTGCTGGACATGTTTTCTGCGTTAGAAAACTGTGTTGAGAGAAATCTCAGGGAAGAGAAATGAATATTCCCTGTAACATGACTGGTAGTCTAAAAGGAAGGACAGGACAGCAATTATAGAAAAGATGGGAGAAATAAAACAATGGGAAGAAATAAAGGCCCTCTGGAAAGAAAGGCAAGTGAAGGAGAGAATGGAAAAGGAAAGTAGGTGATGGGAAAAAAATGTAAAGAAAAACATAAGAAAAGAAACAAACAAATGGAATAGACAGGAGGACAAATAAGGAAAGGTTATTTTCTTTCTATTTTTGCTCTCTTTCAAGTTAGTCCTAACCAGGACAGGTTATTTGTTCCCACTGTGTCTGTCGGGTATGGTTGGGTTTTATGGGGGATCACACTGCGTTTTCTTTATTGTGTTGAGTTGGTCTTGATGATGGTAGGTCCTGAGGAAGGCCTACCAAGTTCAGTAGCCTCCCAGTTGCTTTCTCTACAGGGAATGGCCTCATTTAGTCCTCACAGGGGCTGAACTCTATTAGTCCTCACAAGGACTAAACTGTAATAGTCCTCACATGGTCTGAGATCATCCAGTCCTCACAAGGACTGAACTCTATTACTCCTCACAAGGACTGAACTCTATTACTCCTCACAAGGACTGAACTCTATTACTCCTCACAAGGACTGAATTCTATTACTCCTCACAAAGACTGGAATAATCAAGTCCTCATAAGGACCAAACTCTATTATTCCTCACAAGGACTGAACTTTATTAGTCCTCCCAAGGACTGAAATCTTTTAGTCCTCACAAGGACTCATGACAGTAAACAGGTTTTCTTTATAGAGAAAAGGCTATGGTCAAGCTACTTTCTTTACAGATGCTTAGAAAACCATGGCAGACAATAAATTTTTTTTTAGAAAGACTGTTCTGGAGCAAAGTTCAACACTAAACTAGCCACTGGATGATGATGATGATGAAACATATACTTTGTTGCAGATTACAATAAACAGGAAAACTCAGAAAATGTTATATATGTGTACACATTAGCATTTAGCTAATACATAGCCTACCTTGTTCCAGACGAACTGGTTATCCTTTCCTCTGGATCAAATAAGACAAGGCTGAGAGAGGGAACATGTCGTTTGGGCACCACATATTCTCTGAAGCTCTGCCCAGGGATTGTGAAATGGAATTTTGGCCAAATTCCAATCCACATACTTTGGTCTGTCAAGACTGCAAGGTCCACTAATTGGCAGGTGATTTGAAAGCAGACCGTCTTGCATTGGGTTGCATACAATGGTATGAGTGCCGGTCGTTCAGAAAACAATGGCAAACTATGGAACGTAAACTTGCCAAGAAATCACAAACAGCCAAAAAATGCTGGGGTTGACTGCAACATCTAGTAAAGGATATGCATCTAACTAACTAACTAACTAACTAACTAACTAACTAACTAACTAACTAACTAACTAACTAACTAACTAACCCTGCTCAGTCCTTTAAAGGATATGCAACTAACATGGAAACAAAAACAATCAAATACAGAGGTTTTTAGAAAAACATGGAATGAAAAAGAGTTTATGAAAGAAATTTAAAAAAAAAGACAAGTAAAGTATTTTCGACATGTTAAAACACATAACACTCTTATAAAAACCATACTGTAGGGTAAGGTTGAAGGCAAGCAAGCAAGAGGTAGACAACAATACAAGTGGGAAGATAACATCAAGAGATAGATGAACATCAGTCTGACAGAATGTACAGTCAAGGCGAGAGACAGACAGTGTTGGAGATCCATTGCAGCTAACCTTCATAGTGGAGACGGCACCTGATTGACTGATTGATAATTTGTGAGGCCAACTGGTGATGGATTTTTCATTCCTCTTCATTGTATAAACAGGTCCTCCTGAATGTATAAACAGGTCCTCCTCATTGTATAAACAGGTCCTCCTCATTGTATAAACAGGTCCTCCTCATTGTATAAACAGGTCCTCCTCATTGTATAAACAGGTGCTCCTCAATGATTAAACAGGTCTTTCTAATTGAATAAACAGGTGCTCCCAGTTTGTTACCACTGTCTTGGAAAGCTTAAGGTCCAACCCTCTACCCCAGAATTGTTTACACTTGCGACTACGCGAAGTTGAATCTTGGCAGTAGCAAAGGTAAGAGCTGGGCCAGAGACACAGACATTGACATATGCATGTGTTCTCAATGACTACATGAGTCTACCAAGGAAGGCACCGATAAGCTGGGCCAGAAGGGAATGGTTTGAATCTGTGAGGAGATCAAGACAGACTTATATCTGTTTAATTGTTGTGCCAGGGTATGCTGGTGTAAGCAGACAGACTTGCATGCTCAGTTGTTATGGAGAGCAGACGAGCAATGGACCATGCTGAAATCCTGAATGCCATTGAGAAGGCAGGACAAGTAAATGACTCAAAAGATGGAAGTGATTCTGTAACTTTGGCCAGACCGCAAGAGCATCAAGTCAAATGGGGTCAAGCTAGACTAGGGTGCCATGTGGGGAACCAAAGAAGAATTGTGAACCAATACAGAACTGGTGCAGTCAATCTCTACACACAGATAAGAGGATCTGAGCACTTGTATACTGATAGTTCTATGTGCAATGAGGATGATCAATTGACCAACGTTTACATTCATCCATGGAGCTGGTTCTTTGCAGAACATTGCCCTCATCAAGATCTGCCAGTGGAGGTCAGCATGGCTGAATGGATAAGAACGCACATTCTAAGACAATCTGGTGTGCTGATGCTGAGGTTTAGTTTAGTTTAGTTTAGTCGACAGATCAACACCACAGCACACGGGTGTAACCTATAAGTGCTCCGTTCTACTCCTAACTCAAGCCTGAGTCCGGAGAATCTCAGCTCAGTGCACGAACTCCATAGCACCAGCGAGGATCCTGAAATATTTGGGTAGATTTTTAACTCGAAATTTTACCCGAGCAGCGCCGTTAGGTTACTCTTTTGTTTATATTCAACTGCCAAGGGATTTTTTACGTGCACAACAATACATACGGGCGGCCGATCTCACTACCCAAAGACCAGGGGAAATTTTATTACTGGAAGTCCATGTGAAAAAATCCCGGCATCACCGGGGCATGAACTCGGGACCTCCAGCACTTGAGGCGGACACCATAACTCAAGACCACTTAGCCCCCTGAAAAGGTAACTTAAAATTTGTTGCACCGGGCGTTTATCCCATATTACTCAGTCTTATTCCACAATGAACTGCCAAAAGTGTCAAGCAAAGCATGAACTCCATAGCTCAAGCAATGACCCCCAGGGGTCTCCGAAAAAATGCACTCATAAACCGAAGTTCGCTGTCCGGAATCAAACCCACAACCTTCGGAGGCCGAGTCAGGCGGCTTGACCACTTCGCCACAGAGGCTCCCTCCACAACTGATGCTGAGGTAAGAGCTTTAACCCCTACACCACACAGATGGACAAAAATATTGACTTCTCGTCACTGAATTTGGGAGTCAGAGTGGGTTTGATTGAAGGTGAGGGACACTGGTAATGAGGAAAGAGTAGTGTGTATGGACTATGCTTGAGTTCAAAGCAAGTGATGACCAAAAAAAAACACCTCCCAGTAAGACTCTCAATCTTGTGCTAGTTCCCCTGCCTTGTACAAGGTGTTCTCAATGTCCGGTGCTCACAGTTGTTCTGGTCAACCTCAATCCCCCAGGAACCACACCTTGTACAAGGTATTCTCAATGTCCGGTGCTCACAGTTGTTCTGGTCAACCTCTTTCCCCCAGGAACCACACCTTGTACAAGGTGTTCTCAATGTCCGGTGCTCACAGTTGTTCTGGTCAACCTCTTTCCCCCAGGAACCACACCTTGTTTCAATCTAAATCACTGTGAAGTTGATTTGGCCAAAGTATTTTAGTTTCTGTCAACAACAAAAACCTGTCATTTACTTCCAATATAGTACCTGGCGGGGGATTGGGGGGGGAGGGGGGGGGGTGTTAAGTTTCTAAGATTTGATATTTATGAACCAGTTTTCTTCGATATTCATATCTTGTATAATGTCAGTATTTCCTTTTTCCTTCAACTATAATGTTTCTGTAGCAAAACTGTAGTTCAAAAACCTTGAGTTGCTTTTCTTCTTTAGTGATTTTCAACATGATCCATACCTCACTTGTGTATTTTGCCAACCCAGCATCATGGGTGATTTTTTATTATCATACCATTTTTTTCTATTAATATATAATATCAATTATAGTGACGAGTCAATACATTGCAATCGATTCTGGTCTGCACAAATTAAAACTAAAACTTGCATAGAAATGTACAAAACCTAGAATATATAACTTAACTATGTATATATAGAATATAATATATATTTATAATTAATAAATAATAAAATATTTTATATTTATTATAATAATTATATCATTATAAATTTACTTTAGTTAATATAAAATTATAAGTTATACAGACTCAATACTGGAATAATACTGATTACTGCTCACCTCAAACAGCCGAGGAACCTCCCGTACTGCGAGATACGCCTTAGCATCCTCAGTGGACATCTTTCCGCTCTTACAGCGGATGTATTTAACTCTCTGTGCGTCGATTTTGACGATGGACAATAACACTCAGAGAACTCGTACACGCCTCCTGCTCTATCCACAGTGAGCTGAGTTCTCTACAAGTCCGTTTCTAAGGACAACAAAACCAGACCGCAGCACAGCGTAATCTGTATCTCCGTTCGCAACAAAAACTAACCAACAATTAGATTATAATAAATGCATTTTATTTCCTTATAATATCATTAGAAATCAACGTAAAGTTTTATGTTGTGAGGTTTTTGGTGATATAAATTATATGGGGTCGATATCTTGCTGCTAAATACTAGTTCCAGAAACTAGAACTAAATTTGTCTAAATTCAAAATGGCAGATAGCTGACCTTATCTGATCTCTCGGTGGGGGAACCGTTATTGTGCAGTGGTTAGAAAGAAATATATATAGATATACAAACGCGCACGCGCACCACACGCACACACGCTCCCCCATACATTCACTCACACACACATATTTGTAGCAAAAGGGAGGAATGTTCGAATTCGCATCGAGGCGGTTATTTTAAATAATTATTAATTGATCTGGTAGAATGCAACACCAGCACCTACCATCACTGGCCTTGCATCATCAATGATCATCTGCGACGACACCACGAGGACGTCCAAGAAGAAAATGGATTGACGACATCAAAAACATTGTACAATCCCACGGAATGACACTATCCAGTACCGCCCACCGGGCGCTGGAACGCAAATTGTTCCTCCCCACGACGCTTGACGGCAGAAGTGATGATGATGATGATGATGATCTGGGCTTCCAGTCGACCCATTGTAAAATGGGTGAAAGCAAATGTGTTGGGAAGTAAAAGCGGTCAATATGGTATTGCCCACATCACCTCTCTAATACCGAATGATTGGTTGGTCTATAAAAAATATGGAGATATAACCATATACTATACCTCAGGGCCAGTACAATGGTCCTTTACTTTATTTTATGGTTGTACAGACTGTGTAACTGAGCAACCGGGACACTTCTCTAAAACATGGGAAGAATGAAAACTGAGAAACCGGGACATTTCTCTAAATGAGAAGAATGAAAACCAAGAAACCGGGACATTTCTCTAAATGAGAAGAATGAAAATTGAGAAACCGGGACATTCCTCTAAATAAGAAGAATGAAAACAGAAACCGGGACATTTATCTAAAAGAGAAGAACGAAAACTAAGAAACCGAGACATTTCTCTGAAGCATGAAAAGAATGACATCTAAGAAACCGAGACATTTCTCTGAAGTATGAGAAGAATGAAAATTAAGAAACCGGGTCATTTCTCTGACGTATGAGAAGAATGAAATCTAAGAAACCGAGACATTTCTCTGTAGTATGAGAAGAATGAAAATTAAGAAACCGGGTCATTTCTCTGAAGCATGAGAAGAATGAAATCTAAGAAACCGAGACATTTCTCTGAAGTATGAGAAGAATTAAAATTAAGAAACCGGGTCATTTCTCTGACGTATGAGAAGAATGGAAACGGAAAAACCGGCACATTTCTCCGACGCCTGAGAAGAATGAAAACTAAGAATCCGAGACATTTCTCTGAAGCAAAAGAAGAATGAAAAATGTCACAAAAATTACTCCAGCTTATGAAGGGGAGTTTAAAGGCGATATGCTAGACTATATTGCAGTGGGTTTATCCCACATGATCTTTTTCTGCAGGCCGACCTGTGCTTACAGTTTAGCTTGAAGATAAATCTGCACGTGCCACAGCAGACGGCAACCGATTAACCGCGCCGGGCACAAGGTCATGAAAATGAAACTATTGTGTTTGCGCGCGCGGACATTTGATGTTTGCAAATATAACAGTTCTTGAAATGATGCATGTCATTTGCAGAATGTTGCAATCAACTCCAACACAATGTTGATTTTCTAGGCAATATTATGTTAAGTAGTTTGCCATTGCTTTCTAAGAGAGAAATTAAAGCTGAAACCCTTTTTACCGTGTAACGATTTAATTAATCTCGTTAACTCACCGTTAGCGCACCGACTGTTTAACTGATTAATTGCCTTGGGATGCTTAATCGCCTTAAGCGACTTTCCGCATCTGCCATGGGCTTATATACAGTAGTTTTCTTATGCAACCCCCGTTAATTTAATATATAATACAAATGTCTGCTACCATGTAAACAACTTTTAAGTCATAACTCATCGAGCGCTCTTGTACTTTTAGCCACATAGATTGCTGAATGCTGATTGGTTGGTCTATAAAAACCCTGGAACTGGCAACATGTCATAGCCCAGTGGTTCTCAAACGATGGGACACTCCCCCCCCCCCCCGGGGGGGGGGGGGGACTTAGATTTTCCAGGGGAGGGGGGTTAAGATTATTTCAAGACCGCGTTAATACAAGAACCGATTACTTGATATTGTTTTTCCCTCCATACCTTACTCTTCTGTACTTCTCGCCCTTCTGAAATTCGTTTTATAATGTAAGTTGACCCCCAAATCTCGTTTTGTGTAGACGTCTAGACTTGCTTGCTTGTGTTCGTTGGCTTGAGCTCCAACGCGAAGTCCTGTATGTTGGATGAAGGCATCCTATTGTCCAACATCAGTGTGATGTCATACAGGACCTGAGGTTTGCGTGAGTATCCGTTGTCCCATGTCTGGCTTATTGGTGTGCAGACTGGTGGTTCCTCGCCGTACAGGCAGACACTCTCCGACTTCGGAGGAATCGGCGATCCTACTGACTTTAGCCAGGACCCCGAAGGGACCTGTTGCCCAGGACGCTCGACGAGGACGCGTCAATAGGTCTTGACCAGAATATAATCCGGCCCTGATGCCTTGGAAACACCTCTGCGTCCCAAAACGTCAAGACTTGTTCTAGTATGTGTTATTAAATTTAGCTTCCATTTTTACTTATGCTGTGTAGTGGTGAGGGGGATTTATATGGAGGAAATACGTAATGGGGGGGGGGGGGGGAGGAATTGTGACATTCTGAACATATGGTGAAGGAGTGCATGGGCCAAAAAAATTTGAGAATCACTACTATAAACAATCGCCATTACCTCCATGGACAACCATCCCTTTCAAATTATTTTCCGAAATGTGGCTGATTTAGTCACGGGATTATTAATCTGAGGCTGCAATGGGCCCTAATTATAACTTATCTTCTGGGGTTGAATAGGGTTAGTTAGTTGCATATCCTTTACATGATGTCGCAGTCAACCCCAGAATTCTGTTGGCGGTTTGTGATTTCTTGGCAAGTTTATGTTCAGCAGTTTACCATACCTTTCTGAAGCATCGGCACTCATACCATTGTATGGAAATCAACGCAAGAAGGTCTGCTTCCAAATGGCCCGTAGCTGTGCTTAGAACGCGGTATGCGGGATTACGAATTACATTCGTAACTTAACGTAGTAGGGAAATGGAAAAATGACCAAAAACATATGCCTGAACCGCCCAAAGACGTGTCACAGGAGGCTCCTGTACTTTAATTACTGACTATCACCCTCTGGACATTGGGTTGGAGTGTGTTTACGATGGAATACCTAATACCTGTAAGGGATAAATGACCAAACTGGGCCTAACCTCAGGACGTCTGTACGTGCTGTGCTGAAAGGTGGCCTGGTGGCACCCTAAGGGGCCGCTGCGTACATGTGAGATTCCAGAACAAGTCTTGTACACCCAGCTGGCTTTTTAGCTAGGAGAATAAGGGGAGAGCTCAGCATCACACCCCGTTCCAGTGATATTTTGGTATCTCTTTGGGAAGAAAATATCTCAACAAACCCCATTTGCAATTGATGGAAGTCATCTTTGTGACTGCAACTACCTAGGCGTCATGCCTCGTATGTAAATATATGACGAGAAGAGGGGCATTGGAGAACATCGTGACAACTGAAAAAAAATTAGAAAAGAAACAGAGGCAGACAAAGAGATCTCGGCCACTGGTGTTCTGAATCAACTGCGTTGATGATATTCCTCCATGCTATCGTCTCAGTCCACCCAGGATCATTTCTCTTGGTGTGCCTCTGATTCTTTTCCAATTACAAATCATAAAATGATGCAGTGACACATAAAACGGCTCTACTGTCGTCCATTTCACACAGTTATACAGTTAAAATATTAGAACAGTTTCTTGTGCTTATATCACTGTTATACAAAAGCTACTGGATGTTACCGAGAGCTGGAATACGGTAAGTCTATACAGCTGTGTAGTACTGTCTTTGTAACACTGTTCGTAGGAATGCTACTAAAGGTATAAAAGTAATATCCTTACACATTTCGATCGTTCATTTGTTCATCCCATTCACTAGTTAAAAATGTATTTCTAATAAATTGCAGGACTCAGTCCTTTTCACAGAAGTAACTATTCACAGCGTTCTTTGTTTAAATAGATAGTTTCGTTGGACTGTGATAGTTGTCTGAGCGCCATAGGTTACCACCTCAGTCTTTGCGCTCAGGCGTAGTTAAACTGTCGTTCGACGTCTCGAGAGGACATCTGGAGAGCAGGTCGGCAATTGTATTTTCTGTTCCGTTGATGTGTCTTATGTCGAAGTTGTAATTCTGGAGTAACAAAGCCCATCTAGCTATCCTGTGGTTCGTTGGTGTACCTCTAGTAATGACAGTTAATGGATTGTCCGGCCAAGTATGCCACTATTGAAAAGAAATATCAAACTATGACGCTTAGAATAGAAATAACAAATGTACTTTATTTTTTTTGAAAGAATTTCAAAATTACCTCCCATAACGTTTCACCATTACACCTAAGGGGAAACAATTTGACAGGTGGAAAATGTAAGCATGCATATATTATCTTTGTCACGGTAGCCAAAATGACTACACATCACCAGGTGACGTCAACTATGCGTGGAATATAGTTACCAAGGTTGAGAGACTAGTATTGGATTATCCGACCATATCGGTGGGTTTCTAATTCTGAAGTCATCTTATAAGGAAGATGATTTAGGGCCTGACATGTTCTTTTTGTAATTTTTTTTTCTTTTGTCGTGAGGTAGTGCGTTGCTTGAAAGATAGCGTTAGTCGCTGATAACTACCGGACTGGCTAAATCCATTAGCAACCAAGGTACTGATCCAACTAGGGGACAATACTGATGAAAGTAGCCTCAGGGCAACACTGAGGAAAATATATATCATGCATTATTACCAAGTCAATGTCAATCCAGAAAGATATAAGAGAGTCACCTAACAATATAAACAGTTAGTCGATTCTGACTTAGAAAGATATTATTAACTTGTACCAAGTATAAGCACCCAGAATGAAAGGATACTCCTTTCATAAGAGGGGCGGTGGAGAATTTCAGAATCTCCCTCGCCATCGCCTGGCGGCGACGAACTAGTACGCCCGTGAACTCAACTAGCAGCTACTACGCAGTGTATGGCAAGTGGTCAGCGTGCCGCACGAAGCGCACGAGAACTAAAAGCAGGGCCAACAAGAAACCATCGCTGGTAGCGGCAGACTGCCGACGACTTCGAGACTGGACGGACATGGAAGAAAGTGGTGCATGTATTTGATGTATTATTCAATACTTGATGTACGAAAGCTTGTATGCCCTGTAGAGACTGGGTGAGTGTACTATTCTATGCATTGATGAACTTGTATGTTGCAGATATGCATCGGTAAATGACATGATATGAAGAGTGTAATTAAAATGTTTCAGTTACGTTACCGTGTGTTTCGTACAATCATTCGTAGTGTATGATTGTTTTCACTCCCTGTCAGAAAACACGAGCCATTGTCAGTAATAAGTAAGACCCTGACAAGGATGACTTTTATAACATAGGGAACTAGTCCACTTTTCCCAAATATGGCGCAGGGGTCACGTTTTCTAACCCCTCGCTAGTTACGCCACTGATACTCACTAACAAAGAGATGCTAATCGTGATGAGAAATGTCCAACATATGCAGAAGGGAGAAAAGTATTGTGGCCTGCACCCACTCAATTTGAGGGCAAACTTTATGGGAATATCATTAAGCTTAAGTTGACTGCTGCTTTCTTTGCATTTATTCATACTGACGGCTGGTGGTGAGCGAAGAAGAAGAATCACTACGCAGACAGACTTTCAATCAGAATAAAAGTTATTATCACCATCAACATTCCGACACAATGGGTATTCCCATGCTCAGCTCTCCCCTGCAGCAGCCATCTCAAAGTATCCCTACTTGCTGTTCTCATGAGGAGTTGGTTTTAATGGCTCCTCGCTTGCCGTTCGACATGCGTGGCTAGGCTTCACTCCCAATTTGTGTAGCATTTGAGATGTGCCGCTATCGATTTGCTGGGTCCGTACTGCATTGACGATATCGGCCTTGTCCATGTTTCTTCCTGCATGTATTGGTGCGTTGTTTGCCAGCTGGTCCGCACGTTCATTGCCCTTTATCTGGCATGTCCACGTTACATTCACGTGACTGATGTCAAACTTAACGTTCCACTGTTGTCTACTCTTCAGCACGGAGAATGCCATTTTCAGTTTTCTTTGGAATGTTTATGGAGTCAGAATACCAGTGGTACCTCAGCACGGGAACTCTTCTTTGGCAACTGCAGAAAGGAACAGAACGTGTACGAGAATGTCCTTAGTGCAGGGATGTTTATTCCATTCTAATGTTTCATAAGGGGTCTTCTTTATTCTATTACAGCATCTGTGCTGTAGGCATATAATTATATTTCTTGCTCACTCCAGCTCCTCCCCCAGGTAGCAGCCCATCTACTGGGAGATGGTCCAAAAGATTTGTGATTGATTGATTTAGGAACCGACATCACAGCACTCGGGACTTTCCCATAACCACTCCGTCCCCATCCCCAGAAGCCAGCGAAGAGTTCCAACACTAACAGTTCCAGTAGCAATCTGATTATATGTCCGTCTCGCCTTTCCTCTGAGCGCCGAACGTCGGCCAGATCCCCTCGTCACTCCTCGCTGCCTCATTCTTGCCAGATTATGATGATCCATTTGCTCCTCTGAGGTGTACACGTGCTCCCACAAGGCCGCAACCACGTTTGCCTTGTCATGCATCAATACTCCACCAAGTTTTGCCGAGCCAGCCAATCTGTCCGCTTGTTCATTCTCCAGCACAACGGCATGGCCCGGAGAAAAGATCCAGGTGATGCTTGCCACCCGTGACCTCCGAAGCGGAGCAAGCCACTTTGCACGAAGCCTGCGTGTTCTCATCCTCCTCAGCATGCTTTATGAGTCAGTTACAATCACGATGTGTGTGTGTGTCGTATTCTCCATCCAGCGGAATGCTGCACTGACCGCCTCCATTATTAAGCTAGATGTTGTGGTATCATACGCCAGGCTCTCCTGCGCCAAACGTCGACCATTAGCTTTTGCTAAGAATCCCCAGGCACTTCTCCTACCTCTCAACACCGAACCATCTGTGTAGATAATCACATCACCCGAGAGAGCATTATCCTGAATAAGTTGCTGGATTTCCACTTCCGTGGCCCCTGCCTGCACTCCCGGCTCAATGTGATTATAACTGCACCACTTTTGTCACCATCAGAAGCGTCACCTTTGTTTCTCCACCAGAAATCAACATTCAAGATGAAGGTCGTAGATCTGACCTTCCAATAGCTCCAATAATATTCCTAGCAGGTCAGTGTATACTTAATGCTGCTTGGTTCTTTGGTTCTTGAAAACGATCTGTGGCGTGGTAACACCCACCACTGTCATAGAGGAAAGTCAAGGCCGTTGGAGGATCCGTGGTGAAAGCTCTCAGTAGGTCATCCTGTGGAAAGAGACCGAGCCATACGGAATATTATACAGTGCAATAAAGTGGATTCTTTTACCTTTAAACTCCCTATTTTAGTTAAGGATGTTGTAATGCACAGTTAACTGCTTCCGGACAAATCTATTTATTACGTCGTGATGTATATAAATGGATACCCGTACTACAATATCTGGCACCAGCGAGCTCTGTGCTGTTTTTATGAAAACCCATGGCAAGATCGAAAGGAAGAGACCAAGGGGAAGACCGAAAAGTAGGTACCTGGATGGCTTGGCCACATGGCATTGTCGAGTCAGAAACACGGAGCTGATCCACAACTCTGGTGATCGAGTGAGATGGCAGAACATGACCGCCCTGGCACATGAAGGATGGATGGATTGCAGCTTCCTGTCATATGTCTTCATCGTACACCACAGATCAATGGCCATCATTGGCCTAAATGGAACTGGCAGGGATTCTCAGAGTTGGTGCTCCTTAGAGATGCAGTGATCAGAAACCGTTCTGGCACTCATCCGTACATCCTCAATTCATGGCAAAATGGTGTCTGTCAGAATCCCCAATAAGTGTTAGAGAGTTAATAAGAGTTAAGACAAGTCTAGTAGGGAGACACCAGACAGGAGAGACACCAGCGCTATAAATAGCTTCACCAGGGGACACATTTGTGTCAGCCAAGGGAGCACTAAGGACAGTTGAGCGAGGGCTTCCCCAAGCCATTGGGAAGCGTGGCCTTACGAGTAACCGTGGAGTACCCGGTTACTCTAGTTCACGAGCCAGCGTGCTGAGGACACTATGCACGCAAGACTCGCTAATGCACGGAGAGTACAGCGTCCGTGCTTGACCACGCAATGTGTAGCGTGAGGACAGACCAGACTGGAGACGATTAGAGAGTAGACGTGTTCTTGACAAATGCTATAAGTTTTCTAGACAATAGTTAATATTAGGCTTTAGATTCAGATTGTGATTACTAGCATCTTTCTCACCGCTTCATTACATCCCTGTTGTTTAATGTCAATGAAGCATGCCGCTCGCAGAGCTTGTAAAATTGCCAGCTCTAAATAAATTGCATTCCTTTTGCAAATGACACGAGTTGTTATTTCGTGCGGTGCAAAAGTAGGGGGTCCTGAAAGCCCTGGCGCAAGCAAGTTGCTGACAGGCAGGACCCCAATTGGTGTCAGAAGTCCCTGAACCAACGTCAACAGGCTATTGGTATCAGAAAGTTCTGAAACATCTTCAACAAGCACCATTCGACATCAATTTTGCGTTAAAATATTGGAAAGTAATGTAAATTTTTGTGTGTGCATACAATGGCAGAAATAATTTCTCTTGTGAATAACTACGTTCATACAATTTGTGGAGCTTGAACCACAATGGAAGGAAGTAAGTTACAAATTGTGAAACTATACGAAAATTGAAGAAGTGTGTTATTCTACGGAAAGTAATGAAAATGTATACAATCATCACTGTATATTGTCAAGCAAACCATCGTGTACATTTCATTTTGTGTGATACAGCCATCAATGTCACCATTCATCATATTAAGTAAATAGATTAGCTACTGAACGGAAGCCTTAGAACGAAGTTACACCAAACTAGTCAGAAAGTGAAGACAAGACGACATCGACTGTCATACAACGAATCATCATACGAATCATGACAATCATTCAGACTATCATACCATTCATTCATTAACACCATTTATCATTATCTATCACATTCATCAGCCGCATGAAAGATAAACATGTATTTACAACATATGCATGTGTCTAAATTTTTGATGCTCTACTAAACAGAAGCATCCATTGTGTTCTCAAGTCAATCATTTTGTGAGTGTGGAAGACAGCGGTGGAACATCCCAAGAACCGTATTTTCCAAAGAATTAGATGAGCATATTTTCAGAATATTTTGGTATGCTCTAAATTAATCATGCATCTTCTTTTTCAGTAAAGATGTATATTACTAACACATAATTACGAAACCATTGTGTAAATATTACTGTGATATCTTTTTGAACTAACATAAAACCACAAAATGGCGTCACTAAGTGATTGTATCCAGGCAGGCAAAGAAATGGGCCACACTGGAGAAAAATTAGAAAAGTGGGCGGATCAAAAATATAAAGAAGAAATAGCTCGACATAGAGAAGAAACAGAAAGAAAAACTGCTCTAGAGAGAGATGAAAGAGCACTAGAAAGAAAACACCAAAAAGAAATCAAAAGAGTCGAGGAGGCCACCAAACAGAAACAGTTAGATTTAGATCATGCCAACAAACAAGCAGAAGAAGCTACCAAACAGAAACAGTTAGATTTAGATCATGCCAACAAACAAGCAGAAGAAGCTACCAAACAGAAACAGTTAGAGTTAGATCATGCCACCAAACAAAAGCAGATACAAGTAGAGTCAGAAACTAAATTAAAGATGAAGGAAATGGAGGTAGATTCAAACATACAAATAGCCTCTAGCAAACAAAAGAGCCAAGAAGAACAGAACAAGTTTAGTAAGTACAAAGGCCTTATCAAACCATATAGCGTAGGGGATTCAATTAGCACATGGACTGAGAATATAGAATTCCAACTAAAGACTCAGAAATTACCTTTTGATGACTGGGCAATGATCTACATGAGAAACCTCAGTGGGGAGCCGTTAAAAGTAATAGAATCTATACCTACAGAGCTAAGGAACAATTATCAGTACATTCACGATAGGATCATGCAACACTTTCTTTTAGACGCCACTGGGTACCAAATTCAATTCTCCCAAATTAAGCCAAAAGCAACTGAAACCTTCTTAGATTACATCTCTAACGTGCAAAGCACATTCAAAAAATGGACTAGGGCGGCGAAAGTGGGTAACAACTATGAAAAATTAGAAGATCTGATGGTAATGGACAAGGTGATATCTACCGTTCCTACCCCTTTTGCGAAGTTTCTCCAACAATCAAATATTGAATCCATTCAGCAATTAGAAAAACGGGGGTCGGCATATTTTTTCGTCTAATCGGGACACATTTAAGTCTACAACACATGATACAGAAATCACTGCTTTTGCAAACAAGGTACCTGATAGATCTTACAATCAGAAAGATTATCGTAAGAAGGACAAACAATACCAGAAGCCACCTCTATGTGGATATTGTAGTTTGTTTCATCCTAGCTACTCTATGTGTGATAAAAACCCAGCATATCCCTCACACTTAGAAGCAGTGTTAAAGAAGCAAGAAAGCAGAAGAACATCATTTAAACGTGCTGTTAAATGTTACTTTTGTTCCAGCTATGGCCACTATAGTAATAGATGTCTTGGTAGGCAACGAATGAAGGCAAATAATGCTGCACTCATCGATACGTCATCAGACGATGAGAGTGACATTGATTCAGAACTTGTAAATGTGTTACCAGCGAGTGAATGTGAGAGTGTAGCAGTTGTAACAGACATATTAGACTTTAAGAAATGTGACATATGTCACCAGTTTCATGCGGATGGTAAATTGAAATGTGGGCACGTAATAACATGTTCCAGTGAAGATGCTAACGCAGCTTGTGCCTCCAGAGGTAAACTGAAGTTCTACGATGCACTGGTCAATGATCAACCATGCCAATGTTTAATTGATAGCGGGAGCACCCTACTTGGTTTAAGGTAAGAACTCGTTAGACCAGAAGATTACACGGGTGAATTTGTCAAATGCCGTACTTTCTCTGGGACCATTGAGAAATACCCACTGGCAAAAGCGCATATCAATATCCCGTTCCTTACCGGCACATTCACTTGCGTAATCCTGCAAGATCCATGCGCGGATCTCATTTTAGGTTGCCTAGATTCATTGAAACAATGTACAGACGACGACATAAGAGCCTGGAAACATACAAACATGGCTAATGCTGTAACAAAGTCAGATACACAAACTCACTATACTGACTTACAAAATGAAATGCTACAGCTATTAACACCCAGCGGTGCCGATACCAACACTACTCGACAGAAATTTATCGAGGCACAAAGCACCGACCAAACTGTCGCACCTTATTTTAAATTGTTAGGTGAGCGAGCGAAAGTGACTAAAAATGCTTCTTGATATTTTCGAAAACATAACGGAATTCTTATGCGTTATTACACAAATAATAACCATGAAATTCAGCAGACGGTGTTACCTGTAACATACCGACAAAATGTGCTAAAGATCGCACATGAGTCACCGTTTGCTGGACATTTGGCCTATGATAAAACGAAAGCCAGAGTTTTGTTACACTTCTACTGGCCTAAATTCTGTACTAATATAAAAAATTTCTGTCGTTCATGTACTATTTGTCAACATCTTGTACGAAAGGGAAAGCATGTGACGGCCGAAGTTTAACGGTCATTTTTAGCATCTAGACCATATGAGAGCGTAGCGGTCGATATTGCTGGACCCCTAAAGCAGGTGTCGAGCAAAGGAAACCACGACTATGCAAATAAGGGTGCTAAAACTATACACCTTGAACCAAATCAGAAGGTTTTGCTTCTACTACCTGATAAACGTAATTTGTTACTAACATCTTGGCAAGGGCCAGTCAACGGTGAACGTAAAATATCAGATGTCGATTATGAAATATCGATAAAAGAAAAATTAAAGATATTTCATATCAACATGCTAAAACCATACTTCTCACGACAAGAACCACAGACAGACAAACAAGATGCACCAACACCAAGTAATCGGACGATAGACGTACATAACACAACTACACTAGGTAGGGCGACACACGACAGCGACATTGCAAACACACTTAGCCAGGTAACAGCACACGCAGCTAGTACCACAACAGTACTGAACGAGACAGATGACATATGTATTCATACGGAAGACTGGACATCACACCTACAGAAACTACGACAAGTCTTCGACAGGTTGCGAGTATTTGGACTTAAAGTCAAGACTACTAAAGTAGAGTTGGGCATGGAACAGATTGACTTCCTGGGTCATACCATCTGCAGGGGCCAATTAAGAACAAATGAAAGAATCGTGACCAAGATTCTAAATTTGACTATGCCAACGACCAAGAAACAGGTCCGAAGTTTACTGGGTCTTGTAAATTACTATAGTAAATTTATTCCAAATCTGGCGGAAATCACCAGTGTTTTTTCTAACATCTTAAAAGCTTTGGCTAAATTATCTGTACAAGATGCAGGATTAATTAGCGCGTTATCAAAACTGAAACACCTATTTAGCGTTCCACCTATCCTTCGTATGCCTAATCAAAACCTTACCTATTTTTTACGTACAGATGCGAGTGCTATTTCCATATCTGGGGTACTAGGACAGTTCTACGAAGGGAAGTTCCACCCAGTAATGTACGTAAGTCGGAAAATTAGCCCTGCTGAATCCAGATACTCAGCATCAGAATTGGAGGGCCTCAGCTTAATTTATTGTGTTAAGAAATTTCATAGATTTTTGGCAGGAGCACAGTTTGTGATCGAAACCGACAATTCTCCGTTTCTGTGATGCAGTCTGGCATTCCCCAGAACAACGGGGTCTACAGATGGGCTTTGATTCTGCAGAACTATGCATTTAACATCCAGCATTTAAAAGGGAGATTGAACTCTTTGGCAGACGCTTTGAGTCGACCGTCAACAATTGAAATACCTGATTTGCAGGAAGAGATCGACCAGAGATCACCAGGAACAGTGACACTGTAAATGTTAAGTAAATCAGTGCCGTATGTGGTGAATAAGTTACACTGTAAGTGCGTTATCATCGCCAAAAATGTAAACTGTGTAAAAGTAACAGTGCCATTAAGAGTGAAACGAACAGACGCATAAATAATATGTCTGCAGTGCTGACACATACAAAAGCTATATTAACGTTGAAGTGTTAGCTGTGAACCTACATAAGTTAGTAGGGAACTATATTTATACACTATCCATGAAGGAGAGCATAGAAGACTTTGGCAAAATGAACTATGTTAGAAGAATAGTCTACAAAGAGTATTGCTCCATCTTCACACCTGAAAGGAGGATATCAGTTAGTGTAATTAGATATAGAAATGTAACTGTGATATATATATATATATATATATATATATATATATATATATATATATATATATATATATATATATATATATATATATATATATATATATATATATATATATTGTTGTTTTATTAACAGTACACATAACTTCATTTTTCTATGAATAATTGAATTGCAAAATGTTTAAATGCATGTATAACTTTATTTATGTCATGTGGTAGTAAGAAATCACCATCATTCATTTAATAACCCATTTAATGTAACACCAATAATAGGAATACAATTGTTGGGTATTATATTAGTTTATCTCCGCATAATCATAATCATTTATAAATTCATTTATCTGAAATATCATTTCGAAACTAACCCAACCATTTAGGAATTAACATCATTTCATTTACAAATAACACTTTAAGGTAGTTAACTCAATTCTCCTAAATGAAATTAATTAGTTAGATTATTTCCCTTAGGATAATTTAGAACAGCACACCAAATTATATTAGTTAGTATTACAGGATCGGTGACAAACCATCCACACAACCTTGTATATTTTGTATAGGCATGACACGTGCAAACAAACCGCACAGTCATTTGGCGTGAATACTGTTATAATTCAGCCAATCATTTATTGTAAATATGTAATGTTCATTTATTTGATGCTATGAACCATATTTTAATGACGAGTGAATGTTTTAGCAAAGCGAGAGTATGAAAGTGGATGAAAGATGTATAAATGAAAGGAGAGAATGTGGATATTAGTAAACATTGAAAGAGAGAGAGAGAGAGAGAGAGAGAGAGAGAGAGAGAGAGTGAGAGAGGAGAGAGAGAGAGAGAGAGAGAGAGAGAGAGAGAGAGAGAGAGAGAGAGAGAGAGAGAGAGAGAGAGAGAGAGAGAGAGAGAGAGAAAGGTAGTGGCAAAGATTTTTGTTACCGCTGGAAATTTCTTGTTATGACTTGTCTGTGTCAATCTGTGTAACCAATGTGATGTCAGGTTTTTATGTGTGTTGCTGCCATACTTTAGTAGATTAGATAGGGAATATACTTTGAGCATCTTGAAGCGGGTTGTTGTGGTCATAAATAAGAATAACAAACATTTGTAACCACAATAAACCGGTCTACGGCGCTCGAAGAATTACACACAATTAATATAGTAACATATACACATGTTAGTAAGTTAAGTATACTGTAGTTTATTAGAAAACACGCAAATAAACAGCAAAACAAACACATAAAAGTTGCACACACCATTTGTTTCAAAGAACAGCAACTTAAATTCAGGTGACACAATAACTTCTTAAATCCTTAATGTAACATTGAAAATATCTTTTCACGAGCGGAAGCGAGAAGGTGAAGAGTAGAACTATATGTATACGAGTTGGAGGGGATATTAATGGGAACATGAGAATTGTATGCTCATGTGTTGCACTCATAACAGAGTCAACTTGTATTTGGGTTGTCATTTTGGGAAATATGAGTACAGGTCGAGACATAAGTCAATAGACGGAAGTCAGAAGACAGAGGGTCATAAGACAGAAGTCAGGATATAAGTCATAAGACAACGGATCCGGTTCCAAACAATTCCCAAAGATATCTATAGAACCAACTATACTGATACGAAGGGCTACTCAATTAGCCGAGTGAAGAGATAGAACAGTGTGAGTAAGGGAAGAAGAGAGTTGTTTTATCCCCAAACAAGAGAGTTACAACTTATTGGATCTCTGACAAAAAATTGGAAAGCCAATGTTTCTTTGTGACCATACGTGTTACAAACATGAGTTCAAGGGTTGTAACACTTCACAGAAGGGAGGGGAGCCTGTCAGAATCCCCAATAAGTGTTAGAGAGTTAATAAGAGTTAAGACAAGTCTAGTAGGGAGACACCAGACAGGAGAGACACCAGCGCTATAAATAGCTTCACCAGGGGACACATTTGTGTCAGCCAAGGGAGCACTAAGGACAGTTGAGCGAGGGCTTCCCCAAGCCAATGGGAAGCTTGGCCTTACGAGTAACCGTGGAGTACCCGGTAACTCTAGTTCACGAGCCAGCGTGCTGAGGACACTATGCACGCAAGACTCGCTAATGCACGGAGAGTACAGCGTCCGTGCTTGACCACGCAATGTGTAGCGTGAGGACAGACCAGACTGGAGACGATTAGAGAGTAGACGTGTTCTTGACAAATGCTATAAGTTTTCTAGACAATAGTTAATATTAGGCTTTAGATTCAGATTGTGATTACTAGCATCATTCTAACCGCTTCATTACATCCCTGTTGTTTAATGTCAATGAAGCATGCCGCTCGCAGAGCTTGTAAAATTGCCAGCTCTAAATAAATTGCATTCCTTTTGCAAATGACACGAGTTGTTATTTCGTGCGGTGCAAAAGTAGGGGGTCCTGAAAGCCCTGGCGCAAGCAAGTTGCTGACAGGCAGGACCCCAATTGGTGTCAGAAGTCCCTGAACCAACGTCAACAGGCTATTGGTATCAGAAAGTTCTGAAACATCTTCAACAAGCACCATTCGACATCAATTTTGCGTTAAAATATTGGAAAGTAATGTAAATTTTTGTGTGTGCATACAATGGCAGAAATAATTTCTCTTGTGAATAACTACGTTCATACAATTTGTGGAGCTTGAACCACAATGGAAGGAAGTAAGTTACAAATTGTGAAACTATACGAAAATTGAAGAAGTGTGTTATTCTACGGAAAGTAATGAAAATGTATACAATCATCACTGTATATTGTCAAGCAAACCATCGTGTACATTTCATTTTGTGTGATACAGCCATCAATGTCACCATTCATCATATTAAGTAAATAGATTAGCTACTGAACGGAAGCCTTAGAACGAAGTTACACCAAACTAGTCAGAAAGTGAAGACAAGACGACATCGACTGTCATACAACGAATCATCATACGAATCATGACAATCATTCAGACTATCATACCATTCATTCATTAACACCATTTATCATTATCTATCACATTCATCAGCCGCATGAAAGATAAACATGTATTTACAACATATGCATGTGTCTAAATTTTTGATGCTCTACTAAACAGAAGCATCCATTGTGTTCTCAAGTCAATCATTTTGTGAGTGTGGAAGACAGCGGTGGAACATCCCAAGAACCGTATTTTCCAAAGAATTAGATGAGCATATTTTCAGAATATTTTGGTATGCTCTAAATTAATCATGCATCTTCTTTTTCAGTAAAGATGTATATTACTAACACATAATTACGAAACCATTGTGTAAATATTACTGTGATATCTTTTTGAACTAACATAAAACCACAAAATGGCGTCACTAAGTGATTGTATCCAGGCAGGCAAAGAAATGGGCCACACTGGAGAAAAATTAGAAAAGTGGGCGGATCAAAAATATAAAGAAGAAATAGCTCGACATAGAGAAGAAACAGAAAGAAAAACTGCTCTAGAGAGAGATGAAAGAGCACTAGAAAGAAAACACCAAAAAGAAATCAAAAGAGTCGAGGAGGCCACCAAACAGAAACAGTTAGATTTAGATCATGCCAACAAACAAGCAGAAGAAGCTACCAAACAGAAACAGTTAGATTTAGATCATGCCAACAAACAAGCAGAAGAAGCTACCAAACAGAAACAGTTAGAGTTAGATCATGCCACCAAACAAAAGCAGATACAAGTAGAGTCAGAAACTAAATTAAAGATGAAGGAAATGGAGGTAGATTCAAACATACAAATAGCCTCTAGCAAACAAAAGAGCCAAGAAGAACAGAACAAGTTTAGTAAGTACAAAGGCCTTATCAAACCATATAGCGTAGGGGATTCAATTAGCACATGGACTGAGAATATAGAATTCCAACTAAAGACTCAGAAATTACCTTTTGATGACTGGGCAATGATCTACATGAGAAACCTCAGTGGGGAGCCGTTAAAAGTAATAGAATCTATACCTACAGAGCTAAGGAACAATTATCAGTACATTCACGATAGGATCATGCAACACTTTCTTTTAGACGCCACTGGGTACCAAATTCAATTCTCCCAAATTAAGCCAAAAGCAACTGAAACCTTCTTAGATTACATCTCTAACGTGCAAAGCACATTCAAAAAATGGACTAGGGCGGCGAAAGTGGGTAACAACTATGAAAAATTAGAAGATCTGATGGTAATGGACAAGGTGATATCTACCGTTCCTACCCCTTTTGCGAAGTTTCTCCAACAATCAAATATTGAATCCATTCAGCAATTAGAAAAACGGGGGTCGGCATATTTTTTCGTCTAATCGGGACACATTTAAGTCTACAACACATGATACAGAAATCACTGCTTTTGCAAACAAGGTACCTGATAGATCTTACAATCAGAAAGATTATCGTAAGAAGGACAAACAATACCAGAAGCCACCTCTATGTGGATATTGTAGTTTGTTTCATCCTAGCTACTCTATGTGTGATAAAAACCCAGCATATCCCTCACACTTAGAAGCAGTGTTAAAGAAGCAAGAAAGCAGAAGAACATCATTTAAACGTGCTGTTAAATGTTACTTTTGTTCCAGCTATGGCCACTATAGTAATAGATGTCTTGGTAGGCAACGAATGAAGGCAAATAATGCTGCACTCATCGATACGTCATCAGACGATGAGAGTGACATTGATTCAGAACTTGTAAATGTGTTACCAGCGAGTGAATGTGAGAGTGTAGCAGTTGTAACAGACATATTAGACTTTAAGAAATGTGACATATGTCACCAGTTTCATGCGGATGGTAAATTGAAATGTGGGCACGTAATAACATGTTCCAGTGAAGATGCTAACGCAGCTTGTGCCTCCAGAGGTAAACTGAAGTTCTACGATGCACTGGTCAATGATCAACCATGCCAATGTTTAATTGATAGCGGGAGCACCCTACTTGGTTTAAGGTAAGAACTCGTTAGACCAGAAGATTACACGGGTGAATTTGTCAAATGCCGTACTTTCTCTGGGACCATTGAGAAATACCCACTGGCAAAAGCGCATATCAATATCCCGTTCCTTACCGGCACATTCACTTGCGTAATCCTGCAAGATCCATGCGCGGATCTCATTTTAGGTTGCCTAGATTCATTGAAACAATGTACAGACGACGACATAAGAGCCTGGAAACATACAAACATGGCTAATGCTGTAACAAAGTCAGATACACAAACTCACTATACTGACTTACAAAATGAAATGCTACAGCTATTAACACCCAGCGGTGCCGATACCAACACTACTCGACAGAAATTTATCGAGGCACAAAGCACCGACCAAACTGTCGCACCTTATTTTAAATTGTTAGGTGAGCGAGCGAAAGTGACTAAAAATGCTTCTTGATATTTTCGAAAACATAACGGAATTCTTATGCGTTATTACACAAATAATAACCATGAAATTCAGCAGACGGTGTTACCTGTAACATACCGACAAAATGTGCTAAAGATCGCACATGAGTCACCGTTTGCTGGACATTTGGCCTATGATAAAACGAAAGCCAGAGTTTTGTTACACTTCTACTGGCCTAAATTCTGTACTAATATAAAAAATTTCTGTCGTTCATGTACTATTTGTCAACATCTTGTACGAAAGGGAAAGCATGTGACGGCCGAAGTTTAACGGTCATTTTTAGCATCTAGACCATATGAGAGCGTAGCGGTCGATATTGCTGGACCCCTAAAGCAGGTGTCGAGCAAAGGAAACCACGACTATGCAAATAAGGGTGCTAAAACTATACACCTTGAACCAAATCAGAAGGTTTTGCTTCTACTACCTGATAAACGTAATTTGTTACTAACATCTTGGCAAGGGCCAGTCAACGGTGAACGTAAAATATCAGATGTCGATTATGAAATATCGATAAAAGAAAAATTAAAGATATTTCATATCAACATGCTAAAACCATACTTCTCACGACAAGAACCACAGACAGACAAACAAGATGCACCAACACCAAGTAATCGGACGATAGACGTACATAACACAACTACACTAGGTAGGGCGACACACGACAGCGACATTGCAAACACACTTAGCCAGGTAACAGCACACGCAGCTAGTACCACAACAGTACTGAACGAGACAGATGACATATGTATTCATACGGAAGACTGGACATCACACCTACAGAAACTACGACAAGTCTTCGACAGGTTGCGAGTATTTGGACTTAAAGTCAAGACTACTAAAGTAGAGTTGGGCATGGAACAGATTGACTTCCTGGGTCATACCATCTGCAGGGGCCAATTAAGAACAAATGAAAGAATCGTGACCAAGATTCTAAATTTGACTATGCCAACGACCAAGAAACAGGTCCGAAGTTTACTGGGTCTTGTAAATTACTATAGTAAATTTATTCCAAATCTGGCGGAAATCACCAGTGTTTTTTCTAACATCTTAAAAGCTTTGGCTAAATTATCTGTACAAGATGCAGGATTAATTAGCGCGTTATCAAAACTGAAACACCTATTTAGCGTTCCACCTATCCTTCGTATGCCTAATCAAAACCTTACCTATTTTTTACGTACAGATGCGAGTGCTATTTCCATATCTGGGGTACTAGGACAGTTCTACGAAGGGAAGTTCCACCCAGTAATGTACGTAAGTCGGAAAATTAGCCCTGCTGAATCCAGATACTCAGCATCAGAATTGGAGGGCCTCAGCTTAATTTATTGTGTTAAGAAATTTCATAGATTTTTGGCAGGAGCACAGTTTGTGATCGAAACCGACAATTCTCCGTTTCTGTGATGCAGTCTGGCATTCCCCAGAACAACGGGGTCTACAGATGGGCTTTGATTCTGCAGAACTATGCATTTAACATCCAGCATTTAAAAGGGAGATTGAACTCTTTGGCAGACGCTTTGAGTCGACCGTCAACAATTGAAATACCTGATTTGCAGGAAGAGATCGACCAGAGATCACCAGGAACAGTGACACTGTAAATGTTAAGTAAATCAGTGCCGTATGTGGTGAATAAGTTACACTGTAAGTGCGTTATCATCGCCAAAAATGTAAACTGTGTAAAAGTAACAGTGCCATTAAGAGTGAAACGAACAGACGCATAAATAATATGTCTGCAGTGCTGACACATACAAAAGCTATATTAACGTTGAAGTGTTAGCTGTGAACCTACATAAGTTAGTAGGGAACTATATTTATACACTATCCATGAAGGAGAGCATAGAAGACTTTGGCAAAATGAACTATGTTAGAAGAATAGTCTACAAAGAGTATTGCTCCATCTTCACACCTGAAAGGAGGATATCAGTTAGTGTAATTAGATATAGAAATGTAACTGTGATATATATATATATATATATATATATATATATATATATATATATATATATATATATATATATATATATATATATATATATATATATATATTGTTGTTTTATTAACAGTACACATAACTTCATTTTTCTATGAATAATTGAATTGCAAAATGTTTAAATGCATGTATAACTTTATTTATGTCATGTGGTAGTAAGAAATCACCATCATTCATTTAATAACCCATTTAATGTAACACCAATAATAGGAATACAATTGTTGGGTATTATATTAGTTTATCTCCGCATAATCATAATCATTTATAAATTCATTTATCTGAAATATCATTTCGAAACTAACCCAACCATTTAGGAATTAACATCATTTCATTTACAAATAACACTTTAAGGTAGTTAACTCAATTCTCCTAAATGAAATTAATTAGTTAGATTATTTCCCTTAGGATAATTTAGAACAGCACACCAAATTATATTAGTTAGTATTACAGGATCGGTGACAAACCATCCACACAACCTTGTATATTTTGTATAGGCATGACACGTGCAAACAAACCGCACAGTCATTTGGCGTGAATACTGTTATAATTCAGCCAATCATTTATTGTAAATATGTAATGTTCATTTATTTGATGCTATGAACCATATTTTAATGACGAGTGAATGTTTTAGCAAAGCGAGAGTATGAAAGTGGATGAAAGATGTATAAATGAAAGGAGAGAATGTGGATATTAGTAAACATTGAAAGAGAGAGAGAGAGAGAGAGAGAGAGAGAGAGAGAGAGAGAGGGAGAGAGAGAGAGAGAGAGAGAGAGAGAGAGAGAGAGAGAGAGAGAGAGAGAGAGAGAGAGAGAGAGAAAGGTAGTGGCAAAGATTTTTGTTACCGCTGGAAATTTCTTGTTATGACTTGTCTGTGTCAATCTGTGTAACCAATGTGATGTCAGGTTTTTATGTGTGTTGCTGCCATACTTTAGTAGATTAGATAGGGAATATACTTTGAGCATCTTGAAGCGGGTTGTTGTGGTCATAAATAAGAATAACAAACATTTGTAACCACAATAAACCGGTCTACGGCGCTCGAAGAATTACACACAATTAATATAGTAACATATACACATGTTAGTAAGTTAAGTATACTGTAGTTTATTAGAAAACACGCAAATAAACAGCAAAACAAACACATAAAAGTTGCACACACCATTTGTTTCAAAGAACAGCAACTTAAATTCAGGTGACACAATAACTTCTTAAATCCTTAATGTAACATTGAAAATATCTTTTCACGAGCGGAAGCGAGAAGGTGAAGAGTAGAACTATATGTATACGAGTTGGAGGGGATATTAATGGGAACATGAGAATTGTATGCTCATGTGTTGCACTCATAACAGAGTCAACTTGTATTTGGGTTGTCATTTTGGGAAATATGAGTACAGGTCGAGACATAAGTCAATAGACGGAAGTCAGAAGACAGAGGGTCATAAGACAGAAGTCAGGATATAAGTCATAAGACAACGGATCCGGTTCCAAACAATTCCCAAAGATATCTATAGAACCAACTATACTGATACGAAGGGCTACTCAATTAGCCGAGTGAAGAGATAGAACAGTGTGAGTAAGGGAAGAAGAGAGTTGTTTTATCCCCAAACAAGAGAGTTACAACTTATTGGATCTCTGACAAAAAATTGGAAAGCCAATGTTTCTTTGTGACCATACGTGTTACAAACATGAGTTCAAGGGTTGTAACACTTCACAGAAGGGAGGGGAGCCTGTCAGAATCCCCAATAAGTGTTAGAGAGTTAATAAGAGTTAAGACAAGTCTAGTAGGGAGACACCAGACAGGAGAGACACCAGCGCTATAAATAGCTTCACCAGGGGACACATTTGTGTCAGCCAAGGGAGCACTAAGGACAGTTGAGCGAGGGCTTCCCCAAGCCAATGGGAAGCTTGGCCTTACGAGTAACCGTGGAGTACCCGGTAACTCTAGTTCACGAGCCAGCGTGCTGAGGACACTATGCACGCAAGACTCGCTAATGCACGGAGAGTACAGCGTCCGTGCTTGACCACGCAATGTGTAGCGTGAGGACAGACCAGACTGGAGACGATTAGAGAGTAGACGTGTTCTTGACAAATGCTATAAGTTTTCTAGACAATAGTTAATATTAGGCTTTAGATTCAGATTGTGATTACTAGCATCATTCTAACCGCTTCATTACATCCCTGTTGTTTAATGTCAATGAAGCATGCCGCTCGCAGAGCTTGTAAAATTGCCAGCTCTAAATAAATTGCATTCCTTTTGCAAATGACACGAGTTGTTATTTCGTGCGGTGCAAAATTAGGGGGTCCTGAAAGACCTGTCGCAAGCAAGTTGCTGACAGGCAGGACCCCAATTGGTGTCAGAAGTCCCTGAACCAACGTCAACAGGCTATTGGTATCAGAAAGTTCTGAAACATCTTCAACAAGCACCATTCGACATCAATTTTGCGTTAAAATATTGGAAAGTAATGTAAATTTTTGTGTGTGCATACAATGGCAGAAATAATTTCTCTTGTGAATAATTACGTTCATACAATTTGTGGAGCTTGAACCACAATGGAAGGAAGTAAGTTACAAATTGTGAAACTATACGAAAATTGAAGAAGTGTGTTATTCTACGGAAAGTAATGAAAATGTATACAATCATCACTGTATATTGTCAAGCAAACCATCGTGTACATTTCATTTTGTGTGATACAGCCATCAATGTCACCATTCATCATATTAAGTAAATAGATTAGCTACTGAACGGAAGCCTTAGAACGAAGTTACACCAAACTAGTCAGAAAGTGAAGACAAGACGACATCGACTGTCATACAACGAATCATCATACGAATCATGACAATCATTCAGACTATCATACCATTCATTCATTAACACCATTTATCATTATCTATCACATTCATCAGCCGCATGAAAGATAAACATGTATTTACAACATATGCATGTGTCTAAATTTTTGATGCTCTACTAAACAGAAGCATCCATTGTGTTCTCAAGTCAATCATTTTGTGAGTGTGGAAGACAGCGGTGGAACATCCCAAGAACCGTATTTTCCAAAGAATTAGATGAGCATATTTTCAGAATATTTTGGTATGCTCTAAATTAATCATGCATCTTCTTTTTCAGTAAAGATGTATATTACTAACACATAATTACGAAACCATTGTGTAAATATTACTGTGATATCTTTTTGAACTAACATAAAACCACAAAATGGCGTCACTAAGTGATTGTATCCAGGCAGGCAAAGAAATGGGCCACACTGGAGAAAAATTAGAAAAGTGGGCGGATCAAAAATATAAAGAAGAAATAGCTCGACATAGAGAAGAAACAGAAAGAAAAACTGCTCTAGAGAGAGATGAAAGAGCACTAGAAAGAAAACACCAAAAAGAAATCAAAAGAGTCGAGGAGGCCACCAAACAGAAACAGTTAGATTTAGATCATGCCAACAAACAAGCAGAAGAAGCTACCAAACAGAAACAGTTAGATTTAGATCATGCCAACAAACAAGCAGAAGAAGCTACCAAACAGAAACAGTTAGAGTTAGATCATGCCACCAAACAAAAGCAGATACAAGTAGAGTCAGAAACTAAATTAAAGATGAAGGAAATGGAGGTAGATTCAAACATACAAATAGCCTCTAGCAAACAAAAGAGCCAAGAAGAACAGAACAAGTTTAGTAAGTACAAAGGCCTTATCAAACCATATAGCGTAGGGGATTCAATTAGCACATGGACTGAGAATATAGAATTCCAACTAAAGACTCATAAATTACCTTTTGATGACTGGGCAATGATCTACATGAGAAACCTCAGTGGGGAGCCGTTAAAAGTAATAGAATCTATACCTACAGAGCTAAGGAACAATTATCAGTACATTCACGATAGGATCATGCAACACTTTCTTTTAGACGCCACTGGGTACCAAATTCAATTCTCCCAAATTAAGCCAAAAGCAACTGAAACCTTCTTAGATTACATCTCTAACGTGCAAAGCACATTCAAAAAATGGACTAGGGCGGCGAAAGTGGGTAACAACTATGAAAAATTAGAAGATCTGATGGTAATGGACAAGGTGATATCTACCGTTCCTACCCCTTTTGCGAAGTTTCTCCAACAATCAAATATTGAATCCATTCAGCAATTAGAAAAACGGGGGTCAGCATATTTTTTCGTCTAATCGGGACATATTTAAGTCTACAACACATGATACAGAAATCACTGCTTTTGCAAACAAGGTACCTGATAGATCTTACAATCAGAAAGATTATCGTAAGAAGGACAAACAATACCAGAAGCCACCTCTATGTGGATATTGTAGTTTGTTTCATCCTAGCTACTCTATGTGTGATAAAAACCCAGCATATCCCTCACACTTAGAAGCAGTGTTAAAGAAGCAAGAAAGCAGAAGAACATCATTTAAACGTGCTGTTAAATGTTACTTTTGTTCCAGCTATGGCCACTATAGTAATAGATGTCTTGGTAGGCAACGAATGAAGGCAAATAATGCTGCACTCATCGATACGTCATCAGACGATGAGAGTGACATTGATTCAGAACTTGTAAATGTGTTACCAGCGAGTGAATGTGAGAGTGTAGCAGTTGTAACAGACATATTAGACTTTAAGAAATGTGACATATGTCACCAGTTTCATGCGGATGGTAAATTGAAATGTGGGCACGTAATAACATGTTCCAGTGAAGATGCTAACGCAGCTTGTGCCTCCAGAGGTAAACTGAAGTTCTACGATGCACTGGTCAATGATCAACCATGCCAATGTTTAATTGATAGCGGGAGCACCCTACTTGGTTTAAGGAAAGAACTCGTTAGACCAGAAGATTACACGGGTGAATTTGTCAAATGCCGTACTTTCTCTGGGACCATTGAGAAATACCCACTGGCAAAAGCGCATATCAATACCCCGTTCCTTACCGGCACATTCACTTGCGTAATCCTGCAAGATCCATGCGCGGATCTCATTTTAGGTTGCCTAGATTCATTGAAACAATGTACAGACGACGACATAAGAGCCTGGAAACATACAAACATGGCTAATGCTGTAACAAAGTCAGATACACAAACTCACTATACTGACTTACAAAATGAAATGCTACAGCTATTAACACCCAGCGGTGCCGATACCAACACTACTCGACAGAAATTTATCGAGGCACAAAGCACCGACCAAACTGTCGCACCTTATTTTAAATTGTTAGGTGAGCGAGCGAAAGTGACTAAAAATGCTTCTTGATATTTTCGAAAACATAACGGAATTCTTATGCGTTATTACACAAATAATAACCATGAAATTCAGCAGACGGTGTTACCTGTAACATACCGACAAAATGTGCTAAAGATCGCACATGAGTCACCGTTTGCTGGACATTTGGCCTATGATAAAACGAAAGCCAGAGTTTTGTCACACTTCTACTGGCCTAAATTCTGTACTAATATAAAAAATTTCTGTCGTTCATGTACTATTTGTCAACATCTTGTACGAAAGGGAAAGCATGTGACGGCCGAAGTTTAACGGTCATTTTTAGCATCTAGACCATATGAGAGCGTAGCGGTCGATATTGCTGGACCCCTAAAGCAGGTGTCGAGCAAAGGAAACCACGACTATGCAAATAAGGGTGCTAAAACTATACACCTTGAACCAAATCAGAAGGTTTTGCTTCTACTACCTGATAAACGTAATTTGTTACTAACATCTTGGCAAGGGCCAGTCAACGGTGAACGTAAAATATCAGATGTCGATTATGAAATATCGATAAAAGAAAAATTAAAGATATTTCATATCAACATGCTAAAACCATACTTCTCACGACAAGAACCACAGACAGACAAACAAGATGCACCAACACCAAGTAATCGGACGATAGACGTACATAACACAACTACACTAGGTAGGGCGACACACGACAGCGACATTGCAAACACACTTAGCCAGGTAACAGCACACGCAGCTAGTACCACAACAGTACTGAACGAGACAGATGACATATGTATTCATACGGAAGACTGGACATCACACCTACAGAAACTACGACAAGTCTTCGACAGGTTGCGAGTATTTGGACTTAAAGTCAAGACTACTAAAGTAGAGTTGGGCATGGAACAGATTGACTTCCTGGGTCATACCATCTGCAGGGGCCAATTAAGAACAAATGAAAGAATCGTGACCAAGATTCTAAATTTGACTATGCCAACGACCAAGAAACAGGTCCGAAGTTTACTGGGTCTTGTAAATTACTATAGTAAATTTATTCCAAATCTGGCGGAAATCACCAGTGTTTTTTCTAACATTTTAAAAGCTTTGGCTAAATTATCTGTACAAGATGCAGGATTAATTATCGCGTTATCAAAACTGAAACACCTATTTAGCGTTCCACCTATCCTTCGTATGCCTAATCAAAACCTTACCTATTTTTTACGTACAGATGCGAGTGCTATTTCCATATCTGGGGTACTAGGACAGTTCTACGAAGGGAAGTTCCACCCAGTAATGTACGTAAGTCGGAAAATTAGCCCTGCTGAATCCAGATACTCAGCATCAGAATTGGAGGGCCTCAGCTTAATTTATTGTGTTAAGAAATTTCATAGATTTTTGGCAGGAGCACAGTTTGTGATCGAAACCGACAATTCTCCGTTTCTGTGATGCAGTCTGGCATTCCCCAGAACAACGGGGTCTACAGATGGGCTTTGATTCTGCAGAACTATGCATTTAACATCCAGCATTTAAAATGGAGATTGAACTCTTTGGCAGACGCTTTGAGTCGACCGTCAACAATTGAAATACCTGATTTGCAGGAAGAGATCGACCAGAGATCACCAGGAACAGTGACACTGTAAATGTTAAGTAAATCAGTGCCGTATGTGGTGAATAAGTTACACTGTAAGTGCGTTATCATCGCCAAACATGTAAACTGTGTAAAAGTAACAGTGCCATTAAGAGTGAAACGAACAGACGCATAAATAATATGTCTGCAGTGCTGACACATACAAAAGCTATATTAACGTTGAAGTGTTAGCTGTGAACCTACATAAGTTAGTAGGGAACTATATTTATACACTATCCATGAAGGAGAGCATAGAAGACTTTGGCAAAATGAACTATGTTAGAAGAATAGTCTACAAAGAGTATTGCTCCATCTTCACACCTGAAAGGAGGATATCAGTTAGTGTAATTAGATATAGAAATGTAACTGTGATATATATATATATATATATATATATATATATATATATATATATATATATATATATATATATATATATATATATATATATATATATATATATATATATATATATATATATATATATATATATATTGTTGTTTTATTAACAGTACACATAACTTCATTTTTCTATGAATAATTGAATTGCAAAATGTTTAAATGCATGTATAACTTTATTTATGTCATGTGGTAGTAAGAAATCACCATCATTCATTTAATAACCCATTTAATGTAACACCAATAATAGGAATACAATTGTTGGGTATTATATTAGTTTATCACCGCATAATCATAATCATTTATAAATTCATTTATCTGAAATATCATTTCGAAACTAACCCAACCATTTAGGAATTAGCATCATTTCATTTACAAATAACACTTTAAGGTAGTTAACTCAATTCTCCTAAATGAAATTAATTAGTTAGATTATTTCCCTTAGGATAATTTAGAACAGCACACCAAATTATATTAGTTAGTATTACAGGATCGGTGACAAACCATCCTCACAACCTTGTATATTTTGTATAGGCATGACATGTGCAAACAAACCGCACAGTCATTTGGCGTGAATACTGTTATAATTCAGCCAATCATTTATTGTAAATATGTAATGTTCATTTATTTGATGCTATGAACCATATTTTAATGACGAGTGAATGTTTTAGCAAAGCGAGAGTATGAAAGTGGATGAAAGATGTATAAATGAAAGGAGAGAATGTGGATATTAGTAAACATTGAAGAGAGAGAGAGAGAGAGAGAGAGAGAGAGAGAGAGAGAGAGAGAGAGAGAGAAAGAGAGAGAGAGAGAAAGGTAGTGGCAAAGATATTTGTTACCGCTGGAAATTTCTTGTTATGACTTGTCTGTGTCAATCTGTGTAACCAATGTGATGTCAGGTTTTTATGTGTGTTGCTGCCATACTTTAGTAGATTAGATAGGGAATATACTTTGAGCATCTTGAAGCGGAGTTGTGGTCATAAATAAGAATAACAAACATTTGTAACCACAATAAACCGGTCTACGGCGCTCGAAGAATTACACACAATTAATATAGTAACATATACACATGTTAGTAAGTTAAGTATACTGTAGTTTATTAGAAAACACGCAAATAAACAGCAAAACAAACACATAAAAGTTGCACACACCATTTGTTTCAAAGAACAGCAACTTAAATTCAGGTGACACGATAACTTCTTAAATCCTTAATGTAACATTGAAAATATCTTTTCACGAGCGGAAGCGAGAAGGTGAAGAGTAGAACTATATGTATACGAGTTGGAGGGGATATTAATGGGAACATGAGAATTGTATGCTCATGTGTTGCACTCATAACAGAGTCAACTTGTATTTGGGTTGTCATTTTGGGAAATATGAGTACAGGTCGAGACATAAGTCAATAGACGGAAGTCAGAAGACAGAGGGTCATAAGACAGAAGTCAGGATATAAGTCATAAGACAACGGATCCGGTTCCAAACAATTCCCAAAGATATCTATAGAACCAACTATACTGATACGAAGGGCTACTCAATTAGCCGAGTGAAGAGATAGAACAGTGTGAGTAAGGGAAGAAGAGAGTTGTTTTATCCCCAAACAAGAGAGTTACAACTTATTGGATCTCTGACAAAAAATTGGAAAGCCAATGTTTCTTTGTGACCATACGTGTTACAAACATGAGTTCAAGGGTTGTAACACTTCACAGAAGGGAGGGGAGCCTGTCAGAATCCCCAATAAGTGTTAGAGAGTTAATAAGAGTTAAGACAAGTCTAGTAGGGAGACACCAGACAGGAGAGACACCAGCGCTATAAATAGCTTCACCAGGGGACACATTTGTGTCAGCCAAGGGAGCACTAAGGACAGTTGAGCGAGGGCTTCCCCAAGCCAATGGGAAGCTTGGCCTTACGAGTAACCGTGGAGTACCCGGTAACTCTAGTTCACGAGCCAGCGTGCTGAGGACACTATGCACGCAAGACTCGCTAATGCACGGAGAGTACAGCGTCCGTGCTTGACCACGCAATGTGTAGCGTGAGGACAGACCAGACTGGAGACGATTAGAGAGTAGACGTGTTCTTGACAAATGCTATAAGTTTTCTAGACAATAGTTAATATTAGGCTTTAGATTCAGATTGTGATTACTAGCATCATTCTCACCGCTTCATTACATCCCTGTTGTTTAATGTCAATGAAGCATGCCGCTCGCAGAGCTTGTAAAATTGCCAGCTCTAAATAAATTGCATTCCTTTTGCAAATGACACGAGTTGTTATTTCGTGCTGTGCAAAAGTAGGGGAGTCCTGAAAGACCTGTCGCAAGCAAGTTGCTGACAGGCAGGACCCCAATTGGTGTCAGATGTCCCTGAACCAACGTCAACAGGCTATTGGAATCAGAAAGTTCTGAAACATCTTCAACAAGCACCATTCGACATCAATTTTGCGTTAAAATATTGGAAAGTAATGTAAATTTTTATGTGTGCATACAATGGCAGAAATAATTTCTCTTGTGAATAATTACGTTCATACAATTTGTGGAGCTTGAACCACAATGGGAGGAAGTAAGTTACAAATTGTGAAACTATACGAAAATTGAAGAAGTGTGTTATTCTACGGAAAGTAATGAAAATGTATACAATCATCACTGTATATTGTCAAGCAAACCATCGTGTACATTTCATTTTGTGTGATACAGCCATCAATGTCACCATTCATCATATTAAGTAAATAGATTAGCTACTGAACGGAAGCCTTAGAACGAAGTTACCCCAAACTAGTCAGAAAGTGAAGACAAGACGACATCGACTGTCATACAACGAATCATCATACGAATCATGACAATCATTCAGACTATCATACCATTCATTCATTAACACCATTTATCATTATCTATCACATTTTTCATTCATCAGCCGCATGAAAGATAAACATGTATTTACAACATATGCATGTGTCTATATTTTTGATGCTCTACTAAACAGAAGCATCCATTGTGTTCTCAAGTCAATCATTTTGTGAGTGTGGAAGACAGCGGTGGAACATCCCAAGAACCGTATTTTCCAAAGAATTAGATGAGCATATTTTCAGAATATTTTGGTATGCTCTAAATTAATCATGCATCTTCTTTTTCAGTAAAGATGTATATTACTAACACATAATTACGAAACCATTGTGTAAATATTACTGTGATATCTTTTTGAACTAACATAAAACCACAAAATGGCGTCACTAAGTGATTGTATCCAGGCAGGCAAAGAAATTGGCCACACTGGAGAAAAATTAGAAAAGTGGGCGGATCAAAAATATAAATAAGAAATAGCTCGACATAGAGAAGAAACAGAAAGAAAAACTGCTCTAGAGAGAGATGAAAGAGCACTAGAAAGACAACACCAAAAAGAAATCAAAAAAGTCGAGGAGGCCACCAAACAGAAACAGTTAGATTTAGATCATGCCAACAAACAAGCAGAAGAAGCTACCAAACAGAAACAGTTAGATTTAGATCATGCCAACAAACAAGCAGAAGAAGGTACCAAACAGAAACAGTTAGAGTTAGATCATGCCACCAAACAAAAGCAGATACAAGTAGAGTCAGAAACTAAATTAAAGATGAAGGAAATGGAGGCAGATTCAAACATACAAATAGCCTCTAGCAAACAAAAGAGCCAAGAAGAACAGAACAAGTTTAGTAAGTACAAAGGCCTTATCAAACCATATAGCGTAGGGGATTCAATTAGCGCATGGACTGAGAATATAGAATTCCAACTAAAGACTCAGAAAATACCTTTAGATGACTGGGCAATGATCTACATGAGAAACCTCAGTGGGGAGCCGTTAAAAGTAATAGAATCTATACCTACAGAGCTAAGGAATAATTATCAGTACATTCACGATAGGATCATGCAACACTTTCTTTTAGACGCCACTGGGTACCAACTTCAGTTCTCCCAAATTAAGCAAAAAGCAACTGAAACCTTCTTAGATTACATCTCTAACGTGCAAAGCACATTCAAAAAATGGACTAGGGCGGCGAAAGTGGGTAACAACTATGAAAAATTAGAAGATCTGATGGTAATGGACAATTTGATATCTACCATTCCTACCCCTTTTGCGAAGTTTCTCCAATAATCAGATATTGAATCCATTAAGCAATTAGAAAATCGGGGGTTGGCATATTTTTTCGTCTAATCGGGACATATTAAAGTCTACAACACATGATACAGAAATCACTGCTTTTGCAAACAAGGTACCTGATAGATCTTACAATCAGAAAGATTATCGTAAGAAGGACAAACAATACCAGAAGCCACCTCTATGTGGATATTGTAGTTTGTTTCATCCTAGCTACTATATGTGTGATAAAAACCCAGCATATCCCTCACACTTAGAAGCAGTGTTAAAGAAGCAAGAAAGCAGAAGAACATCATTTAAACGTGCTGTTAAATGTTACTTTTGTTCCAGCTATGGCCACTATAGTAATAGATGTCTTGGTAGGCAACGAATGAAGGCAAATAATGCTGCACTCATCGATACGTCATCAGACGATGAGAGTGACATTGATTCAGAACTTGTAAATGTGTTACCAGCGAGTGAATGTGAGAGTGTAGCAGTTGTAACAGACATATTAGACTTTAAGAAATGTGACATATGTCACCAGTTTCATGCGGATGGTAAATTGAAATGTGGGCACGTAATAACATGTTCCAATGAAGATGCTAACGCAGCTTGTGCCTCCAGAGGTAAACTGAAGTTCTACGATGCACTGGTCAATGATCAACCATGCCAATTTTTAATTGATAGCGGGAGCACCCTACTTGGTTTAAGGAAAGCACTCGTTAGACCAGAAGATTACATGGGTGAATTTGTCAAATGCCGTACTTTCTCTGGGACCATTGAGAAATACCCACTGGCAAAAGCGTATATCAATACCCCGTTCCTTACCGGCACATTCACTTGCGTAATCCTGCAAGATCCATGCACGGATCTCATTTTAGGTTGCCTAGATTCATTGAAACAATGTACAGACGACGACATAAGAGCCTGGAAACATACAAACATGGCTAATGCTGTAACAAAGTCAGATACACAAACTCACTATACTGACTTACAAAATGAAATGCTACAGCTATTAACACCCAGCGGTGCCGATACCAACACTACTCGACAGAAATTTATCGAGGCACAAAGCACCGACCAAACTATCGCACCTTATTTTAAATTGTTAGGTGAGCGAGCGAAAGTGACTAAAAATGCTTCTTGATATTTTAGAAAACTTAACGGAATTCTCATGCGTTATTACACAAATAATAACCATGAAATTCAGCAGACGGTGTTACCTGTAACATACCGACAAAATGTGCTAAAGATCGCACATGAGTCACCGTTTGCTGGACATTTGGCCTATGATAAAACGAAAGCCAGAGTTTTGTCACACTTCTACTGGCCTAAATTCTGTACTAATATAAAATTTTTCTGTCGTTCATGTACTATTTGTCAACATCTTGTACGAAAGGGAAAGCATGTGACGGCCGAAGTTCAACGGTCATATTTAGCATCTAGACCATATGAGAGCGTAGCGGTCGATATTGCTGGACCCCTAAAGCAGGTGTCGAGCAAAGGAAACCACGACTATGCAAATAAGGGTGCTAAAACTATACACCTTGAACCAAATCAGAAGGTTTTGCTTCTACTACCTGATAAACGTAATTTGTTACTAACATCTTGGCAAGGGCCAGTCAACGTTGAACGTAAAATATCAGATGTCGATTATGAAATATCGATAAAAGGAAAATTAAAGAAATTTCATATCAACATGCTGAAACCATACATCTCACGACAAGAACCACAGACAGACGAACAAGATGCACCAACACCAAGTAATCGGACGACAGACGTACATAACACAACTACACCAGGTAGGGCGAAACACGACAGCGACATCGCAAACACACTTAGCCAGGTAACAGCACACGCAGCTAGTACCACAACAGTACTGAACGAGACAGATGACATATGTATTCATACGGAAGACTGGACATCACACCTACAGAAACTACGACAAGTCTTCGACAGGTTGCGAGTATTTGGACTTACAGTCAAGCCTACTAAAGTAGAGTTGGGCATGGAACAGATTGACTTCCTGGGTCATACCATCTGCAGGGGCCAATTAAGAACAAATGAAAGAATCGTGACCAAGATTCTAAATTTGACTATGCCAACGACCAAGAAACAGGTCCGAAGTTTACTGGGTCTTGTAAATTACTATAGTAAATTTATTCCAAATCTGGCGGAAATCACCAGTGTTTTTTCTAACATCTTAAAAGCTTTGGCTAAATTATCTGTACAAGATGCAGGATTAATTAGCGCGTTATCAAAACTGAAATACCTATTTAGCGTTCCACCTATCCTTCGTATGCCTAATCAAAACCTTACCTATTTTTTACGTACAGGTGCGAGTGCTATCTCCTTATCTGGGGTACTAGGACAATTCTACGAAGGGAAGTTCCACCCAGTAATGTACGTAAGTCGGAAAATTAGCCCTGCTGAATCCAGATACTCAGCATCAGAATTGGAGGGCCTCAGCTTAATTTATTGTGTTAAGAAATTTCATAGATTTTTGACAGGAGCACAGTTTGTGATCGAAACCGACAATTCTCCGTTGTCTGTGATGCAGTCTGGCATTCCCCAGAACAACAGAGTCTACAGATGGGCTTTGATTCTGCAGAACTATGCATTTAACATCCAGCATTTAAAGGGGAGATTGAACTCTTTGGCAGACGCTTTGAGTCGACCGTCAATCATTGAAATACCTGATTTGCAGGAAGAGATCGACCAGAGATCACCATGAACAGTGACACTGTAAATGTTAAGTAAATCAGTGCCGTATGTGGTGAATAAGTTACACTGTAAGTGCGTTATCATCGCCAAACATGTAAACTGTGTAAAAGTAACAGTGCCATTAAGAGTGAAACGAACAGACGCATAAATAATATGTCTGCAGTGCTGACACATACAAAAGCTATATTAACGTTGAAGTGTTAGCTGTGAACCTACATAAGTTAGTAGGGAACTATATTTATACACTATCCATGAAGGAGAGCATAGAAGACTTTGGCGAAATGAACTATGTTAGAAGAATAGTCTACAAAGAGTATTGCTCCATCTTCACACCTGAAAGGAGGACATCAGTTAGTGTAATTAGATATAGAAATGTAACTGTGATATATATATATATATATATATATATATATATATATATATATATATATATATATATATATATATATATATATATTATTGTTTTATTAACAGTACACATAACTTAATTTTTCTATGAATAATTGAATTGCAAAATGTTTAAATGCATGTATAACATTATTTATGTCATGTGGTAGTTAGAAATCACCATCATTCATTTAATAACCCATTTAATGTAACACCAATAATAGGAATACAATTGTTAGGTATTATATTAGTTTATCACCGCATAATCATAATCATTTATAGATTCATTTATCTGAAATATCATTTCGAAACTAACCCAACCATTTAGGAATTAACATCATTTCATTTACAAATAACACTTTAAGGTAGTTAACTCAATTCTCCTAAATGAAATTAATTAGTTAGATTATTTTCCTTAGGATAATTTAGAACAGCACACCAAATTATATTAGTTAGTATTACAGGATCGGTGACAAACCTTCCTCACAACCTTGTATATTTTGTATAGGCATGACACGTGCAAACAAACCGCACAGTCATTTGGCGTGAATACTGTTATAATTCAGCCAATCATTTATTGTAAATATGTAATGTTCATTTATTTGATGCTATGAACCATATTTTAATGACGAGTGAATGTTTTAGCAAAGCGAGAGTATGAATGTGGATGAAAGATGTATAAATGAAAGGAGAGAATGTGGATATTAGTAAACATTGAAAGAAAGAGAGAGAGAGAGAGAGAGAGAGAGAGAGAGAGAGAGAGAGAGAGAGAGAGAGAGAGAGAGAGAGGGAGAGAGAGAGAGAGAGAGAGAGAAAGGTAGCGGCAAAGATTTTTGTTCACCGCTGGAAATTTCTTGTTATGACTTGTCTGTGTCAATCTGTGTAACCAATGTGATGTCATGTTTTTATGTATGTTGCTGCCATACTTTAGTAGATTAGATAGGGAATATACTTTGAGCATCTTGAAGCGGAGTTGTGGTCATAAATAAGAATAACAAACATTTGTAACCACAATAAACCGATCTACGGCGCTCGAAGAATTACACACAATTAATATAGTAACACATACACATGTTAATAAGTTAAGTATACTGTAGTTTATTAGAAAACACGCAAACAAACAGGAAAACAAACACAAAGTTGCACACACCATTTGTTTCAAAGAACAGCAACTTAAATTCAGGGGACACAATAACTTCTTAAATCCTTAATGTAACATTGAAAATATCTTTTCACTAGCGGAAGCGAGAAGGTGAAGAGTAGAACTATATGTATACGAGTTGGAGGGGATATTAATGGGAACATGAGAATTGTATGCTCATGTGTTGCACTCATAACAGAGTCAACTTGTATTTGGGTTGTCATTTTGGGCAATATGAGGACAGGTCGAGACATAAGTCAATAGACGGAAGTCAGAAGACAGAGGGTCATAAGACGGAAGTCAGGACATAAGTCATAAGACAACGGATCCGGTTCAAAACAATTCCCAAAGATATCTATAGAACCAACTATACTGATACGAAGGGCTACTCAATTAGCCGAGTGAAGAGATAGAACAGTGTGAGTAAGGGAAGAAGAGAGTTGTTCTATCCCCAAACAAGAGAGTTACAACTTATTGGATCTCTGACAAAAAATTGGACAGCCAATTTTTCTTTGTGACCATACGTGTTACAAACATGAGTTAAAGGGTTGTAACACTTCACAGAAGGGAGGGGAGCCTGTCAGAATCCCCAATAAGTGTTAGAGAGTTAATAAGAGTTAAGACAAGTCTAGTAGGGAGACACCAGACAGGAGAGACACCAGCGCTATAAATAGCTTCACCAGGGGACACATTTGTGTCAGCCAAGGGAGCACTAAGGACAGTTGAGCGAGGGCTTCCACAAGCCATTGGGAAGCTTGGCCTTACTAGTAACCGTGGAGTACCCGGTTACTCTAGTTCACGAGCCAGCGTGCTGAGGACACTATGCACGCAAGACTCGCTAATGCACGGAGAGTACAGCGTCCGTGCTTGACCACGCAATGTGTAGCGTGAGGACAGACCAGACTGGATACGATTAGAGAGTAGACGTGTTCTTGACAAATGCTATAAGTTGTCTAGACAATAGTTAATATTAGGCTTTAGATTCAGATTGTGATTACTAACATCATTCTCACCGCTTCATTACATCCCTGTTGTTTAATGTCAATGAAGCATGCCGCTCGCAGAGCTTGTAAAATTGCCAGCTCTAAATAAATTGCATTCCTTTTGCAAATGACACGAGTTGTTATTTCGTGCGGTGCAAAAGTATGGGAGTCCTGAAAGACCTGTCGCAAGCAAGTTGCTGACAGTGTCCATAGGAGGTATGCTCTACTAACTGGAAAAAATGGTGTCCATAGAAGGTATGCTCTACTAACTTGACAAAATTGTGTCCATAGAAGGTATACTCTACTAACTTGACAAAATGGTGTCTATAGAAGGTATGCTCTCTTATAACTGGACAAAATGGTTTCCATAGAACTTCTACTCTATTAACTTGACAAAATGGTGTCCATAGAAGGTATGCTCCACTAACTTGACAAAATGGTGTCCATAGAAGGTATGCTCTCTTATAACTGGACAAAATGGTGTTCATAGAAGGTATGCTCCACTAACTGGACAAAATGGCTCAACTGTCCGCTGAATGTGATGCCCAATAAATGACAAGTTCAAGTATCTACCAAATGAGAACCCTACTGAATGACAACTCGATTCATATCTCCGCCACATGCTGTCTGTCAAACATCTCAAGAAACATCTGTATAAAAATTTGGTGAAACTGCGGTAAAGCTGTGAAAGTGTAAACAATATAAAATGACACAAAGTAGTGTAGCTTTAAATAACGGAGTTAAGACACATACAGAACGTTGCGGCGATTAGCCTTCATCAGCAAACAAACACATTCACAAACACAACATACAGCCAAGGAGATCTCCTGTGACTACATCAGAAGGTGACGACAGGGCGAGAAGAACAAAAGCATGGGAAAATGGAAGCATGCAGAGAAAATGAGAATTGAAAAAAAAATGTTAATTGAAAAGAATTTTAGTTGAAGAAAATGTTTAATTGAAAAAGATGTTAATAAAGAAAACGTTCATACTCACCTCAGCGTTCGGATCTGTAAGTGACTAAGAAAATCTCCAATGTATTCTGATGCCCGGTGCCGGGTGTTACGGTTCAGTGAGCACATAGAAGGGAGGGGCGGGGCAGGAGGACTGTAACTGGTTTGGTAAGGGTATCTGAGCAATCACAATGGATGTACTAGTGGAGTACGAGGCGCGCAAGGTTGAGGGTGGTACTAACCAAAACCCCATTTGTTATTGTAGAAGCGAGCCTTAAGGTTTGGGTGGACTGATATGCATGAACGCGCATACATGCATAGACACACTTCAACAGACAAAATGCTAGTGTATGTGGGCATGTGCACAGTATATTAAGAGATGTATTTTATGTCAGCTAGGACCACATGATCAATGGCAGTCAAATATTAAGAGACGTATTTTATGTCAGCCATGGCCACATGATCAATGGCAGTCAAATATTAAGAGATGTATTTTATGTCAGCTAGGACCACATGATCAATGGCAGTCAAATATTAAGAGATATATTTTATGTCAGCCATGACCACATGATCAATGACAGTCAAATATTAAGAGACGTATTTTATGTCAGCCATGACCACATGATCAATGACAGTCAAATATTAAGAGATGTATTTTATGTCAGCCATGACCACATGATCAATGACAGTCGAATATAAAGAGATATATTTTATGTCAGCCATGACCACATGATCAATGACAGTCAAATAATAAGAGGCGTATTTTATGTCAGCCATGACCACATGATCAATGACAGTCAAATATTAAGAGATGTATTTTATGTCAGCCATGACGACATGATCAATGACAGTTAAATATTAAGAGATATATTTTATGTCAGCCATGACCACATGATCAATGACAGTCAAATATTAAGAGACGTATTTTATGTCAGCCATGACCACTGTCACAGAATGATGATAGTTTAGTGATTCCAAGATAAAATTAAATATAACATTAATGGCAATATCGGAGAAGGGTTAACAATCGTGTACTTCATTCTGAGATGAGGACGAATAAAAGATCATTGACCGACAAATATGAAAATAGGATACAGGTGTTCGCAAAGTTAATTGCTTGACGATCTGACCTGACACGGGAAACGGTACGATCGCGCTGGGGGAAAACTTCGACACCGGACAAACACCGCGGGAGATGGTGATCAAAGAAATAAGAACTCTTTGATGGGCGACGAATGATGAGCGTAGGGGAATAGCGGAGAAGACGGAGCGGACCGGAGCACGGAGCGCCCGGACGTATACGTGATTTCACTGAACTTTTGATGTTACGGGAACGGCAAATGCGATTGTTGATGTATGGACATCAAACACTAACGAAGAACGGAAGGCCCAATATAAATAGTAGCAACTGGGGTTGTTGTGTTAGTGTGTGCTACCTAAAGGGACGGCAAACTGGATTTATGTCTCCTGAAAATAGCAAAGAAATCATCCCGGGAAATGGGATAGAAGTGATTGTGTGCTAATAGATTTCAATGCTTGGAGTATCATTAATTCTAGATATATAAGGTAAGACTAATATTAGAGTAATATTAGCATAGGGAAATGTGTGTGTGTTTAGGGTTTACTATTGCTTTCTATTTAGTGAATAGTTTAGACTTTAGTGAATTCTGCTGTTTATGTCAGAGTAGTCTTTCGGAAGCTGTTCATTACGGCTGGAGAAAGACAATCACATAAACAGTAATATGAAGCAGACTTAAATCATCTGATTTAATGTTTATTACCCAGGTTCCACTACACAGCCTGACATATCAAAGAAGATAAACCAGTACATCTCTTGTATAGAGAAAGCAGTGTTGATAATAAAGGAAAGAACGTTCACTTTTATCAAGCACTTCACAGGTGCAGTGAAAATATGTCACTATAGAAAAAAAAACAACCTAAACAGTCAATAAGAGGGGGTGACATAACGAATGCCAAGAAACATGTTTTGGTGAACCTCAGTGAAAGACCTTTATTCAAGCAGAGCAAATAGGCTAGAATATAGTGCAATTAGGTAATCACCTAAAAGAAACATTGAAGAACACGAGAACATTTAACATAGAAATAGACATTTATAAACAGTCGTAATGTGTATTCAGTGGTGGACTATACTACCTTCCAAAACAGGACATATCTGAACTTCAGTGACTTACCTTTATTGGATTATATTTCTGATGATAAAACATTGACAATTGTTTTCAATAATTGGATTAAGTCAAGACTCAAGCCGGAAAGGAGCATCCAGGGTGAGACCGTTCCACGTCTATGTTTGATGTCTGATGTTTTGGCCGTTTGAATGCAAGAGAAACTACGAAGACTAACGGCTAAAAGTCCTATCTTGCACTCACATTAGCAGAAAATACAAACTACATATACACAGTCCATACATACACAAGACATAGTTTTTATTAATAAATATTTTATTTATCGTTGAAAGGAACTGTTGTCGGAGTATGTGTGGAGGGAATAACAGAGAGAGTGAAAGAAATAGATATATGGAAGGGAAGACAGAAGGGAGGAGTGTAGACAGAAGTCAGTCAATAATCCCAACAGATAATAAGTTTGAAGATGTGCTTGTTGATTCCACATTCCTCCCGGGGAAACAAGTGACATAATTGGTGGAGCGAGCGGGATACTTACATAATACCCATATGACCTGGAGGCATAACAGGGCATATGCATAGAGGGGTACCTGCATATTGGCACAGGCATAGCGGAGTACCTGCATGTTGGGACATACTGATTGGAATAAATATAAGTATACATTGATGACTTTTAATGGAAGGACGTCCATTGGATATATGGTGCCATTACATTTATGGTAGAAACATTTCATTAAGGCTGGTGACTTTACAGTGAGAAAGTTCCAGACAGGGTGAATGTGGATAGGTGGTAAGGCACATTACATACCTAGTCACACGGTCACACGTCTACATAAGTCTTTATCCTATATCTCCTCTTGTGGATGAGAGAGTGGTTGTGATGTACTGTGTGGTGTTGTAGATTAATAATATTAAATAGACATAGATAAATGATATAGGTTCTAGGTAGAATATAATTCTATAGTGAGTACTTCTTTACTGCCTTGAGGTGTCTTTACTCAACGTGCTGACTTACCTGCTTTAACTATGGCCACTCCCAAAATAACTACCGCCGAACTGAGGGCAAACGGAGAGGAAATTGGTTTATCTGGTTCGGAGCTAACTGATTACATACAGGAAAGGGAGCGAGAATTTCGCCAGGCGGAAAGGGAAGATCGTAAGGCCCAGTTGGAAGCGGAAAGGGAAGATCGTAAGGCCCAGTTTGAAGCAGAAAGGGAAGATCGAAAGGCCCAGTTGGATGCAGAAGAAGCCACAAAGATCAGAGAACATGAATACCGCATGAAAGAGCTAGAACTCAAGACACAAACTAAGGGAGAAATAGATGGAGTTGAAGGAAGTTCTTCTTCACCTGGTGCAACCCACATGAGTGGACATGATTACCATGCCATGAAGTTTCCCTTAGCTGTCTACGATCAGTCTAAGGAACGCTTTGATCCATACGCATCTCGCTTTGAAGCAATGTCAGTCGCTATGGGGCTGGATAGGAGCAGATGGGCTCTTAAATTATCCCAGGGATTAATAGGTTAGTTAGTTAGTTAGTCGCGGTTCCAACTTCACGGCAACGGGTCGTCCCCATATTGCTCCGTTCCTGTGCCAGTGAATATCACACAAAATGCTCCTCACTGCCCTATGTGAACAATGGAATAGACAGAAGTGTCGGCAAGCCAACAGATTAATAGGTTCGGGATTCGAGGTGTACACACGCTTACCACCAGGACAGGAAAATAATTACGAGGAATTAAAAGCCGCTTTGATGAAGCATTTTGACATCACAGCACAAACGTATCGGAAAAAGTTTAGATCGTCTAGACGAGAGCCGGGAGAGTTATTCGCCGCCTACAGTTTAAGGCTTAAATCCTATCTCCAGAAATGGATGGACTTGGCAGAATTCAAGAGGGATTGTGAAAGTCTCGAAGAGATGATGGTGGTCGACCAGATGCGAAAGCAAATGTCGAAACCTCTCAGAACCTTCATGGGAGAGCAAGGGGCGGAACGGCTGGATGTTGTGAATAAGCTGGCGGAAAGATTCGTAGAAGTCCATGGGGAAGCTAAAGAAACAAATGTACAACCCACGAAAGGTCAGGAGAAGCAAGAGAAAAAGAAACCTAAAAACTGGGAAGGAGAAAAAGTGGAACCTTATATAAAGGCGGCAACGGAGAGTTCAGAGAACGTGAAGGTAGGAAACCATAACACCTCGAATTCTTCAGCGAAACGACCGTGGTCAGAGAAGTGGTGTTCATTCTGCAAAGTACCATCTCATAACACGAAGGACTGCAGATCGAAACCTAAAAGTTCTTACTCCGCAGCATGCAAAGTGATTCCTACGACGGTGATCACAGACAAGGCTGAGGTCGGCGAAGGAGAAAGGAACAAAAAGGACACACGGAAACCTAGGAAGGGAACATGGTGCAAACACTGCCAGTCGACAACACATAATACTGTGGACTGCAGATGCAAGGCAGAAGACGCCAATTGCATAACCAACCTCGAGGAATCAAAAGAGGAAGGCAAGGAAACGGTCAAGGAGATGAAAGACACTCAGGACCAAGAGAGACCACCTGTGGTTGAACTGATTGAAGTAAATGGCCAACAGGTTGCTTGTCTCTACGATACAGGTTTGGATGGGGAAGCTGTGATAGACGCCAGCTTGGTACGCCCAGACCAACTTACAGGGGAGACCATAGAGATACAGCCGGCAATGAGGAGTGCTGTTACCACGACGCTGCCAATCGCCAAGGTGGAGATTAAATCCAGGTACGTCGCGGGCATTATTCCTGCGGCTGTATTAGCTGACTCCCTATTCCCAATGATCATTGGCACGAAATATGTCTTTTTGGGGATGCCCAAACAGCCAGCCCACAAGGGAACAGTCGTCAGTGGATCTCAAGGGAAGGAAAAAGAGGCGGAGACACTATGCGACAACTCAGGGATAGGAGAATTGCATACTGCCCAGAGGAAGGATACTACCTTGCGTCCTTGCTACAGGAAGCTGCAAAGAAGTGCTGAGCCACCAGAACGGGGATAGTACTTTCTGAAGAATCGATTACTCTATCGGAGAGCTGGGAGGGGAGACAATCTGCACGAGCAGTGGGTGGTTCCAGAGACCCACCGTCCTCACATTCTTCAGAGTGTACACATCATAGGCGAGAAGCGACATATGGGTGTCAGAGAAACATTGCAACAAATTTCCGGCCATTATTGCTGGCCAGGAATGACCGGAGATGTACGCCGGTGGTTGAAGTCTTGTTCGGAGTGCCAGAACGCACCACCCAACAAGCGGACTAAGAGTAAAATAGCACTTAAAGTGGAAGACACAGTGGAAGTGTGGGGTCCAGCAGAGACCAATATACTCCAAGTAGGATGGAAAGGACCTTATCCTGTGGAAAGGATTGTGTCCAAGAACATCTACAAAATCCGGATCTGGGAAGAGCAGAAAAATCTCCCTAGACATCTCATTAGGAAATATGAGGAGAGATCCGGGGGCAAAGCTTCGCACTTTATGGTGATGGCAGCCATTGGGACAAAGGTTACCAGTCCAGACGAAGACCAGAGAACGCCAGTACAACATAGGAGGGCCTATGGGACAGTACGTGATAGGTCAGATTTACCTAACGAAAGGAGGAGGGAAATTACACGTCAGGGGAAGGACAAGAGTGAAAGTTTCACCGGTAACCAAGTTCAGAAGGGGTGGGTAACGTCGGGAAAGGCGAGAAATACCCAGGACTCCAACCGAAGATTGGCTGACCAGATACAATATCGCCCAAGATGGTCCTGGAAGCAAAAGTCCAGGAGGTTTGGGAAAGACGACTCGGTACAACTCGGACGAGGAGGAACAAGCCCAGAGGCAAGGCCGGGGAAAACCAAGAGGACATGGAAGCAGTGTTACAATCAGGATGGGACGATCCGTCTGTATTGTGAGCCATCGCTTACGCCAGTGGAAAGGAGGTCGACTGAACGTACAGGAGCGATGAGCCAACACTAGTTTCAGTCATGAGTAGTATGGTAGGGTGCATATGAGGTCGCCTACTGGATGAGGTGTTGATCCATGTGAGGATCCAATCATATCATCAACACGTGATGTTAATAGCTACTTCACAGAAGCTCAACGCACGGTGGATGTGATGGACGTTGTTGCTGAAACAGGACAACTTCACAGTGGAATACATCTCGGGTAAGGATAATGTAGGAGAGGATTTCTTATCTAGACATCCAACTTCAGAGGAAGAGGAATAGGATGGTGGATCATAGGAATCAAAACTACATTGAAGAAGAGTCGACGCGGTCAACTCTCTTAAGAGGGGGCCTTTGTCACAGAATGATGATAGTTTAGTGATTCCCAGATAAAATTAAATATAACATTAATGGCAATATCGGAGAAGGGTTAACAATCGTGTACTTCATTCTGAGATGAGAACGAATAAAAGATCATTGACCGACAAATATGAAAATAGGATACAGGTGTTCGCAAAGTTCATTGCTTGACGATCTGACCTGACACGGGAAACGGTACGATAGCGCTGGGGGAAAACTTCGACACCGGACAAACACCGCGGGAGATGGTGATCAAAGAAATAAGAACTCTTTGATGACCGACGAATGATGAGCGTAGGGGAATAGCGGAGAAGACGGAGCGGACCGGAGCACGGAGCGCCCGGACGTATACGTGATTTCACTGAACTTTTGATGTTACGGGAACGGCAAATGCGATTGTTGATGTATGGACATCAAACACTAACGAAGAACGGAAGGCCCAATATAAATAGTAGCAACTGGGGTTGTTGTGTTAGTGTGTGCTACCTAAAGGGACGGCAAACTGGATTTATGTCTTCTGAAAATAGCAAAGAAATCATCCCGGGAAATGTGATAGAAGTGATTGTGTGCTAATAGATTTCAATGCTTGGAGTATCATTAATTCTAGATATATAAGGTAACACTAATATTAGAGTAATATTAGCATAGGGAAACGTGTGTGTGTTTAGGGTTTACTATTGCTTTCTATTTAGTGAATAGTTTAGACTTTAGCGAATTCTGCTGTTTATGTCAGAGTAGTCTTTCGGAAGCTGTTAATTACGGCTGGAGAAAGACAATCACATAAACAGTAATATGAAGCAGACTTAAATCATCTGATTTAATGTTTATTACCCAGGTTCCACTACACAGCCTGACATATCAAAGAAGATAAACCAGTACATCTCTTGTATAGAGAAAGCAGTGTTGATAATAAAGGAAAGAACGTTCACTTTTATCAAGCACTTCACAGGTGCAGTGAAAATATGTCACTATAGAAAAAAACAACCTAAACAGTCAATAAGAGGGGGTGACATAACGAATGCCAAGAAACATGTTTTGGTGAACCTCAGTGAAAGACCTTTATTCAAGCAGAGCAAATAGGCTAGAATATAGTGCAATTAGGTAATCACCTAAAAGAAACATTGAAGAACACGAGAACATTTAACATAGAAATAGACATTTATAAACAGTCGTAATGTGTATTCAGTGGTGGACTATACTACCTTCCAAAACAGGACATATCTGAACTTCAGTGACTTACCTTTATTGGATTATATTTCTGATGATAAAACATTGACAATTGTTTTCAATAATTGGATTAAGTCAAGACTCAAGCCGGAAAGGAGCATCCAGGGTGAGACCGTTCCACGTCTATGTTTGATGTCTGATGTTTTGGCCGTTTGAATGCTAGAGAAACTACGAAGACTAACGGCTAAAAGTCCTATCTTGCACTCACATTAGCAGAAAATACAAACTACATATACACAGTCCATACATACACCAGACATAGTTTTTATTAATAAATATTTTATTTATCGTTGAAAGGAACTGTTGTCGGAGTATGTGTGGAGGGAATAACAGAGAGAGTGAAAGAAATAGATATATGGACGGGAAGACAGAAGGGAGGAGTGTAGACAGAAGTCAGTCAATAATCCCAACAGATAATAAGTTTGAAGATGTGCTTGTTGATTCCACATTCCTCCCGGGGAAACAAGTGACAACCACATGATCAATGGCAGTCAAATATTAAGAGATGTATTTTATGTCAGCCATGACCACATGATCAATGCCAGTCAAATATTAAGAGATGTATTTTATGTCAGCCATGACCATATGATCAATGACAGTTAAATATTAAGAGATGTATTTTATGTCAGCCATGACCACATGATCAATGACAGTTAAATATTAAGAGATATATTTTATGTCAGCCTTGACCACATGATCAATGGCAGTCAAATATTAAGAGATGTATTTTATGTCAGCCATGACCACATGATCAATGACAGTCAAATATTAAGAAATGTATTTTATGTCAGCCATGACCACATGATCAATGACAGTCAAATATTAAGAAATGTATTTTATGTCAGCTATGATCACGTGGCTAGCACACTTGCCTCCCAGCCCAGTGGCCATGTTTACGAGTCCCCTTTTAGATGGGGATGTTCTTCAATGACCTGAGCACCCAGGCCGACCTATCCTAAAATGAGACCTTGAGGTTGTCGATATCTCCGTAGAGTATGTCCTCAAATGGAGTGGGTGTAGGTTAAAATAATTGTTTGTTTGTTTTGCATATGTTGGACATTCTTTCAGCAAATGTGTAGTCATCATTTATCAATTTCACAGTTACATTCATTAGTATCTCCTATCTTTATTAAACATGCTTGCAGTAAATATATAGTCATCATTTATCAATTCCATAGTTACATTCATCGGTATCATCTACCGATCATCTACCTACGAGAGTATACGAGATTACGGAGAAAAGTCGCTAACCTCTAGGCCAGGAAGCCGGCTATATGTCACTAGTGACGGTATATTCCATGCTCAGTCTTCGTAGACTTAGATGGATAGGACACTTTAGGAGGATGGATGATTGTAGAATTCCAAAGGACACCTTTTTTTTAGTGAATTACAGACGGGTAGGAGATCTCAGGGTCGGCCTCTACTATGATACAAAGATGTGTGTAAGTGGGACATGATTGATACAGGCATTGATGGTGCACATTGGGAGCAAGTCGCCGCTGAACGTGTCGCATGGAGGGCAAATATCAGAAATGGAATAAAAACAAAGAAGAAAATTATTGCAGATAAGTCACACACCGAGCGTGTGAGACATAAGATGGTGTATGATGGTGGAAATGACCATGTGTTCACATGCATCCACTGTGGACGAACATTTACAGCACGAATTACCATGATCAGTGACATTCGCCACCGCCATGGGTTGTAGTTATTAAGCCTTTTTGAAGCACAATGTAATAAACTATCGTCTGTCAAGACAGCAAGGTGCCAATGTAAAAAAAAAAAAAAAATGTAAGTCACATTCACCAGTATCTCCTATCTTTATTCTAGTCATGATTTAATATTTCCACAGTTACATTCACCAGTATCTCCTATCTTTATTCTAGCCATGATTTATCATTTACACAGATACATTCACCAGTATCTCCTATCTTTATTCTAGTCATGATTTATCATTTCCACAGTTACATTCATCAGTATCTCTTATCTTTATCGAGTAAGTTGTATCTCAGCTGCATTAATTGATTAAGTGTCATGGGATGATTAATCATTGTAAGCGACTTTCAGTATCTGCCATGAGCGTATATACAGTACACTGGTGACAGGGGAAGCTAATCCACACGCAAACATCAATCCAGTGCACTATAAGTAGTATCATGTCTGTGGACTACTGTAACAGTATTGGGTATAATTAGGATCTAGTGGGAAACACAGATACAGCACGATTGAGCATTGAGACTGAAAGGGGTGGGAGATGCTCAATCGTGACGTATTATGTTGTGAAGGTTAGTCAACATCCGATATTCCAGCAAGGCAGACACGGCTTGTCATCTTATGCAAATAAACAAACTTTTATTCAACCTTCGACTTTATTACTTCTTTCTACACTATGACAGGAGTAAATATGGTGCCGTGACCAGGATTCTGAATTGAGCCGTCCGGCTACCACGCGAAGTACTATATAACTCAGAAGATAAAAGTATCAAGAGGCTTTTCTAGAGCCGTGGCTGAATTGTAAGGTCATCAGGGAACTGATAATGGCCGTTAACTGAATCTCAGCCTTCAACGCTTTCCAGGGCCGCGATCTGAACTCTGGAGTTTCAAAAGAAAAGGCTTACTATTTACAAGCGCCAGCCAATGAACGTTATCAAATTCAAGGGGCCTCCCATGGCCGTTGCATGAATCCTATCGTTTTGCAAGAAGAGCCATCCTGTCCTGGGACCTTGAGAAAATCAGAAATTCAAGTTGAACATTTGTCGGGCTCAACTAATCATGGAAAAAGCCTCGTAAATTCGTGATCGGGCTTCTTGAAACTAATTGTCATTGGGCTTCGGTTGACCTTGACAATTTTTTGGGCCTTGTCAATCCTACGACCCAAACACACCTGATCCATTTTTGGGCCTTGTCAATCCTACGACCCAAACACACCTGATCCATTTTTGGGCCTTGTCAATCCTACGACCCAAATGTATGACCCATCCCAAATGACGATGAAATACCCACTCGAGAATCAAGGAAGGGACCCAACCAGGGGTCGAAAATAATCCAGGCATCCCATGAGACGGGACCCAAGCAGGAAGAGTGTCCAGCAGCCCATGAGAAGGACGAAATTATCTGAGGACGAGAGGGGATATCTGAACTCCGCCATCGGAACTCTGGAACTAATTGTCAGTTGATGCGGGCTCGTGTAAGTGAACTGGATCCGTCAGCGAGCAAAAGAAGGTAACTGTTTAATTAAGAAGACAATTTGTATTTCCTGGATCTCCGGTGATGTGCCGTAATTTCTTAGTTAGAGCAGAGTCTAAAACATTATTGTACTCTAAGAAACAGGTACGAGGATTTATAGTGAACTTTTTGGTTTCAATATGAGTTTTTGATGGTGATTCGTGTAATTAATATTACAACTGGTGCTCTTTAGGGATTAACAAAGTGAAATTTTTGCGATTCTGGAACTAAATAACTAATTGAACAGTTTTATGGACTGTGGGAATTGTGTGTTGTAAATTAGTAAATTTATGTGATTCATAAATAGGGTAATTAATTTTTAGAAACAAATAATTTGAAATTGTGTGCTTCTTGGTTCTTTGCTTGCTTTCTTTCAGTATTTTCAGCATGGCGGAACAGGACACCCTAGCGCATCCTCCTTAAATTAGGAAATTGAAATTGTGTGTTTTTTTGTTCTTTGCTTGCTTTCTTTCGGTATTTTCAGCATGACGGAACCAGACAACTTGGCCCAGGTGTTGACGGGAGTGGGAACAGCGGTAGGAAAATTAAATATGATAATCAACCAACAAGGATTGACAACACACAGGTTTAGCAGAGCATAAAGAGTAAAAATGTACTTGAACAGAGACTTAGGACACGTGACTGCATGGTTAGGAGAATTAAAGGTGGCAGTCAGCGAGGTAGAATGTTTTGTACACTGGTTACAGAGCAATGTAAGAGGTAATGAGATAAAAGGGAACAACAGGAATAGCCGAGGACAGCCACTACTTGATGAAAATAGAGGGCAGTATGGAAGCATTTATGTTAGTCCAGGGATGACTAGGGTTAGGAGCTGGTACAATGATCAGAGATACAGAAATGGGCATGAGAGAGATTGTTCTAGGAGTTGGCCATCCTATACGGTAAGCGCCAGAAAAAGACGTAACGACTGGTTTGAAAAGAGACAGAGACAGTATTTGAAGTCAGGGTCAAAGAACAAAGTAGAAAACGTAAGTGAAAATTCAACTATTCCCAAGGTGATTGCAAATATGACTGTTAAACAGGAAAAGAAGACGACGGTGTTAGTAAGGAAAATAAACCGAGAGACACAGACGCAGACAAATAATACAGTAGAAAGTAGTACGCAGACTCAGGTACAACCAGTCAGCAAGATAACAAAGGGAACTCAAACTGACTTCATAGAGAATCAGTCAAAACCAACTCAATTGACTAAGAGAGACAAGGTTGAAGTTGGGAAAGATGGACAGACGAGGACCAAGAACGAAAGAAAGATAAAGAGAAGAAGTATTGAAGAAAGAAACAGTATGGTTGTAAATAGAGGTAGTGCCATGTCTAGTTCTTCAGCTATAGACAGGAAACTAATTCCCAAATGGTGTAGGAATATTAGCTGCCAGAGTTCAAGTTATGGAGAAGATATTCCTACAGCCAAATATTATAGTGATGCTGAAACGGATATTATTACTGAGGATTCGGAGAATGAGAGTGTTACACTACGAGCAGATCCTGAATCGAGGCGTGATGTTCCCTCATATGGAGTAGTTGCTGGTGGACAGACGGACAGAGCTTTGGTTAGTGACTATGTAGATACTGGATTATATGACAATAAAGTAGGAAAGACTAAGGGACGAAGACCGAGAAAGAGAAAGAAAGCCAGACGTTTTAAAGATGACTATGGAAATAGGGCCGACGTGTTTGCAGTAAACTATAATGAGTCTGATGAAGGAACTATTATTAGTGTGTCATCTGAGGACGAGATGGGGAAGTGTAAACGTTACGTAAGGTTGACAGGAAACAGTGAGCAGACCGACGACAGAAATAAAGGAAGGAACTCATTTAAGAAAAAGAATAGTGGTAGACAGTTAGCGGGAATTTATTCAACGACAGAAAGTGACTTAAGGAAAATAGAAGACCTTATGACCTTAAGACCTGAATACTTTAACAGGTTGACAACAGATAGTGATGAAGACATAATAAGCGAAAGACGGGTGAATATATTGAAAGACAGTGAAGTGTTTAATTTGGACACACTATATAACGCTTAAAATTCCTTGGGTGAAGACGAAAAATGAAATAGTTTTGGCTTAGGAGAAGAACTCCAAAATAGATAGATGAATTTTTGGGGTAGCATGGTACAAGGTAGGTGATAGTGATGTTGAGGATAAGGAAGTACGGCAAATGATATTCCACGTGGATTACGTAATACAGGATATCATATCTTCGGTTTGCTTAAAATGTAGGGAGAGTACATTAAATAAAATAGGGTGGATTCAGCACTTAGTAGAGAGAATTAGTAGAGGGTGAGAGATAAATTAAGTATGAATGTTTGACTACGTGAATATAACTGTAGTCAGACAGGTGTTCGGCGTAATGAAGGAAGTAGGAGAGAGGTGTGATGAAGTCGCCTAAGTGAAATACGTAGATAGAATGTAAGAGTGGCGTTAAAATGTCTTGTGTCAATGTGTGTAGAGGAGATCAGTACGTGTAGATATGTGGTGAATGATTGCTGGAATGTTGAGGTGGCATCTAAAGTATTTTGTTGTAATAATAGTATGGAGACGTTAGGTTGTCGCGATGCGAGAGTAGGCGTGAGATGAGAGCGAGGTTGTGTGTCATTGTCCGTGTAAATATGAGAAGAGCGGTTGATAAGTGACGTTGATAAATCGTGGTGGAACATAGAGCATGCGAAAATCGAGAGATAGAAAGAAAATTGTAATGTCTTTTCGTAGAATATCTGAACTTGGAAGGAAATTATGGAAGTTATATGTTGAATTAACATTATGAATGTTTAGTATTCTTGACAGGAAAATGGCGAAGCAAGAATGCCTAATACTGAGAAACGAGGAAACTGAGGTCCGTTGTCAGTTGTAAGTGGCGTGGCTTGCAGTTCTGAAAGAGTCCCGAGAAATAGTAAGAAGAGTGAAAGATGCGGAGGTAAACATGGTTAGTAAAATGAGTGTTGGAGAACGTGTTCCGAGGAGGGTGACCGGTTTGATTGTCGTCACAATGTAAGAGTGTTAGGAGAGAGCTATAGTAGTGTTGGTGAGACGTGAAAGTATTGAAGCAGGAGGACGAAATATTAATTGCGTCGGGTAGACGAGAAGGTTGGAAGTGGAATTGGTGGCTTTGGTGAGAGGTCTATAATAAATAGACAAGTTCTTTTGATAGGAGTAGCAAGGTGAAGATACTGTAGTTAACAGTAATGATTAAGAAGTGGTAGTGATGTTTTGTATAAAGCCAAGGGAAACAATAGCTGTGCCGAGTCACAGGTTGTTAATAAGTGGATGATGGCTGGTATATTGAGTTGACATTGAAATAGTCGCCACATTAGGAATGGATTGAAGGAGTCAACCTGTAGTTTACAGTGATTGAATTCCAAATAATGTGATGTGTAAGGAGTTAGTTTGACTTCCAGAAAATGGAACGGTCAGTTGTGGAGTGGTGTTTGTGGTTGAGGAGAACAAATATTGTTCTAAGATTAAAAAGTTAGTCTGTGGTTAACAGATATACATACGTAGCAGTGAGGTGTTTTGTTTTCTCGGTTATGGGAGGCCAAGGTTGATGGGCCAATGTACGTAGTAGTTTGAAGGGAGTTGTCTTTAGCGAGAAGACAATTCTTTTGTGGAGCCTGAGTGTTGATGCCTCATGTATAAAATGTTTTTTTGCTTGATTTGGTCCTGTAAAATGATTATTATTTTAGAATAGGATTATTGGGTTTGTAGACTTTTATGTGTAAACTACTGGTCCGTAAAAGAGACCAGTAGTAGTAGGTAAAAATAGAATAGGATGTATGTTGTATCATCATCACCATCATCATCACCATCATCATCATACCTTTAGTTGAGTTGCGGGGAAACATAAATGATTGTTACAAAAAATTTGGGGGGGTTTGATGTCCTGTTGTGATTTTATTTCGCTGTTTTGTATGTTAAATAGTAGTTAGTTAAGTTATGTTTAAGTACAGGGTTTTGTCTAGAATAAAGACAATACATGGGCTTTATTTTAGTCCTTCGTTTAGAAAATAGTAATAAACTACTGGAGACTAGAAGAGAGACATTTATTTGGGATCCTTCGTTTAGAAAATAGTAATAAACTACTGGAGACTAGAAGAGAGACATTTATTTGGGATCCTTCGTTCAGAAAAGAGTTAATAAAACTACTGAGAGCTAATAAAGAGACACATTCTCTTTGTGAAGAATAAGTTCATGGGTATTTTGTTGCTGTGTTAATCAGCGTAGAGAGGTTAAAATGGTTATGAAGTAGTGGAAATATATGGATGGTTATGGGGAAGTTTAGAGTTACACTAAAGTCAGCATTGATTGGAAATATATGGATTAGAAGCCATATGGGGGAAGAAAAGATTAATATAGCAGTGGGGTAAATGAGGAGAAAGTTTTAAACATGGGGTCAGAAGAACCATGATGTACACAGAATGCTGGGTTATAGAAGAATAAGAATAATAAGAAAATTACCCCAGAAAGTAAACATGAATTGGATCCATGTTTAACTAGACACTGTGGATAACAGTACAATAGTAAGGGAGTGTAAGTTGATGAACATAGTGGAGACATAATGACAGGGGGTTCTTGAGAGTCCGTTAAAGACGGGAGGTAAATGGTTATCCCTTTGGGTGTATTAAGTTTCAGAGATAGAAGTGGGGTTGCTAGAGTAGTCTATATAGTGGTCGGATTACGATGTTGTGAAGTTACGGGTGTCTGTAATAAATAGACATTTAAGGTTGCTGTAGATTACGGCATGAATTATGAGTTGAGAGGTGGAAGATTTTAGAGAGACATTGGGTTACATGGCCTGGGCAGGATGTAAATGTTTATAAGTGGGTCAGATTACAATGTTGTGTTTGATGGTTAATATTTAAGGGGAGATTTCAAGGGTTGCTGTTGATGACGGCATAAGTAGAGCATTTTAGTAGATATGCCCATAAGAAATGGACATTAAGAGAGAACCTGAGCTATTGGAGAAGAGTAGTTATACGAGGATGAGGTTATGTGAGGTGTTGTGTTGAAGGAGGTCTTAAGGGATAATAGATTTTTTAATTGTGTCTTCGGGATGTGTTTTGTAGTTTACATTACTATGTGAGGTTGAGGTAAGGTAGTGTCTGTTATATAGACACTTAGAAGTGAAGAATATTATTGGATGTGAATAATGTTTTTGATGCTGTAGATAGCAGCGTAAACGTTTACCATAATGAGTGGTAAAGGTGTGTGATTTAGGTGAGTGTGGTTTTAGACTTTATTACATAAAGTCTCAAATGACATAGGAGGGTAAAGGAGTATGGTTTAGTAAAGGGGTTGTGTGATTTTTAGCTGAGTGTGGTCTTTGTGTGGAAGAGTTCTACTGCTTCTTTTTAATACCGGTGGCCACCGATTCTTTGTCTTCCTATCGTGTGAAAGTAATTTCGGCTTAGTTGAAAGTGGGGAATTTGTAGCGTTGGTGATAAAATAAGGAGTTGGTGTTAGAGTTGAGTTTGAAATTTTAAGCAGATTGCTTATGAGGAAGGAGTATTTAAGAAGATGATGTTATGATGTATTGTATATAGTTGAATTTGAAATGTTATTAAAGATATGTAAATATGTTATGTTTGGTTAAAGGACCAAGAACGAAGAAGAAGTGGGTTGATTAGATAGCTGGGGAAAGAGTTAAAGAAATAGAATGTTTAATTAAATTGGAGTTGGTTTGGGGAGGATTAGAAGAACTATGGAAGATTAGAGGAAAAAGAGGGAATAGAGTAAGGGGATTAGGAGTAAAGATTTTTCCTTTATAAGGAAAATTCTTTAATTAACATGGGGAGGTGTAACAGTATTGGGTATAATTAGGATCTAGTGGGAAACACAGATACAGCACGATTGAGCATTGAGACTGAAAGGGGTGGGAGATGCTCAATCGTGACGTATTATGTTGTGAAGGTTAGTCAACATCCGATATTCCAGCAAGGCAGACACGGCTTGTCATCTTATGCAAATAAACAAACTTTTATTCAACCTTCGACTTTATTACTTCTTTCTACACTATGACACTACACTTGAGTTCAAAGTGAGCAAATGCAAAATAACAAATCATGCTTCTGTTATTACTCTGTCCAAGTCTACATGGGGAAGTAGGCATGTAGCCCTACATGGGGAAGTAGGCATGTAGCCCTACATGAGGAAGTATGCATGTAGCCCTACATGGGGAAGTAGGCATATAGCCCTACATGGGGAAGTAGGCATATAGCCCTACATGGGGAAGTAGGCATGCAGCCCTACATGGGGAAGTAGGCATGTAGCCCTACATGGGGAAGTAGGCATGCAGCCCTACATGGGGAAGTAGGTATGTAGCCCTACATGGGGAAGTAGGCATATAGCCCTACATGGGGAAGTAGGCATATAGCCCTACATGGGGAAGTAGGCATATAGCCCTAAATGGGGAAGTAGGCATGTAGCCCTACATGGGGAAGTAGGCATGTAGCCCTACATGGGGAAGTAGGCATATAGCCCTACATGGGAAAGTAGGAATGTAGCCCTACATGGGGAAGTAGGCATGTAGCCCTACATGGGGAAGTAGGCATGTAGCCCTACATGGGGAAGTAGGCATGTAGCCCTACATGGGGAAGTAGGCATGTAGCCCTACATGGAGAAGTAGGCACGCAGCCCTGGCATATACCTGTTGTTGTTTTTATTGTTTTGAATATGTCATTATGCATTATTGTGTACCCTGTCCGATATGTTGAGTACTAAGACTAAAACATGAGTGTCTTAGGCCTAAGCATGTGTGATATATGATGCGTGTTCGTCGGTGTTAACGTTAGTTTCCTGTATGAGTATAAAAGCAGCTTTATATTTGTGTATGAGTGGTATAAGATGATTAATTTTGGATCTCACACCTCGAATGTTAATATTAATACTCATTATTGTAATTTCCGCTGCCATTTTTGTTGTTAAATAAGAAACGGTTGAGTATAATTATGTTTCTTGTTTAAACTGTCTGTATTCATGTTATCATTTCTAGAAATGTTCAGTAGATTCCTTCGCCGGGCTTGAAATATCTAGGCCAATAACGAGGCGTGGAGAAGAATCTGACAGACTTCTTCGTCGTTGTGGTGTGTTGATTTTTACACTGGCCCTCTGCCATGTCTAATTCGTTATATCAGTCAAGATGCCGTGGGCATGAAAACGTGAGGTGAAGAAATTCATTGGCATTGAGAATCTTTCGCATTTACTGAACCCTTGCCTTCTACAAATCCATATTGTTCTTCTCCTATTTATATATCCATTATAAATGATACCCCTGTGTTGTTTTTTCTCTCCACAAGAATGCTTTATGCTACATTCCTCGTGAAGTTATAATACCGTCTGGTTTCATTTACATACATCTAACATGTTAATATTCAGTCTTCTCATTTCTTTCTTATTGTTATCAAAGTTTAGGATGGGCGTTATTAATTTTCTTTGAATTTTGTGGGGCCCTAGGTGGCCAGTAAAAATTTTTTTTTTTTTTTTTTTTTTTTTGTAAAAAGTTTATTATGTACAAAAACAGTGTCTTTTTACATTAACATTAGCAAATACACCATATACATTCATACATGGGTGACATCATTATATACTTGGCATTTTGTAACTACATACATATTAACTGTCGACGATGGTGGTTAAGTAATCATTCGCTCCCATGCATAAGAATCGACAGAAAAAACAGCGGCTGCAGCAGGATATAACAATATTAATTGAGTGCTTCTAATTTAGGATTTTCACCTGTATTTCGCGATACGATGGATCTCCTTGTAAGGTATGTACAAAGTTGTTGATGTTTAGTACGTTTCTTCTCGCAGGAGTTTAATATACCTATTTGTTTCCAATTCATGCATAAGAAACCATTTAATAGGAAATCTTTCACACTTCTGGTATTCTCATTCGCACTTATGTGTGTCAACAACATTGCTGAATTCATTTTGTTTCCTGTTTGTGGCCTTAGGAGGCCAGTAAAAAAAATGTTCTACCCCCATATAGGGGTAGTTCAGAGAGCTAATTTGTAGTCATACATTGAAAGTGTCAAAGACTGCCTCATGATAGAACACCACCAGGACGTGGGGGTCAACCTCAGATAGAGTTGAGGGAACATGGTGCCCGGGATCGGGGCAGGATGGATGATAGAAAGAGGGGGACTGTTGACTAGTCCTCACACGGAGGCGTTGACCAGATAGTTAGCACTACTGGTCACGACAGAGTCACGCCTGCGTGATCGCTACGATCGCCACTCAAGCCAAAGCCAGCTAATAGAAGCGTGCTAACTGATCTAGCACGCAGGGGGCCGAAGGGCGTATGAAGGTCCTTCCGCGAGGCGTGTAGCGACGCGAGTGAAGCAAGGGAGACTGGGGACTGACTCTGTAGTGTTCACATCGTGTAGAATAGATATGTGTTTTCATATAGCCCAGTAGATAGAGAATAGCTATAGGGGTTAGGAAAACTATTGATAGAGAATATTGTGACTTTATGTGTGATTAGATAGCGACTGTTTTGCAATTGTAAAGAGCCAACGGCAATAAAATGTACCATTTCATTCCTCGCACACGACTGCAAGTCTCTTGGATGGTGTGGGAGAAGTAATCCGATGATGCCTGAAACATGAGTTGTTGACAGGCAATAGGATTAAATGTGGTGTCAGAAGTGCTGCTTGAACCTGAGTTCAAGCTATATACACTTACCCACGGCTCTAGACTAGGTTTACGGATAGGATATTACAAAGATTAAATGTTTAATTTGTGTCAGTTACGATGACGTGTGCAGACTAGATCGAGTTGCCGGCAGAAGTGTGCCTATCGTGATGAAATAATGTTTATTTGTGCTTATTAGAATGTTATATATTTAAATAATATGTTTTTCAAAGTTGTAAGTATTCATATTATGTTCTTCTTTCAATTATTTATGTAATTATTTATTTGTTTTTGAATAATTGTCACAAATGATTCATGGCGGAGCAATACAAAGGTCAGCGACAGTATTGATTTTTGCAAGCTAAAAATAGCGCTGCGCCTGTGACGTGGCACGATTGACAAACAGTTGGGCCTCGCCATTTGCAATCAGCATTTCAGTGTTTACATACTGGCAAGCTGCTGCCTGCCTGAATCTTTACGATATATTAACTAGTATTTGTTTATTTAAGTTAGAGAATGAATATATTTATTTATTTACACATTATTATTATATTTATATTTATTTAAAAGCAGTTATTGAATTTTTTTCGTACTTGTCTATTTGTTTACCGTCAGGAGGGCACTACTTTCGGCTATGCAAATTAGATTTGGCCTGCACCATACTTACTTCCATAGATTAAACTAGGTTAGTAACGAAAGACATATTACGGTAGAACGAAGACAGGACAGTGACATTAAATATTAATTAATCGATGTTCTGTTTGTTCGTGGGCATGTCTGTGTCATTGTACTAATTTGTCAAAAATCTATTTTTCGTTTACGAGTTGGTAATTTTTGCTGCTCTGTAAAACAGGGCGAACAACAGCTGAGTAAGAACGTGAGTGTGTGCCGATGTGCCAAACAGGGTGACCTGAGTAGAAAACTCGTGTGTATTCCGGGGTGCCAAACAACGGGACCGGTATTGCTGACGTGTTGTTCCTTGTTCTGGGGAACATTAAGTTGAGTAAAACCTACGTTTTTGGCATGCATTGTGATTAATAGTGCATCTCTTTTTCAGCGTGTATTGTATGAACAGACTTTGTGCTCTAATTGTTTGGAGAATACAATTTTCCAGATTGTAAACAAAGAGTACAATTTGTAGTGCTCAGATATTAAATAACATAGCATATTAAAGAAAAATAACTAAGTTCAGGTCAACGCAAGCCAATTACCCAGCAACATGGCTACTCTAGCTGACTTCATTAAAGCAGGTAAAGAATTGCAATACACAGGTAAAGCGCTAGAACAATATGCAGATCAAAAATTTAGAGAAGCAAAGGATGCAGAGAGAGATGAACGCACACAGGAAAGACAACACCAGATACAACTAGCTGAGATAACAGAACAAAAAGAAGTGCAAATTAAACAACAACAATTAGAACATGATAAGGAAATTAAACAGAAAGAACTAGAAATAAAGCAAAGAGAATTAGATCTAAAGCAAAAGGAGATAGATGAAATGGCAAGAGTTAAGGAAAAACAAATACAAGTAGAATCAGAGACACAGTTAAAGATGAAAGAGATGGATGTAGACTCACACGCAGAGATCTCTGCCACTAAACTTAAAAGTCAACAAGAAGAAAATAAGTTCAACAAATACAAAAATATTATCAAAGCATATTGTAAAGAAGATTCAATTTCTGCCTGGACAGAAAATGTCGAGTATCAGTTTAAATATCACCAAGTTCCTTTAGAGATAATGATTTATATGAAGAACCTGAGTGGTGAGCCCCTTAAAGTAATAGAATCTATACCAACCGATCTTAGATCTGACTACCAATACATCCGTGATAGGATTATGCAACACTTTTTACTTGATGCCCCTGGGTATCAGGTTCAGTTCTCAACTTTAAAACCTAAACCTACTGAGACTTTCATTGACTACGTCTCAAATGTTCAAAGTGTACTAAATAGGTGGCTTAAAGCAGCTAACATAGGAAAAGACTTTGATAAATTAAAAAAACTTAATAACTATGGATAAAGTAATATCCACGATACCATCCTCTTTTGCTAAATTTTTGCAGCAGTCAGATATTGAAACCATAGAACAGTTTGAAAAGAAAGGGTCAGCATATTTTTCGTCCAACAGAAATATTTTTAAAACTTCAAATGACTCTGAAATAGTTTCCTTTGTAAAAGATCAATCTAAAAATTATCAGAGCAATAGAAAACCAGTTAATAAATGTGACAAGAAAGATAGAAACATTTCAAAATGTATCCACTGTCACCTTTTACATGACATTTATTCAATGTGTGACAAATCGCCAGGTTATCCGGCACATCTTGAAAATGTTATTAAGAAGCAACAGAACAAAAGATCTGCATACCGGCGGGCCATTAAATGTTTTTTTTTGTTCCAGCTACGGCCATTACTCAAATAAGTGCCTTGGCCGCCAACGTATGAAAGCCAACAATGCTATTTTACTCTATACATCTTCTGATAGTGGTAGTGAGACTGAGTATGAGGTTGAAAATGAATTACCTGTTAACCAAACGGAAGAGGTGTGTGGTGTAAACGATATGTTGAGTTTTGACAGTTGTGAGCGATGTCACCAGTTTCATGCTGACGGAAAATTAGAATGTGGACATACAGTTCCATGCTCAACTGAGAGTGTGAATGCAGCCTTAGCCTCCAGAGGCAATTTAGAGTTCCACAATGCAATGGTCAATGATAGACCATGCCAATGTTTGCTAGACAGCGGTAGTACCCTTATTGGTCTCAGAAAGGAACTGGTGAGTCAAGAAGATTATACAGGTGACTCTGTCAAATGCCGAACCTTTTCGGGTAACATTGAAATTTACCCTTTGGCCAATGCCCGTATTAACACTCCTTTCCTTTCGGGTACATTTACTTTGCGCTGTACTTGACAACCCTTGTACTGATCTAATTCTGGGTTGCTTACCCCAGCTAAAACAATGTACTAGCGATGAAATAACTGCATGGAACCAACTGAATGCAGTTGATGCAACAACCAGAGCAGACACTATAAAACATCAAGACACGCTTCAAGATGAGAGACTACTGGTGCTTTCTCCATCTAGCACTGATGATACCAACAGACAAAAAGTCATAGAACAGCAGAAAGCTGATCCTAGTTTGTCTCCTTATTTAAAATTATTGAAAGAACGAGCTAAGGTTACAAAGAACGCATCAGGGTTCTTCAGATTAAATAGTGGCATTCTTACTAAACATTATACTACTGGTAACCATAACATTCAGCAAACGGTGTTACCTGTACAACATCGCATAACTGTGCTAAAGATTGCACATGAGTCACCGTTTGCTGGCCATCTTGCATATGACAAAAACAGGGCCAGAATTCAGGCTCATTTTTATTGGCCAGGGTTTTGCAATGATATTAAATTATTGTGTCGCTCGGGTAATGTCTGTCAACAGTTAGTACGAAAGGGTAAACATGTTACAGCTGAAGTACAACCTTCTACACTGGTTTCTAGGCCATTTGAGAGTGTGGCGGTAGATATTGTTGGACCCCTGAATCAGGTGTCCAGCAAAGGAAATCGCTTCATATCAACGATGGTCGACCTATGTACAAGGCCAACAAAGTGGCGAGAACAATTGAACTTGAACCAGATCAAGACATACTTCTCTTGCTTCCTGACAAACGAAATTTATTATTGACTTCATGGCAAGGGCCATTCAAGGTGGTATGTAAGATTTCAGATGTTGACTATGAAATATCAATAAACGGAAACTTAAAGATATTCCATGTCAACATGTTGAAACCTTACTATTCACGACAAGAGACAGAAGTAGAGACAGACGAACACAGTGCACCCACACCAAGTGATCAGACGACAGACATACATAACGCAACTACACTAGTTAGCGAGACTGGCATATCCGACGAGCATACACTTAGCGAAAATACAGAATACACACTTAGCACCACCACCGTACTGAATCAGGTAGACAACGACGGAATGGAACTACCAGTTCCTATTGTAGACAAGACGGCTACATTAGATAGCATACATATAGAACAGGGACTAACAGACAGTCAACGACGACAATTAGTAGAATTAGTAACGGAATACAAAGACATATTCTCTGACATTCCAGGTAGGACGGACAGAATCGAACACTCCATTCTTCTTTCGGACTCTAAGCCTATTAAATGCAGGCCGTACTCAATCCCACTAAGCTATAGGGAAAATCTAAATAAGGAAATTCTGAATTTAGAGGCTAGTGGGATCATCCAGAAATCCACCTTTGAGTACTCTTTTCCAATTGTTCTAGTTAAGAAGAAAGATTCTACAATTCGTCTTTGCGTGGACTATCGAAAGCCCAACAACGTCACCAAGATCGACGCAGAGCCAATTCCTTCCTGCGAAGATCTTATTCTTGACATGTCCACCTCCAAAATCTTTTCTAAATTAGATCTCACTAAGGGATATTTGCAAGTCCCTATGAAGTCTTAATCCATCCATCTTACTGCTTTTTCAACTCCGTTAGGACTTTACGAGTGGCGTTTTCTTCCTTTCGGACTTCGAAACGCTCCTGCCACTTTCGTACGCTTAACTAGAGATCTACTTCATGGAGTGACGAATACAGTGACCTATATAGATGATATATGAGTCCATACTGATGACTGGACAACACACCTACTGAAACTGAGACAGGTCTTTAATAGGTTGCGACTCTTCGGGCTCACTGTCAAACCGAGCAAAGTCGAATTGGGCCTAAAAGAAATTGAGTTTTTAGGTCATGTCATTTCGCAAGGTCAACTAAAGACTGACCAGAAAATTATTACCAAAATTATGAATCTGACCATGCCTACCACCAAGAAACAGGTCAGAAGCCTTTTGGGGTTAGTGAATTACTATAGTAAATTTATTCCAAATTTAGCGGAGATTACAAGTGTATTTTTCAATGTTTTAAAAGCTTCTGTAAAATTGGATGTTAAAGATGCATTATTAATTTCTGCATTGTCAAAATTGAAAATTTTGTTTAGTAATGTTCCAATCCTCCGCTTGCCTAATCCGAGGCTCGTTTATTATCTTAGGACAGATGCCAGCAGGATCTCCATCGCTGCAGTACTAGGCCAATTTTACGAGGGCATCTTCCATCCGATTTGCTACGTGAGCCGTAAGATCACACCCACCGAGTCCAGATATTCCATATCCGAGTTGGAAGCCTTAAGCGTCATCTATGCGGTGAGAAAGCTGCATCGATTTCTGTCTGGTGTGCACTTCATTGTCCAGACTGATAACTCCCCAATAACGGTCATACAGAGTGGTGTACATCGAAATGACCGAATATACAGGTGGTCACTAATACTGCAAAATTACACCTTTAGTATAGAACATATTAAGGGGAAAGATAACATCTTGGCTGATACCCTTAGTCGACCATCTGATGTAGCAATACCAGAAATTTCCACATAAGAGTATATTGTAATATATGTTAAGTTAGTACAGTCAAATATTCTATGTGAAATATGTTAGAAATACATGAATATTGTGTGCTGAACTAAGTACCAAAAACATTGACCTGCTATGTGGCTGTAGACACCAAAAGTAAGAACTTTACTATGGGAACAAATATATCACTTTGTGAACTAGGACAGCTTATTACTTGCTAAGCTCCAAATATGTTCCAGTGAAGTAGTTGTGTTAAACAGAGAAAAACAGTGTCAGATGATTATATACATACAGACACGAGAACAGTGGTCTACAAACGAACTCTACAGGTGCAATACCCATAGAGCAAATATGACTGTGTAATGGATTTCAAATACCCAGAACAATTGTAGAGATATTACGCCAATGAAAAACGTGTTTCTGAACATTAATGGCAACGACTAACCTGAGGTATTTAAAGACCATGTATATAAAACTTAATGTGATATGTATCATAATGTTTTAATATAGTGATAAAATATAGATAGATTATGTCATTTTAATTTAGAGTTAAATAATATAATACTTTTTCATTTTACTTTAGATAGATTATTAAGTTACATATTCATTTAGCTTTAAAAGTAGATTAGGATAGTAATTTAAACATGACAACTAAGTATAAGAAGTTTACATATGAATAATATCATTTAGTTTATTATATTTCACTTTGTTTCATTTCATTTGATTTCATTCCATCGTAACCAATCCATTTAACAAACATTATCATTTAGTAGTATGATTAGATTACACCATAATAGAATAGAAATATTATACACTTAAAGATACATCATTTACACCATATAGAATAAGAATATCGATCATATAGTTTGTTTCATTTAAAAACATTAGTTAGAATATATTACATTTCACATCACCCATTTTAGAAAGGGACGTAACTTATTACATTTCACATTACCCATTTCACCAAGGGACATAATTCATCTCACATCAATTTCATTTCACATAGGTAAATTACATCTCTTAAAATAGATAAATATTAGGAGTAATGTAAGCTTATTTTAGAATTAATGTGACAGATAGATTAAAATAGGCAACGCATTAAATGTATATTTATAGAACTAGTATTAGTATGTCATTATTTAGAATAATAGTTCAGTAGAATAGAGTGGTTAATAATACCAGGGTACAAACCATCAACCCGTGTTTCTTACATGTAAATATGTTGTAAATACTTGACGTGTGCAACGGTTGATGCACAGTCGATAGGCTCAACTCTGTCAAACTGAGCCAAACTTGTACAGTGTCACTCCAAGGTTTTTAAATAACTATGAGAGTGAAAGTTGTGTGACAGAAATGAGGATGAAAGAAGTATGACAGAAATGAGGATGAAAGATGTGTGACAGAAATGAGGGTAAAAGATGTGTGCCAATAGTGAGTGTAAAAGAAGTGTGACATAAGCGAATGTTAAAGATGTGTGACAGAAGTGTGAAAGTGAGAACAAATGTAAAATATACAGGAGAGAGTGAGAACAGTCAGCGGATTTTTTTTTGCCGCTCAACAAAACTTTTTATTTTTATTGGCGTCAAATGTTATTTTCAATGTTGAAAATGTGTTGTAATGAATGTATTTTGTGTAGTTTAGTTTAGAATCGTAGTGAAAGTATTTTGAGTCTCATAAGACAGAAACGTAGTCACAGATTTGTATTATACACATGTTTGTGACCACAGTTAAATGAATTATGGCACTTGAAAAACTAACTTACATACACATGATAGTTAGATACACATGTTAGAGTGTAGATTATACATTTAATTACATCCAAACACACAAACAACCAGAAAAACAAACATATAAATTGCATACACTTTTATTAGATCAAAGGGAGATAACTCCGGGTCAGGGGACATAATAGACAACGAAACACTAACTTAACAGTGAAATGTGACTTTACACGCGGAAGCGAGATAGGTAAAGCCTGTCGCTCACAGCTTGTGTAATGGTTGTTTAATATTATATGGGGGACATGAAGCAATTCATGTGTTGACCTTCAGAAAGTCAACTTTGTATGGGTAGTGAGTTAATTTACTATTTGAGGGCAGGTCTTATAAGACAACGGTCCGGTTCAGACATACCTCTAATTAATATAATATTGCGATTGAGAATAGGGCTCACGCCAACCAGACAAGTTTGTGGCGATTGCCAGTAGCCAAGTAAAGTGATGCTACATTGTGACATTAGTCAGTAGGTCTATTGAGTAGCCCAAAGCCAGGTTATCTACAGTCTTTGACAAAAATTAGACACACTAATTTTTTAGAAACCTCTTGCGTCACAATCAATGAGTCAAAGTTGATGACGCAACACAAGAGGGGTGGGTGTGTGTCAAAGACTGCCTCATGATAGAACACCACCAGGACGTGGGGGTCAACCTCAGATAGAGTTGAGGGAACATGGTGCCCGGGATCGGGGCAGGATGGATGATAGAAAGAGGGGGACTGTTGACTAGTCCTCACACGGAGGCGTTGACCAGATAGTTAGCACTACTGGTCACGACAGAGTCACGCCTGCGTGATCGCTACGATCGCCACTCAAGCCAAAGCCAGCTAATAGAAGCGTGCTAACTGATCTAGCACGCAGGGGGCCGAAGGGCGTATGAAGGTCCTTCCGCGAGGCGTGTAGCGACGCGAGTGAAGCAAGGGAGACTGGGGACTGACTCTGTAGTGTTCACATCGTGTAGAATAGATATGTGTTTTCATATAGCCCAGTAGATAGAGAATAGCTATAGGGGTTAGGAAAACTATTGATAGAGAATATTGTGACTTTATGTGTGATTAGATAGCGACTGTTTTGCAATTGTAAAGAGCCAACGGCAATAAAATGTACCATTTCATTCCTCGCACACGACTGCAAGTCTCTTGTATGGTGTGGGAGAAGTAATCCGATGATGCCTGAAACATGAGTTGTTGACAGAAAGTATACAAATAACACTTTGAGAAATGAATAAATGATGAGAAAGTGTGTTATAAAATGTAAGTATGTAAATATTATAAAATACTTTCTATAAGAAATCTAAAGGTATTTTATTTGGCATTAATAAATTTTATTTTACCATTAAATCTCTTAATTCTGAAAGTAGAGAATAGAAGTTTTTTGTTATTTGTAAATACTATTGCTAGTATATGCTTTATTGTTTTTAAACGTCAAGTTATTTCCCTTGTAAGTATATTAGTGTATTATGTTGTTACAGTCTTAGATCTCTAGGGGATCTGAACTCGGGCTCACACAGGCAACAAACTCCGTTAGATACAACATAGCAACATTTATTTATATAATATATACAGTGCGCTGGCGAAGTGGGTTTTGACAAGCCCGCACTTGACAAGTTGCGTATCACAGAGGTTTTACATCACACATGATTATAACAAACAATTCTAAGCAACTATCTAGCATATGTCTACGACCCTTAAATACACATGGGTCTGAACTATCAAGTCCCCCTAAGGTAAGCCCTGTTGCTTCTCCGATGTCCAGTCTGTCTCTGCCCTTTCACACGTGTCGCAATCCGACACGGGTGGTAACTATCCGAGTTTCTCGTGGACCCCGTAATCGGCGGGCCACATCAGTGTCCACGGGACAGTGGACACACTGACCAGTCCTTCGAGAAGGCTCTGGATTCTTCAAGCCTTCGAGTGACTCACTTCTTTCCCTTGAGCGGGAGTTTTAGCCCCGTCGCCACTATCTCTTACTTTATGTTGGTTACCGCCCCTATGTGAGGCTGTGACAGGAGTCCACCTCTTCCCCCTGATTTGATGGGTTATTATAAAGTAATTAGTTTTGAACTAATTCTGTCACAGAATCACATAAAGTCGGTGTTTGTAGTTTGGTGGATAGTACCTTGGCAATCTACATATCTGCATCAACACTCATGTATTCTCCCATACACCACTTCACGATGATTTGCTGAAGAGGTCTCTCTCTTCTGTGTCCTTAAAAATGCTTATCTGACCGAAGTTACGTGACGTTTCCTAGTTGTTTTTACAACCCGTCCTTCTCAAGTATCCCACTGATACCAAGATAATTAAACTCTGTGTAAGAGAGTATTAACAAGACAGAAGTCTTGGCTAATTAAGTGCACCTGCAAATCTTGTCCTGTGTGTGCATTTCAATACACTTTTACTTTCGTATGTTGTATAATGCTGAATATGTAGTTATGCTGTTGTTTTATCTCCTCTGACTACCTGTGTCCCTGTTGGCTTGTTAGTGTATTGACTAATATGTTGCTGCTTCTAATAAAGTGACTGTATTTTAATTGTTAGTGTTCAGTTTTTGAGTGTTGTATAAAGTGTGTGCTCAATGTGTGGTTTATCTCCAAGCGTCACGAGTTGGGATATCCTTTGTCATGAATTACCCCAATGTGTGTAATGCATGATCGGGCATTCCAAGCAGTGGCGCTTAGATGTAGTGTCTTAAATAATAAACATGTATTAACAATTTAGACAGGTAATACAATTTACATGAAAGACGCGGACAAATTAAAATAAATACGTTTTGCGTACAATTTGTCCGCTCAGTATATCGCTCTCTCATTTAATTCATTCACCCTGTCATTCATACATCTTTCATACAATATAGTATTTCGTTAAAATATCTAAGTAAAGTTGAGGTAAGTCTTACTGCCCTTAGAAAAAATGGATTAGGCGATATGTTCCCTTTAAGATAATAAGTACTTTTTGTACGAGTACTCAAAAAATGGTTCATAACTTAAATAGAGGAAATTGCATAGGAAGAATATTTCGCCTATGAGTGGAAATACCTGTAATATTATGGTAGAAAATATACAAGTTATATGTTGACATATTTTATATACATAATTCAACACAAGTATAATACATATTAAATAATACTAAATGAATTAACTAACTCACTAAATCAAACGATGATGTGTGCGTTGTCCTCCTGTTGTCCGCGTGTCATGCCATGAATGTTAACGGATAATATGGCTGTCTTTTGAATGTTGTAATCGACGAAACACACTACGGTGTGGCTAACACAGCTCTGGGGACCGTGTATCCACCGGAATAAGTGGACAACTCTGCACCTGAGCAGGGCAGGGCACTCACTTGTCCTTACAGTCGGAAATGGCTGTCAAAGGCAGAGGTAAAAGACCACCATGTGGATGTGGAAGGCAAGGGGAAACCACCACATTATCTTCCCAAGACTTCATGGCAAAACATATATCAAAGTTAGTGAAGGACGTTAATGGCTGTCTTACGGCATCCTCGTCCGGTAGGGACAGTCATGAGCCACAGGTGACACCAGACCGTCATCCAGCTACTGATGGCAAAATCATAACTAAAATAAATAAATTTAGAGTAGGAACATGGAATGTTAGGACATTAAATGAGCTAGGAAAGTTGACCAATGTTCTAAGAGAGATGGATAGCATGAAAATGAATATACTAGGTGTTAGTGAGATGAGATGGAAGGGATCGGGCAAAATTATAGCTTACAATCACACAATAATTTATTCTGGAGGGGATACACATGAAAAAGGAGTAGGAGTAATATTAGACGAAAAAAACAGCCAAATCAATTAATGGATACTGGTGTATTTCAGATAGAGTTATTATGGTAAAAATCAAAGGCAAACCAATAGACATAAATATTATACAAGTATATGCACCAACAGCAAGCAGTAGTGATGAAGAAATACAACACTTTTACGACGAAATAGAAATGGCGATGGCTCAAATTGGATCACAAGAAATAAAAATAATACTTGGTGATTTTAATGCAAAAGTAGGAAAGGGAAAAATTGAGGATGTAGTGGGGAATTATGGTTTAGGTACAAGAAATGAAAGAGGGGAAAAGCTAATAGAATGGGCAAATATCAATGAGATGATAATTGGAAACACATGGTTTAAACACCATAAAAGACGACTGTACACATGGATAAGCCCTGATAAGAAAATACGCAACCAAATTGACTACATACTAATTAATAAAAGATTTAGAAATGCTTTAATTAATGTAAAAACAATGCCTGGTGCTGACTGTAATAGTGATCATGTACCACTATGTGGACAAATACAAGTAAGATTAAAGAGAGGGGAAAAAATGGTTAAGAACATGAGACTTAATAAAGAGATTCTGAAAATAGATAAAGAAATGCAAGAACAATACAGAGTGACTGTGAAAAATAGGTACAATGCAATAACTAAAATACACAGTATAGATGAACAATGGGAAATGTTAAGGGACTCCATTCATCAAACTAGCAAAGAAGTATTACCGGAGAGAGGCAAAATAGCTAAGAAAAAATGGATGAATGAAGATATCTTAAAACTGATGGACAAAAGAAAACAGAGTAAAATTTACAAACAAGAATACGCTAAGATAAATAAAGAAATAAAAGATAAATGTGGGAAGGCTAAAGAAAGTTGGTTAAACGAGCAATGCAAAAAAATTGAATTAAATTCCATTAAAGATACAAAAAATATGCACAGACAAATCAGTGAGCTTACAGGAAGAAAAATAAGAATAAATACAGGGTGTTTGAAATCAAAAACAGGAAAGATAATATTAGAGGAAGATGCTATAATGAAGAGGTGGAATGAGTATATAAGAGAATTACATGAAGGAGAAAGGGAAGAATTAACAGAAGATAGTAACTTAGAAGGTCCACCTATTCTGAAAGAAGAAGTCGCTGACGCTATGAAACGTATGAAGAAAGGAAAAACAGCTGGGCCAGATGAAATCACAATAGAAGAATTAGAAGTATTGGGAGAATTTGGAGTAGATATATTAACCAAAATGTTGAATGATATTTACAGCAGTGGATATTTACCAAGTGATATGCTGAAATCTTTATTTATAGCTATACCAAAAAGACCAGGAGCAATTGATTGTGAAGATTTTCGTACAATTAATCTTATAAACCATATCACTAAGCTTCTACTCAGAATCATAATGAGAAGAATCAAAAATAAAATAAAAATGGAAATTAGTGAAGAACAGTATGGATTTGTGGAAGGAAAGGGCACAAACAATGCAATTTATACATTACGGACACTAATAGAAAGGTCAATAGAGAAACAGAGGGACATATATTTGTGCTTCATAGATTATACTAAGGCATTTGATAAAGTAAAACATGATGAACTGATTAAAATGTTGGAAGATATCAACATTGATGGAACAGATTTAAGAATAATAAAGAATGTTTACTGGAACTAAGTAGCAGCAATTAAAATGGGAAATAAAGAGGGTAGTTACGAACAGATAAAGCTAGGAGTACGACAAGGGTGTGTCTTGTCACCAGATCTTTTCTCCCTGTATAGCGAAGTAATAATGAGAGAGATCAAAGAGATGCCAGGAATACTAGTTGGAGGTTATAATATAAATAATATACGCTATGCAGATGACACAGTATTGGTGGCGGATAATTCAACAGACCTACAACAATTATTAGACGTTGTAGTAACAGAGAGTGCAAGGAAAGGACTCTCCTTGAATATCAAGAAAACAGTAACAATGGTAATATCAAAGAAAATGGTGACACCAAAATGTGACATAGAAATAGAAGGGAAAATCCTTAACCAAGTTGATAATTTTAGACACCTAGGGGCATTTATAACATCAGATGGAAGATGTACAACAGAGATTAGGAGCAGAATTTTTTTTTTTTAAATATCCTTTATAGGACTTAGCTGTCAACACCAGCATCTTTCAGCTGTATGTTGATCTCTTGGCAAGATTACGCTCAGTAGTTTGCCATTGCTTTCTGAGCGGCCGGCTCAGTATCCCGCAAGTCACGAGCGGGGGTCGAACCGCCTCAGCTCTCGCTCCGCTACGAGACTTTGCATGATAAACGGGATTACAGAGAGAAAGTGTTGTAACCCCACAGCCAGAGAGACCGGCCAGGAGCAGAATAGGGCAGGCAAAAGCCAATTTTCAGAAAGTGAAGAGTATCTTATGCAATAAGTCATTATCACTGAATGTAAGAAAGAGAGTGCTGAAATGCTATGTAGAACCAGTTTTGCTGTATGGCAGTGAATCTTGGAACGTAAATGAACAAATTAAGAAGAAATTAGAAGCAACAGAGATGTGGTTCCTGAGACGAATGTTGCGAATTCCTTGGACTGCCAGAGTAACTAACGACGACTGCCTGAAACAGGCTAATGAAACTAGAACATTATATACAACAATAAGACAGAGACAAACATCTTTCTTCGGTCACGTGATGAGAAGAGAGGCATTGGAGAACATCGTAACAACTGGAAAGATCGAGGGGAAGAGAGGCAGAGGTAGACCAAGAGAAGTGATGCTGGATGGATTGAGACGGTGGCATGGAGGAATATCAGCACCAGAGTTGATCCAGAAAACCAAAGACCGAGATCTGTGGAGAGCCATGAACGCCTACGCCAGCCGGCACGGCACTTGATGATGATGATGATGAATCGACGTAGTTATATTCCGGCTGTTTGCACAGTTTCTTAGCAACAGCACGTATGCAATGTTCTTAATGTCGAGTATAAAGTGTTCTTAATGCTTTCATGATCACTGTCAGTTCACTGGTTGAAATCATTTCACAGATATTATCTATCGCTCGGATTGTTTCTAGAGCTTTGGTAATTGGTAGTATAAGGTTCTAAAAGTTTCACGTTCGTGGGTGTTATACGTAACCTATTCACTGGGGTGTTATTACTTCTAAATGAAAGTTCTCTAGCAGGTGTAGAGGTACACTGTTCTATGCCACAGAATAAAAATATCACAGCTTCTTGTATGGCGAATTATTAGTGTGCCTAATGTTATTCTGCTGGCGCATTCGTTTGTCGCGATAAAATATCAGCAATAATGTTGTCAGTGCCTCTGATATGGCGGATTTCGAAGTCGAAATCTTGAAGAAGAAGACACCATCTTTGTAAACGATGGTTTTTAGGAACACCTTGCTTAAGTACCAACAATGGCGAGTTATCGGTTAGCACAACAAAATGGGAACCTAAGAGGAACTTAGATAATCGGCGCATACAAAATAGTAGACTTAATGCCTCCAATTCCACCGTGGAGTAATGGATTTCTGCCTTGTTCAGCTTCCGGCTTACGTAGACTATTGGATGTCTCACTCCTTGCAGTTCTTGCATAAGGCATCCTCCAATTGCGATAGCACTCGAATCTGTGGTCAAAATAAAGGGTATATCTATGTTTGGTAATGTTAATACTGGTGGGTTAGAAAAAATGGATTTCAATCTGCACATAGCATCCTCTAAGCGGGTACTTTTACAAAAATTTTCGGGATGATCTTTTGTCAACAGATTAGAAAAAACTGATGTGAGTTCTGCCCAGTTCGGTATAAACTTGGCATAATAGTTTATGAGACCTAATAAGCTTCTAACTTGTTTCTTTATAGTAGGAATTTCTAGGTTGAGAATTTTCGATACAATTTTATCATCTGTCAAGAGTTTGCCTTCGGAAATCCTATGACCAAGGAAGTCTATCTGTTTATAGCCTATTTCAACCTTGGAAGGTTTGATAGTAAGTCCAAAAAGAAATATTTGGCTAAAGACTTGTTGGAGTGTAAGTAAGTGAGAAGTCATGTTAGAGGAATGAATGCATATATCATCAATATAAGATTGCACGTCCTTAATGCCGTGCAATAACAATCTAGTTAGCCTAACAAATGTGGCGGGAGCGTTCTTGAGACCAAATGGAAGATATCTCCATTCGTACAACCCAAGAGGTGTAGCGAATGCTGTTATATGTCTTGATGAAGGGTGTAGTGGTACTTGCCAGTAACCTTTCGCTAAATCAAGCTTAGAAAATAAGGATGATTGAGACATATTCAAAATGAGGTCTTCACAGCTGTTCATTGGCTACGCATCTGTTGTGGTTATCGAATTTAACCTTCTATAATCGATGCACAAACGAATAGTTTGGTCCTTCTTTTTCACCAGGACAATTGGCGAAGAATACTGGGACATAGATTTCTGTATTATTCTATTTTTCTCTAAATCCAAAATTTCTTTGTCTAAATTTGCTCTATAATGCAAAGGAATAGAATATGGTCTACATTTGATTGGTGTCAGATCTGTCAACACAATTGAATGTGTTATTTTGTCAGTCCGTCCAGGTTTGTTTGAGAGGATAGTTTTATAGTCGTTAAGGAGAGACAAAATGTCTTGTCGCTGCTGTTGTGTCAAAGTGTCAGAGATTTGTATGTCCTTCATACTACTGTCGTCATTCATAATTGGTACTGGAATTTCCGTATTGTCTACGTCCGTCTGATTTATTACTGATGCTACTGTTTGTAAATTGTCTTCAATGTCATCGTCGTCGTCGTCGAGACTAATAGTTGTCAATGTGTCGTCAAATTGGTCGTCGTTGTCGTCATCCCATATTGTCGGTACTGTAAATATGTTTTCGTCGTCTTCGTTGTCGCAAGAATGAGTCGTTAACGATGCTTCGTTTGTCGAGGTGTCATTCAGTTGGGTAATTGTCGTTTTGTTTCTGTTATCTGTCATCTGCGTCTGCTTATTCGTGTCACTGTCATTTCTAGAATAGTATGGTTTTAACATATTTACATGGAATATTTTCAACTTTCCATTCAAAGAAATTTCGTAGTCAACTTCCGAAATTCTTCTCACAATTTTAAATAGTCCCTGCCAAGAGGTTGATAGTAAATCTCTCTTGTCAGGTAGCAATAGTAAAATATCCTGATCTGGTCGTAATACAATCGTTTTTGCACCTTTGTTGGCGTACTGCCTGTACCTAAAACCTTTCTCCTGTAATGATGTTCTGGCCAGTATACAGGATCGAATGATTTTGTCTCTGGTGTCAGTGACTAAATCATAGGTGGCAACTGGTAATTGGGTATTTACAGGTTGTGATATTATATCTTTGTAAATAGTGAGAGGTCCTCTTGGGTTCGCTCCATATATCAATTCGAAGGGAGAGAACCCTGTGCTTGATTGTGGGACTTCTCTATATGCGAACAGCACCGTCGGGAGAAGTATATCCCAATCGGTTGAATTTTCAGCTGTCACTTTGGATAACATATGTTTCAGGTCCCCATTTAGTTTTTCGCAAATTCCATTCGCGGCCGGTCGATAGGGACTGGTGAAACATTGTTTTATGCCTAGTAACTTAGTTACCGATTGGGTGGCATTAGATATGAACTGTGTTCCCCTATCCGAAATTATCTTCTCCGGGAAGCCAAAACGGGAGAATATCTGTAAAAATACGTCCGTCACATCCTTAGAGGAGATAGATTTTAATGGAATCATTTCTGGCCATCTCGAACATAGATCAATAAGTGTAAAAATATATCTATTTCCTTTGTTTGAGATGTGGTTCAAAGGACCTACTAAATCAACTGCCACGATTTGAAATGGCCTCGAGGCAGTTGTGGTTGATTGAATTTCTGCCGTAGGGTTTTTTCCCTTTTTAACCAGTTTCTGACATGTATCACATGATCTACAATAGGTTTTATGTCTTGGCAAAATTTAGGCCAATAAAATTGGGTCAGGACTCTGGCTCTAGTCTTTTCGTAACCCATATGACCTCCGAAAGGTGAGTCATGGGCTATATTTAGTACTTTCTCACGATGTGATTGAGGTAGAACTACTTGCTGTATCGTGGTCTGATCTCTGGTATATAATCTAGTTAGAACATTGTTCTTTATTCTAAATGTCCATGAAGCATTTTTAGTCAATTTTGGTTTAAGTCCTACTAACCGAAAATATTGGGAAAGTGTAGGATCTGCTTTCTGTTCTTCTCCAAAATTAGTGGCGGTAGTGTTAGGTAATATGATTTCTAGCGACTCCTGAAGTTGGTCGGTGTGGGTTTTGTGTGTTGTCTGTCGTATTATTGCATTAGTCTGTTGTGTGTGTTGTTGCACATCTACAGGCTTGGTAATTTGTGGATCGATGGCATCCTCAGTTCGCGGTTTTAAGTTTTTGGTATCACTGACAGATTCAACCGCCCCTGCATTATGCACCTCGGTGAATTCATTTTGAATTCCGTCATTGGTTGTCTCCCTTGTGCTTTTGGCAGTTTGAGACAAGCACGCGTGGTGTTTCCCTTTAGAATCGCTGTTTGGGTTCTGGATACAGTTTTTCTGCTCCCAATCTCTGATTTCCTTTTCAGAGCAAGATCTTATGTTGGGCAGATTCCCAAGGATAATCTCAGCGACAGGATTTTCTAGTACTGCGCACAATACTAGTCCTGATATAAACGGTGTGCGAATTTCGACAAGTGCTAGGGGGTATCTTTCGATCGTGCCTGCGAATGTGCGACAAGTTACGTATTTGTGTGTGTAGTCTTTGTCGTTCACTAATGTTTTCTTAATTCCACAAAGAGTTGCGCCGGAATCGCGTATTAATGTGCACTTTTTGTTATTTACAAAACCTGTTGTGAAATTTAATTTGCCTGTTGATGATAAGGCTGCGTTGGCCATTTCGTTAGCAACTGGGATTGTGTGGCCGCATAACAACGTTGTATCCAGCTGAAATTTTCTACAGGTATTACATTTGTTATCTGTAATGGTGTCAATGATTTGCACTGCATTCCCTAGCTCACTCAAACTTTCATTCTGGTTGTCACATTCGTTCAGTTGTTCAATCTCTTCCTCTGAGGAAGTGTCAATTAGTGCGGCATTGGCCTGCTTCATTATCTTTCGCCCTTCACAAAATCGTGAATAATGTCCATAGCTGGCACAAAAATAGCATTTGACCGCTCTCTGATACGCATTTCTCTTGTTCTTTTGTTTCTCCACTATCATTTGGAGATGATGCGGATAATTCGGTGATTTGTCACACATCGCGTACTCTTCGTGTGTCAGATGACAATACTGGCACTTGACTGGTTTTGTGAACTTCGAGCGTTGTTTGAACTTATTTTCAGTTGGTTTTGAGTATCTAGTGTTTGTAACTGCCGCTGTTTCATTTTGGCTCATGTTTAACTGGAAAATATCGCGGTTCGCTGTAAAAAATGCGCTCCCCTTGGCTTCTACCTCTTGGATAGTTTTACAATCCATTTGTTTCAAAAATTTAGAAAAAGGTGTTGGAATTGTATTAATAATTTTGTCAATTATAATGAGTTCTTTCAGTTTGTCATGGTTGTTATTTGTTTTTGCTGAGGTTATCCACTTTGTACATATATCCTGAACTGTAGACACGTAGTCTATGAAGGTTTGATTAGGTTGTGGGGCTAATTTTGCGAACTGTTGTTGATAGTCTGCTGTATCTAGTGAGAAATGTTGAAGTATTCTTTGCTTTAAATAATCATAATCTTTCCTCATATCTTGTGGAACTGTCTCTATTACTTTTAAGGGTTCAAGAGCTAAATTTCTCACCAAAATAAATGACCAGTCGATATTTGCGACCTTATGGTAGGTCATTAAACACTCAAAGTTTTCTAAGTATGCGCTGATAGAATCTCCTGAGCAGAATGCTTTAACGAGGCCTTTATATTTGTTGTATTTTTGTTCGTCTTCCTTACTTTTCATTTTGTTTACTGACATTTCTAGGTTGGAGTCAATTTCCATTTGTTTTAGTCTTATTTGTGTCTCTGCATTTAACTGGGCTTGTTTGGCCGCGGCCTCAAGCTCCATTTGCTTCTCTTGAGCCTGCAGTTGCATTTTCTTTTCTTCAGCCTGCAGTTGCATTTTCTTTTCTTCAGCCTGCAATTGCATCTGTATCTTTTTCTCTTCTCTTTCTGATTGCATTTTTTTCTCTTCTCGTTCTATTGCTCTTTCCTCTCGTGCCATATTTTCTGAATGCGTCGTTTGTGCCCATTCTGACAGTTTCTCCTCTTTATATCCTAATCTAATTCTTAACTCAATACATTGTTCTAACGTTGACATTTTGTCTTTTAGTTGTTGTTAACTTTCTGAAATTAAATCCCTTAGAAAATAGTTGGGAAATACAAAATTTAGTTATTTCCCTTAATGTTTACATGAGCAAATACACATGAAAAGTTTTGTTGGTTATGAGGTTATGAATATACATACAAATCAATGCAAAGCAACAATGTTACATAAATGGATGATGGTAAGTACCGCTTAGGGTTGCAATGAGCATGAAATGAAACTCATCTTATTTTCCATGAGCTCTCGAATGTAGTCTTGTTCTCTCGCCACTGTTGGAGGATAGGATACGTACACCCGATAATTCGCGGAACAATCTGCTGTCCAAAAAAAAATTAGTAACAGTCACGTAAATGTAACAGTCATGTCAAATTTCATAATATTAACATCATTTGAAATGTATCTGAAGAGGGACTAATACTAGTTCATTACTAGATAGCTGCAAAGTTTTTTAAAACTTGTTCTGCCTTAAATTTGATATAATTTTTTTTACTTGGCAACCAAGAGCTGTCTGAAACGTAAAGCTTGTGCCAAAACCGGCGATAGCCCCCAAATAGCCTGTTACAGTCTTAGATCTCTAGGGGATCTGAACTCGGGCTCACACAGGCAACAAACTCCGTTAGATACAACATAGCAACATTTATTTATATAATATATACAGTGCGCTGGCGAAGTGGGTTTTGACAAGCCCGCCCTTGACAAGTTGCGTATCACAGAGGTTTTACATCACACATGATTGTAACAAACAATTCTAAGCAACTATCTAGCATATGTCTACGACCCTTAAATACACATGGGTCTGAACTATCAAGTCCCCCTAAGGTAAGCCCTGTTGCTTCTCCGATGTCCAGTCTGTCTCTGCCCTTTCACACGTGTCGCAATCCGACACGAGTGGTAACTCTATCCGAGTTTCTCGTGGACCCCGTAATCGGCGGGCCACATCAGTGTCCACGGGACAGTGGACACACTGACCAGTCCTTCGAGAAGGCTCTGGATTCTTCAAGCCTTCGAGTGACTCACTTCTTTCCCTTGAGCGGGAGTTTTAGCCCATTCGCCACTATCTCTTACTTTATGTTGGTTACCGCCCCTATGTGAGGCTGTGACATATGTCCCCTACTCATTGCTTATGTAAGTGTTTTTCTTTCAGATATCTTGTAATTCCGCAGACTGCTTGAAAATAATTATTAAGTCCGAGATAAGTGTACCGGAGGTCAATGCGCTGGAGGACTTGCATTGAACGTAGTGGTGACTACATCGAAAAATTATACATTTCATCTTTAATTTTACAGAATAAATTCACCGAAAGAAAACAACATTTAAAGGGTTTCATTTGAATCCCCATTGTATGTCCTTTGGTTGATGTTATTTTGTGATTTATAATGACATTTTTGGTTACATTCAACCCCCTTCCCCCCCCCCCCCCTTGTTTTTATTATTAAAAACAATGTTTGTTAGATTTCAATATTTGAAGACAAAACCAACAAGTTATAGTGTATTTCTCATCAATGCTTTGTTTTATGCTGCGTGACTTCCGCAGTATAATTCTCAGGAGATGTAGTGAAATATGCCAAACAAAAAGATTATACACTAAAAAAATTTTTTTAAAAATTTCGCACAAAATTAATCACCTCCAAAATATTTCCAAATTATTTGCAGTTATAACTGATTTGGTGTCTCTACAAGTAAAGCACCGGTGGATTTCATTTTGTCAACCCTATTGAAAAATCAGGTGGAAAGTGTCCATCAAGGGTGACAACATCAACGCAGTCAAGACGACACAATACAATAGTGTCAATCATATATTGTCTGGCTCAAGGTCAAAACCTCCGCACTCAACTTCTACACTGTAAGTTTTTTTTTTTTTTTTCATATCCCTTACAGGACGTTGAAGTCAACACCAGCATTTTCCCGCTGCTGTTGGTGTACTAGGCAAGATTACGCTCAGTAGTTTGCCATTGCTTTCTGAGCGACCGGCTCACATAACCCTAAGTTACCGACGCGGAGAGAACCGCTACTAATTCTCGCGCACAACACGTCACTCACGAGAGTATACGGGACTACGGAGAAAGACACTAACACCTAGGCCAGGGAGACCGGCTGTAACCGGAGACCACTGTAAGCAAGTTATTAATAAACTGGAATTTTATTAAAGTTTGTTTACGGCAAATGAATGTAGGCCATAAGAACTTAAGAAGCCACCTTCCATCATACGGGATACGGGAATAATAATAAATAAGATAGATGATGATAGCTGATAATGATTAAAATTTTTAAAAAATATCTAAAATAAATATTGTTGCGTATCCCTTACAGTTGCAGTCAACACCAGAATTGTTCAGCTGCTGTTGATGTACTAGGCAAGTGTTACGTTCAGTAGTTTGCCATTGCTTTCTGAACGACCGGCTCCCATACCAGCACGTTATAACACAACGCGACACGGTCTGTTGCACACATCGGTCGCAGCTGAGTTTCGAACGCCTGGTACCCGGCTCACGAACCGCGTTCGCACGGACACCGGCTTGATAATGATAGATGAAGGATAAAGAGATCCTAAGATCAATCAATCAATGAGGTGCCGTCTCCACAGTGACGGTTGGCTGCAATGGATCTCCAACACTGGCATCCTAAGGGGCCGCTAAGTACATGCGAGGTTCCAGAACAACTCTTGTCCACCCTGCTAGCTACTTAGCTAGGAGAAGGAGAGGAGAGCTCAGCATCACACCCCCCCCCCCACATTCCAATGATACTTTGGTATCTCTTTGGAAAGAAAATATCTCAACAAGCCCCACTTGCAATTGATGGAAGTCATCTCTGTGACTGCAACTACCTAGGCGTCATGCCTCATATGTAAATATATGATGAGAAGAGGGGCATTGGAAAACATCGTGACAACTGGAAAGAACAATAAGAAAAGAAACAGAGGCAGACCAAGAGATCTCGGCCGCTGGTGTTCTGAATCATCTGTGTTGATGATATTCCTCCATGCCATCGTCTCAGTGCAGCCAGCATCATTTCTCTTGGTCTATCTCTGCTTCTTTTCCAATTACAAATCATAAAATGACGCAGTGTCACATAAAACAGCTCCCAGGATGACTTTTATAACACAGGTAACTAGTCCACTTTTCCCAAATATGGCGCAGGGATCACGTCCTCTAACCCCTCGCTAGTTACGCCACTGATACTCACTAACAAAGAGATGCTAATCGTGATGAGAAATGTCCAACATATGCAGAAGGGAGAAAAGTATTGTGGCCTGCACCCACTCAATTTGAGGGCAAACTTTATAGGTATATCATTAAGCTTAAGTTGACTGCTACTTTCTTTGCATTTATTCATACTGACGGCTGGTGGTGAGCGAAGAAGAAGAATCACTACGCAGAAAGACTTTCAATCAGAATACAAGTTATATTATCACTATCAACATTCCGGCACAATGGGTATTCCCATGTTCAGCTCTCCCCTGCATCAGCCATCTCAAAGTATATCTATTCACTGTTCTCATGAGGAGTTGGTTGTAATAGCTCCTCGCTTGTCGTTCGACATGCGTGGCCAGGCTTCACTCACAATTTGTGTAGCGTTTGAGACGTGTCGCCACCAATTAACTGGGTCCGTACTGCATTGACGATATCGGCCTTGTCCATGCTTCTTCCTGCATGTATTGGTGCGTTGTTTGCCAGCTGGTCCACACGTTCATTGGCCTTTATTTGGCATGTCCACGTTACATCAACGTGAGTGATGTCAGACTAAACGTTTCACTGTTGTATACTTTTCAGCACCGGAGAATGCCGTTTTCAGTGGAATGTCTATGGAGTCAGAATGCCAGTGATACCTCAGCACAGGAACTCTTCTTTCGCAACTGCAGAAAGGAACAGAACGTGTATGGGGATGTCCTTAGTGCTGGGATGTTGATTCCATTTTGCTGTTTCATAAGACGTCTTCTTTATTCTGTTACAGCAGCTGTGCAGTAGCCGTATAATTATATTTCTTGTTCACTCCAGCTCCTCCCCCAGGAATCAGACCATATACTGGGAGATGGTCCAAAAGATTTGTGACACCCTCAGCACCACTTTTGTCTCCATTAGAATCTCCTGCGAAGACTAAGCCCTGTTTCAAGTTGCCAAAACGTCACCTTTGTCCCTCCACCAGAAATCAACATTCAAAATGAAGGTCGTAGATCTGACCTTCCAACAGCTCCAATAATATTCCTAGCAGGTCAATGTATACTTAATGCTGCTTGGTCCTTTGGTTCTTGAACACGATCTGTGGCGTCGTAACTTCCTCCACAGTCATGGAGGAAAGTCAAGGCCGTTAGAGGATCCGTGGTGAAAGCTCTCAGCAGGCCATCCTGTGGAAAGAGACCGAGCCATACGGGATATTATCCAGTGCATTAAAGTCGATTATTTTGCCTTTAAACTGGCACCAGCGAGCTCTGTGCTGGTTTTATGAAAACCCATAGCAAAATCGAAGGGAAGAGACCAAGAGGGAGACCGAGAGGTAGGTACCAGGATGGTTTGGCCACATGGCATGGTCGAGACAGAAACACGGAGCTGATCCACGACTCTTGTGATCGAGTGAGATGGCAGAACATGACTGCCAACGCTTATCGGCATGGCACATGCCCCCCTCCCCCCCCCCCTTTGTTTTTATTATTAAAAACAATGTTTGTTAGATTTCAATATTTGAAGACAAAACCAACAAGTTATAGTGTATTTCTCATCAATGCTTTGTTTTATGCTGCGTGACTTCCGCAGTATAATTCTCAGGAGATGTAGTGAAATATGCCAAACAAAAAGATTATACACTAAAAAAAAAATTTAAAAAATTTCGCACAAAATTAATCACCTCCAAAATATTTCCAAATTATTTGCAGTTATAACTGATTTGGTGTCTCTACAAGTAAAGCACCGGTGGATTTCATTTTGTCAACCCTATTGAAAAATCAGGTGGAAAGTGTCCATCAAGGGTGACAACATCAACGCAGTCAAGACGACACAATACAATAGTGTCAATCATATATTGTCTGGCTCAAGGTCAAAACCTCCGCACTCAACTTCTACACTGTAAGTTTTTTTTTTTTTTCATATCCCTTACAGGACGTTGAAGTCAACACCAGCATTTTCCCGCTGCTGTTGGTGTACTAGGCAAGATTACGCTCAGTAGTTTGCCATTGCTTTCTGAGCGACCGGCTCACATAACCCTAAGTTACCGACGCGGAGAGAACCGCTACTAATTCTCGCGCACAACACGTCACTCACGAGAGTATACGGGACTACGGAGAAAGACACTAACACCTAGGCCAGGGAGACCGGCTGTAACCGGAGACCACTGTAAGCAAGTTATTAATAAACTGGAATTTTATTAAAGTTTGTTTACGGCAAATGAATGTAGGCCATAAGAACTTAAGAAGCCACCTTCCATCGTACGGGATACGGGAATAATAATAAATAAGATAGATGATGATAGCTGATAATGATTAAAATTTTTAAAAAATATCTAAAATAAATATTGTTGCGTATCCCTTACAGTTGCAGTCAACACCAGAATTATTCAGCTGCTGTTGATGTACTAGGCAAGTGTTACGTTCAGTAGTTTGCCATTGCTTTCTGAACGACCGGCTCCCATACCAGCACGTTATAACACAACGCGACACGGTCTGTTGCACACATCGGTCGCAGCTGAGTTTCGAACGCCTGGTACCCGGCTCACGAACCGCGTTCGCACGGACACCGGCTTGATAATGATAGATGAAGGATAAAGAGATCCTAAGATCAATCAATCAATGAGGTGCCGTCTCCACAGTGAAGGTTGGCTGCAATGGATCTCCAACACTGGCATCCTAAGGGGCCGCTAAGTACATGCGAGGTTCCAGAACAACTCTTGTCCACCCTGCTAGCTACTTAGCTAGGAGAAGGAGAGGAGAGCTCAGCATCACACCCCCCCCCCCCAAATTCCAATGATACTTTGGTATCTCTTTGGAAAGAAAATATCTCAACAAGCCCCACTTGCAATTGATGGAAGTAATCTCTGTGACTGCAACTACCTAGGCGTCATGCCTCATATGTAAATATATGATGAGAAGAGGGGCATTGGAAAACATCGTGACAACTGGAAAGAACAATAAGAAAAGAAACAGAGGCAGACCAAGAGATCTCGGCCGCTGGTGTTCTGAATCATCTGTGTTGATGATATTCCTCCATGCCATCGTCTCAGTGCAGCCAGCATCATTTCTCTTGGTCTATCTCTGCTTCTTTTCCAATTACAAATCATAAAATGACGCAGTGTCACATAAAACAGCTCCCAGGATGACTTTTATAACACAGGTAACTAGTCCACTTTTCCCAAATATGGCGCAGGGATCACGTCCTCTAACCCCTCGCTAGTTACGCCACTGATACTCACTAACAAAGAGATGCTAATCGTGATGAGAAATGTCCAACATATGCAGAAGGGAGAAAAGTATTGTGGCCTGCACCCACTCAATTTGAGGGCAAACTTTATAGGTATATCATTAAGCTTAAGTTGACTGCTACTTTCTTTGCATTTATTCATACTGACGGCTGGTGGTGAGCGAAGAAGAAGAATCACTACGCAGAAAGACTTTCAATCAGAATACAAGTTATATTATCACTATCAACATTCCGGCACAATGGGTATTCCCATGTTCAGCTCTCCCCTGCATCAGCCATCTCAAAGTATCTCTATTCACTGTTCTCATGAGGAGTTGGTTGTAATAGCTCCTCGCTTGTCGTTCGACATGCGTGGCCAGGCTTCACTCACAATTTGTGTAGCGTTTGAGACGTGTCGCCACCAATTAACTGGGTCCGTACTGCATTGACGATATCGGCCTTGTCCATGCTTCTTCCTGCATGTATTGGTGCGTTGTTTGCCAGCTGGTCCACACGTTCATTGCCCTTTATTTGGCATGTCCACGTTACATCAACGTGAGTGATGTCAGACTAAACGTTTCACTGTTGTATACTTTTCAGCACCGGAGAATGCCGTTTTCAGTGGAATGTCTATGGATTCAGAATGCCAGTGATACCTCAGCACAGGAACTCTTCTTTCGCAACTGCAGAAAGGAACAGAACGTGTATGGGGATGTCCTTAGTGCGGGGATGATGATTCCATTTTGCTGTTTCATAAGACGTCTTCTTTATTCTGTTACAGCAGCTGTGCAGTAGCCGTATAATTATATTTCTTGTTCACTCCAGCTCCTCCCCCAGGAATCAGACCATATACTGGGAGATGGTCCAAAAGATTTGTGACACCCTCAGCACCACTTTTGTCTCCATTAGAATCTCCTGCGAAGACTAAGCCCTGTTTTAAGTTGCCAAAACGTCACCTTTGTCCCTCCACCAGAAATCAACATTCAAAATGAAGGTCGTAGATCTGACCTTCCAACAGCTCCAATAATATTCCTAGCAGGTCAATGTATACTTAATGCTGCTTGGTCCTTTGGTTCTTGAACACGATCTGTGGCGTCGTAACTTCCTCCACAGTCATGGAGGAAAGTCAAGGCCGTAAGAGGATCCGTGGTGAAAGCTCTCAGCAGGCCATCCTGTGGAAAGAGACCGAGCCATACGGGATATTATCCAGTGCATTAAAGTCGATTATTTTGCCTTTAAACTGGCACCAGCGAGCTCTGTGCTGGTTTTATGAAAACCCATAGCAAAATCGAAGGGAAGAGACCAAGAGGGAGACCGAGAGGTAGGTACCAGGATGGTTTGGCCACATGGCATGGTCGAGACAGAAACACGGAGCTGATCCACGACTCTTGTGATCGAGTGAGATGGCAGAACATGACTGCCAACGCTTATCGGCATGGCACATGATGGATGGATGGCAGCTTCCTGCTATGTCTTCATCGTACACCACCGATCTAATGGCCTAAATGGAACTGGCAGGGATCTCAGAGTTGGTGCCCCTTAGAGATGCAGTCATCAGAAACCGTTCTGGCACTCATCGGTCCAACCTCAATTCATGGCAAAATGGTGTCCATAGAAGGTATGCTCTAATAACTGGACAAAATTGTGTCCATAGTAGGTATGCTCTATCAATTTGACAAAACTGTGTCCATAGAAGGTATGTTCTACTAACTGGACAAAATTGTGTCCATAGAAGGTATGCTCTACCAGCTTGACAAAATTGTGTCCATAGAAGGTATGCTCTACTAACTGGACAAGATGGTGCCTATAGAAGGTATGCTCTACCTCTACTAACTGGACAAAATGGTGTTCAGAGAAGGTATGCTCTACTAACTTGACAAAACTGTGTCTATAGAAGGTATGCTCTACTAACTTGACAAAACTGTGCCTATAGAGGGTATGCTCTACCAACTTGACAAAATGGTGTCCATAGAAGGTATGCTCTACTAACTTGTCACGAATTGGCAGCCTTTACTTCCCAGAACAATTTTCGGTTCACTTTTGATGGGCCATGTAGAGGATCAACAGACGAACAAAACTGTTTTCTCTATATTCAAGGCTATACTGTCTTGACGTAAGCTTGCAAAACCTGCAAGTAAACAAACCACCAGGAATGGCTTTCTATTTGGGAAGTTCATTTGACACCAGTACCGGTCACCCCCCAGAGGTTATCCATCCAGCCAGACGGGAGGGCAGACTCAGGGGACTGAATAGTAATTAAAACCAACCAGGCATGACGCAAGCAAACCTGGATTACCAACAGAGTTGTAAACTGGCTGTTGTCCATGAGAACCTAATTGTTCCCTTGACATGACACCTGATAAGAATAGCTAGGAAATCGCCCAACCGCGATGGCTGACCCCATCTGGTAGAGACTAGAGGTGCAAGGTGTGAAATCACTGATAAGACTCAGTGGGCTAATAATGGTCAGACCCACAGGTGTGAAGGCTAGTGTGCCGGCAGAAAGAATTTTTATGACTGGGCAGACTTGGAGTTAATTGCAATTACCGTCCGGTGGAGATAAGAAGAATTTATGATGGGAATGCCAAGGAGATAATACGGTCTGCTTGACTCAGCTTAAATAAGGGTCCCTAGCCTGTTTTATGTTAGATTAAGTTTGACTTCAGAACAGGTAGGAACTATCTCAATGTTCTGTAGTCATATGCATGATTATTATGTTAGATTTCACTACAAAAGTTATTTCTTAGTTAGTGATTTTCAGTCTATATCTGATCTAGGTTATTGCAAGAACTATCATTGTCATAGGTTACTTGAGTGTTCTTTCTGAGTTCTGTGTTCAATATCATTGTGCTTTAAGTGTTACTCTTCTGAGAAGTAGACACTTATGGAAGGAGATCTTGTCTAGATATACTTTTAGGTGTCTTGGTAGATGCTTGTCATTTCTTTGTACACTATCGTAGTCTCGTTTTGGTGTGTGAATTTGTTGTACAGAATATAGTCAACTGACTATTTATTTAATTCTTACAACAGCAGTAACTAAGTGGTAACTTCAATTAGACTTGTTGTATATCTCATTTTGTAGCTATACAATATTAGTACTCATTAATAATGCCTGATGCTATTATGTTGAGTATCATTAGATGTCCATCTTGAAGTAATATAATGTTTACGGATATGTTGGATGTATGTATGTGTAATTTCATAAACTAGCTAGTGCATTATGCTATGATGTTAAAGTATCATAATATGTCTAGTTTAATCAATATGTTTATGTGTATTGGATGTTTGATATATTGATTTGTCATATGCAAACCTACCAATATGAAGTGTTATGCTATTGTCTGCGCATTGGCACATTGGCCAATGATTGTGTTGGAAGCAGAGGTGTAATGGTACAGACATTACCCACAATTGGTAGTATAGGGTATATGGTGCTAAACTTTCTCAGTGTATTGTGGGCGTGCGTCCACGGTAATGCATGGAAACCTGGCACAGCTACTGGTCACGGCTTGCAAGCCCAGATGATCAGGCATTGTTATAATACACTTACAGACCCTGTGAGCTGCTAAACTAACTTTGGACGGAGCGGCTGTATGACACAGAATTTCTGTATTAGCGACATGGACATGGGGCGGCAGAAATGTAATCATTGCAGGCGTGTGAGACAATTGAAAAGCCCATCCCAGACTAAAGACAGTAGGGAGAAGGAGGATGGTGAACACAGTAGAGCTGGAAGATAAACTTGGCCAGACTGGTCATTGTATATGTTTGTGTTATGATATGTTTTAATTAGGATTGCGCTGATGTAGAACTGATATAACACATTCTCGACTTTCTTTCAAGCTCTCACAAGGAGCACCTATGTTGTAGATCTCAAGGACGAGTGAAGACTAGGAGTGTCAGGACTGACAGGATCGTCAGAATACCGGCAAGCTGTTTCTTTTGTTGAGTCTACTGGAGAGTGGGGATCTGGACCACAGTTCCAGATAGATGAAGTAACAAGTAAAGTTACGTAATGTTTTTCATCACAATATGTTATATGATTTCATCATCCCCATATTGAAAACCATCAGATGTCTATGATTAGTAAATAAATGTTGTAGTATTGTAACTCATAGTTCTCTCGTTATATTTTAATTCCAATTGTGCATACGTGTTGTGTGTGTACATTGGTGGGGGTTCACTTACACACCAAGGAAGGGAGCAGTCAGGGAGAAAAACCTGTACTGAGATAGTCGTCTATATTCATATATTTAGACTTAAACATCTATCTTAGCTAAACTTCTCTTTCCTATTCCTTGGCGAATATTCAGCACAGTTCATTTCATTTTGTAACGAGCCACTTGGAGCTGTACGTTGGATATTCAGGGCTTAATCTATAGTTCAGCCATATAGTTTTTGTCCCTAGTCAGTTTCTGACTATTTGGGGTTGCTCGCCAGTGAAAAATACTTTCAACTAGCCGGTGGGGCACCCCGACTTATGACATAACTGGACAAAATGTTGTCCACAGAAGGTTTGCTTTACTAACTGAAGAAAATGGTGTTCATAGTAGGTATGCTCTCTTATAACTGGACAAAATGGTGTTCATAGAAGGTATGCTCCACTAACTTGACAAAATGGCTCAACTGTCCGCTCAATGAGATGCCTACTAAATGACAGGTTCAAGTGTCTACCAAATGAGAACCCTACTGAATAACAACTCGGTTCATATCTCCGCCACACGCTGTCTGTCAAACATCCCAAGAAACATCTGGGATGGCTAAACTTGTCAAGAAACACGTGACGAAGTTGAGTATGTTGGCCGAAAGGTGCAATTATCACTGCTCTGCTGCAAACAGACACAACACAATTATTTTCAATAACGAAGACACAAACAATAGATTGCATGATTTATTGTCTGGCATATTTCACTGCATCTCATCAGGTTAGTACTGCAAAAACCACACAACATAAACAAAAGTAATTAGATAAATCCTTCAAGCTAAAATATACAATACACATATTCACACAGTAATTTGAATTGTCTACCATGGTCATTTTAAACTGACTATCATGTCTTTATTTTACACAAAAGTTGGATTATATAAATGAATTGCCTCTGCCAGATTTAACATGTGACCATTTTGTGTCAGCGCAAACAACATGAGCTGGTCTGTAGTGTAACTTAATCTTGGATGTCTAACAATGCTATAATAACTGGTACTTCATTTTTAATTCACCGCAAACAAAGAAATTCTGGGGATTCCCGGGAAACAATTTGACATCAGGGTGATTCCATAGTGGGCATAGGGGTGTGTTGATATACTCTGTGCAATCAAGATATGTTAACTGGGATATTTAGGGGGCTCTGAAAAGGGTCACCGCATTTATTAATGACAGATACAGACATGTTATAGCTTTCGCAAGTAGAAGGCAGGCAAGTGCTATTGTGTAATGTATTTATTGAAATAAAGTATCATATAGTTGAATGTGTTGTCGATCACTTCCGGTTGAATGTGTGTGTGTGGTAGACTGCTACTCTATCTGATCAATGGATGCAATAAATGTTTCTGGGCCCAGAGGTCCTCCACTGTCGTCGGAGTGTATATCCATATCTTGTGCTATTCGTCTTATCTTGCGAATGTCCCATCTGTCTGCACTCATCTTTAATGAAAGTGACTCCCAATATCCCTATTCTGAAAATCAACGATCCCTTCAGATCTAGGTCCTTGAGATCCTTGTCCATGCCATGAGTTGTATTTAGCATATGGTGCTAGCCCCATACTGTTATAGACCAATCATAATTCTTGGGTGATGTGCCAGGTACCCATTTAGGCTGGGTTGACTTGAGAACGCTTTGATGAGATTAGAACAAGAATTGCCATTGCAAGGGTAGCCTTTTGCAAGATGAACAACATCATCACCAACATCATCATCATCTTTCACTTCTGCCGTCAAGCGTCGTGGGGAGGATTAATTTGCGTTCCAGCGCCAGGTGGACGGCACTGGATAGTGTCATTCCGTGTGGTTGTACAATGTCTCTGATGTCGTCAATCCATTTTCTTCTTGGACGTCCTCGTGGTCTCGTCGCAGATGATCTTTGATGTAAGGCCAGTGATGGTAGTTGCTGATGAGGCATTCTAACGACATGGCCAAACCATTTGATCTTCTGTCTTTCAATAAATGTGGCACAAGGTGTTGATCCCACAGTCTGTCTGATAGTAGCATTTCTTACTCGGTCTCGGATTGTTAAGCTGGCAGCTCTCCTTATTTTGCAAAGGTGTAATTTGGATAAAGTCCAGGTTTGAGATTGGTAGCATAGGGTTGGTGTGAATATGCTGTTTATTATATGTCGTTTTGCGGACATGGGTATGTTTGGATGTTTCAGTAAGGGTGATAGTTGATATGTAAGTGCACTAGCTTTTTGACATCTGATTTCAATTTCTCTGTCCAATCTGCCATCTTCTGTGATCATACTTCCAAGGTATTTGAATTCTTTAACTTATTTCAGAGGCGTGTTATTTATCTGTATACTTAGTGGGCCTGGCGATCTGCTTACTTGCATTACTTCGGTTTTGGCTGTGTTTATACTCATATTGTATCTGCTGCAGGTTGAACTCAGATTAGTAATATGATTTTGTAGTCTGCCCTCATCACTGTAAAACAGGCACTGATCGTCTGCAAATAGAAGTTCATTTATTCCCTGTGGGTCAGTTGTTTCATCTGGAGTAAAGAGTTCTAAATTTTCTGAATCTGTTCTGTCGAGACTTGCTTCTTTGGAAATTCTGTCCATGTAGATATTGAATAGCAGGGGAGAGAGCACACATCCCTGCCTCACTCCTGTATTGACTGTGAACATATCTGATATACCTTCTTGTGTTCTTACTGCACTTTGGCTCGAGTGGTACATGGCTATGATGTTTTCTAGCAGTTGCCCTTCTATCCCATAGTCTTCAAGGATGGTCCATAATTTGTATCTGTCTACTCTATCGAAAGCCTTTTCCTGATCTACAAATACAATATTCTGCTGGTCACAATATTCGATAGTTTTTTCACAAATTTGTCTAAGTGTAAATATTGCATCAGTGCAACTTTTACCTTTCCGAAAACCGAATTGTGCTTTGTTTAACTGTTGTTCAACTATTGGTCTAGCTCTTTGTTCCAAATGTTTTGCATACATTTTCCCTATATGGCTCAGGAGTGATATACCTCTGTATGTTTCACACTCTCTCATATTGCCTTTCTTTTTCCATATTGGTACTATTATTGCCTGTTGCCAATCATCTGGGACTTTTCTTTCTTCCCATGCTATATTAAAAATTCTTGTTAGCCATTTAACTCCTGTTTCCCCACAGGCCTGAATAGATTCAGTGGTTATTCCATCTGGACCTGCTGATTTGTTTTTAGGACTTTTCTGTATGACTGCTTTGACTTCTGCAGGTATGAAATTTGGTTCTTGCTGTCCCTGGCATTTAGGCACAAAAGTGAGGTTCTCAATGTTATGTGTGGGGTTAAGTAGTTCTTGAAAGTATTCTGCCCACCTTGCTAGTCTTTGTTGTGGATTAAATATCGGTATACCTCTTTTGCTGTTTATGATGGTGGTTGGGTTGTAACATGCATCTCTGTTTCTCATTGTGGTGTTGTGGTGACACGTTTATAAAATTCTCTTGGGCAGTCTTTGCTAAGGATCGCCATCTTTTCACCGTATATTCTCCAGGATTCATCTCTAGATGCTCTAATTGTTCGTTTGACATTACGTCGTGCTATTCTATAAGTAATATAGTCCTGTTCAGATTTAGTTGTGATCCACTTTTTGAATGCTACCTTCTTTTTGAATATGCTATCTTTAACTTCGTTGTTCCACCAGGCTGTTCTTAATCTTTTGTCCTGCCCTACTTTCTTTGTTCCACATTTATTTTTCAGTGTGCCAAGCATGGCAGCCTTGAAACATGTCCTTTCCTTATCTACGCTTGAGTGATCATCAGGGATGTTCTTATGTAGGTTTTGGATTTCTTGATTGAATTCGTCTTTAACCGTATTTTCCTGCAGCCTCCTATAATTGATGACATGTGTTGTTACCTTCTTGTTTCTTATTTTCCTGTGTGGTGAAATCTTTTTTATTATGACTGGTTTGTGATCAGTATCAACATCTGTATTTGGGAGTGCTCTTGAATCTAATAGTAGCCTTCTGTCTGATTTCCTAATTAGAATAAAGTCAATTTGAGATGCTTGGTCTATGTCATTCCATTTATACCAGGTTTTGGTGTGACTACGACGATGTTGAAAAAAAAAAACTATTTGCTATTATTAGTCCATGTTCCGAACATATGTTGAGTAGACGTTGACCATTGCTGTTACAATCAGTCTCTGTGTCGCTGAATGACCCCATGCAATCGTCCCACGGTGTTCTTCTTGTGCCTATTCGTCCGTTAAAATCACCCATCACAACTAGTTCATCTGTCTCCTTGACATTATTTAACGTGTCTGCAAGTTTATCAAAATATTCGTCTTTGTCTTCGTCGCTGTAAGTGTCATTACATGGGGCGTATGTTTGTATAAAAGTTGTTGTTCTATTTCCTTCTTTGATCTGTATTAGTATTATCATTTCTGATATAAATTTAGTGTTGATAACGGCTTTCGCTTTGTCTGGATGCAACAAAAAACCCACTCCATGTTTAGCTGTAGCTCGCTGATCGACGCCACTCCATATAATAACGTAACATTCGTGTGTTGTTTTCGTATTCTGCCCCTTTTTCCTAGTGTCTGCGAGTCCTAATAATTGAATATTTGATTGTTTCATGAACTCTACGAGAGCTGGTTCCTTATATCCTAGACCTGTAACATTCCAAGTTGCAAAGATCTCCTTTCTATTTGAAGTATGTCGAAATTTAGCAGTTGTCGTCGTTAGTCGCTTGTTGTGTCGCTTCGGTGTGTTGTTTCCGGCGTGAACGCTGATAGAGTTGCGTTTTTCTTTAAATTTCCTCCATAATTCTCGAGCAAAGTTTTTGAACAAATAAATTCCCTACCGGTTTGATGAACAACATACTGACCAATAAAAAGATATCAACTGAAACGACAAAAAGAGTGTTAAGTGCTACATAGAACCTGTACTTTTGTATGCACGTGAAATGTGGACAATGAGCAGTCAAGCTGAAAAAACATCTGATGGCTGTGGAAATGTGGTTTCTGAGGAAAATGCAAAGAATACCATGGACAGACAGAAAAACCAGTGAACAAGTAATTCAAGAAACAAATGAAGATCGAAAACTGATTAGAGTCATTAGAAGTAGACAGTCAAAATTTTTTTGGGCATGTTATGAGAAGAAGTGACTTGGAAAACTTGGTGATGACTGGCAAGATCGAAGGGAAGAGACCAAGGGGAAGACAGAGAAGGAAATACCTGGATGGCTTGGCCACGATCGAGACAGGAAGACGGAGCTGATCCACGGCTCTGGTGATCGAGTGAGATGGCAGAACATGGCCGCCCACGCTTATCGGCATGGCACATGGTGGATGGACCTGAGAACCCAGGTCAATTTTAAAAATCTGCCTCGATGTGGAATACAATTGTATATAAGGAATACAAAAAGGATTTGGGATAAGTCTGGATTGTGAAACATGAAACATCAACAGTTTTGCAGGGGATCAGTACAAGAAGCATTCCTCTAAATTTCACTGAATAAAACTAACTCAAATTGTGTTTAAAATGCGAGAAATATCACAATCAAATAACTAATATACTATTTCAATTAAAATTATACAAAATAAACACAATTTCAACATGGCCAATGGCAGTCAAATAGTAAGATATATATTTTATGTCAGCTATGACCACATGATCAATGGCAGTCAAGTAATTAGAGATATATTTTATGTCAGCCATGACCACATGATCAATGACAGTCAAGTAATTAGAGATATATTTTATGTCAGCCATGACCACATGATCAATGGCAGTCAAATATTAAGAGATGTATTTTATGTCAGCCATGACCACATGATCAATGACAGTCAAGTAATTAGAGATATATTTTATGTCAGCCATGACCACATGATCAATGACAGTCAAATATTAAGAGATGTATTTTATGTCAGCCATGACCACATGATCAATGACAGTCAAGTAATTAGAGATATATTTTATGTCAGCCATGACCACATGATCAATGACAGTCAAATAGAGATATATTTTATGTCAGCCATGACCACATGATCAATGGCAGTCAAGTAATTAGAGATATATTTTATGTCAGCCATGACCACATGATCAATGACAGTCAAATATTAAGAGATATATTTTATGTCAGCCATGACCACATGATCAATGACAGTCAAATATTAAGAGATATATTTTATGTCAGCCATGATCACATGATCAATGGCAGTTAAATATTAAGATATGTATTTTATGTCAGCCATGACCACATGATCAATGATAGTCAAATATTAATGTCAGCAACTCAGCTTTGACAAGCATACGTGGATTCCTCTTTTGTACCACACGAAATAACAACTCGTACGTCGTACAAAAGGATACAAGTATGATACAAATTTATTCGGAGCTAGTTCTACATTAGCTCTGCGAGCGGATAACCAGATAGGTAATATTTATCATGGTATATCACGATGATGTTACGTGAAGAATGATATCGATGGTAATATCTACAGAAGTTAAGTCTAAGTCATAACTATTGCTACTGTCCTTTGTAAGCAACAAAGTATTCACAGCGAATACATCAGTCCGTCTTCTACGCTGTCGGGTCCCGGTCTGACGATCTTCGTGGCGTGTCCAGCCACGAGCAGTATATCCTTCGTGCGTCAGCTGATTTGCGTGCTCGGAGTTCCAGCACGCAGTTAGTGACTGGTAAACCGGTTAGAGTTAACAGTGTTGGATGTACACTTCTCGTGATGCGGGTTTCCCCACTCTATTCTGGGTAACTCCAGCTCACGTCTTACTGTGTCCCCTTTTAGGACACGAGTGTGTCCAGTTGGAGAACTATTCATAGTTCTCACTCGTGCTTCTGTCCCTTGTGTACCTATTTCCTAGATAGCTATGTTCTCTCTATCCTGTCTATGTCTCTTTCCATAGTTCTACTTCTATCTTATCTATTAGCTTACTTGCAGCTCTTTGACAATTAAGAGATATATTTTATGTCAACCATGACCATATGATCAATGGCAGTCAAGTAATTAGAGATATATTTTATGTCAACCATGACCACATGATCAATGGCAGTCAAGTAATTAGAGATATATTTTATGTCAGCCATGACCACATGATCAATGGCAGTCAAATATTAAGAGATATATTTTATGTCAGTCATGACCACATGATCAATGACAGTCAAATATTAATAGATATATTTTATGTCAGCCATGACCACATGATCAATGACAGTCAAATAGTAAGAGATATATTTTATGTCAGCCATGACCACATGATCAATGACAGTCAAGTAATTAGAGATATATTTTATGTCAGCCATGACCACATGATCAATGACAGTCAAATAGTAAGAGATATATTTTATGTCAGCCATGACCACATGATCAATGACAGTCAAGTAATTAGAGATATATTTTATGTCAGCCAGGACCACATGATCAATGGCAGTCAAGCAATTAAAGATGTATTTTATGTCAGCCAGGACCACATGATCAATGGCAGTCAAGCAATTAAAGATATATTTTATGTCAGCCATGACCACATGATCAATGGCAGTCAAGTAATTAGAGATATATTTTATGTCAGCCATGACCACATGATCAATGGCAGTCAAATATTAAGAGATGTATTTTATGTCAGCCATGACCACATGATCAATGACAGTCAAGTAATTAGAGATATATTTTATGTCAGCCATGACCACATGATCAATGGCAGTCAAATATTAAGAGATATATTTTATGTCAGCCATGACCACATGATCAATGGCAGTCAAATATTAAGAGATGTATTTTATGTCAGCCATGACCACATGATCAATTACAGTCAAATATTAAGAGATATATTTTATGTCAGCCATGACCACATGATCAATGACAGTCAAATATTAAGAGATATACTTTATGTCAGCCATGATCATATGATCAATGGCACTCAAATATTAAGAGATATATTTTTATGTCAGCCATGACCACATGATCAATGACATTCAAATATTATGAGAAATATTTTTTATCAGCCATGACCACATGATCAATGACAGTCAAATATTAAGAGATATATTTTATGTCATCCATGACCACATGATCAATGACAGTCAAATATTAAGAGATGTATTTTATGTCAGCCATGATCACATGATCAATGACAGTCAAATATTAAGAGATATATTTTATGTCAGCCATGATCACATGATCAATGGCAGTTAAATATTAAGATATGTATTTTATGTCAGCCATGACCACATGATCAATGATAGTCAAATATTAATGTCAGCAACTCAGCTTTGACAAGCATACGTGGATTCCTCTTTTGTACCACACGAAATAACAACTCGTACGTCGTACAAAAGGATACAAGTATGATACAAATTTATTCGGAGCTAGTTCTACATTAGCTCTGCGAGCGGATAACCAGATAGGTAATATTTATCATGGTATATCACGATGATGTTACGTGAAGAATGATATCGATGGTAATATCTACAGAAGTTAAGTCTAAGTCATAACTATTGCTACTGTCCTTTGTAAGCAACAAAGTATTCACAGCGAATACATCAGTCCGTCTTCTACGCTGTCGGGTCCCGGTCTGACGATCTTCGTGGCGTGTCCAGCCACGAGCAGTATATCCTTCGTGCGTCAGCTGATTTGCGTGCTCGGAGTTCCAGCACGCAGTTAGTGACTGGTAAACCGGTTAGAGTTAACAGTGTTGGATGTACACTTCTCGTGATGCGGGTTTCCCCACTCTATTCTGGGTAACTCCAGCTCACGTCTTACTGTGTCCCCTTTTAGGACACGAGTGTGTCCAGTTGGAGAACTATTCATAGTTCTCACTCGTGCTTCTGTCCCTTGTGTACCTATTTCCTAGATAGCTATGTTCTCTCTATCCTGTCTATGTCTCTTTCCATAGTTCTACTTCTATCTTATCTATTAGCTTACTTGCAGCTCTTTGACAATTAAGAGATATATTTTATGTCAACCATGACCATATGATCAATGGCAGTCAAGTAATTAGAGATATATTTTATGTCAACCATGACCACATGATCAATGGCAGTCAAGTAATTAGAGATATATTTTATGTCAGCCATGACCACATGATCAATGGCAGTCAAATATTAAGAGATATATTTTATGTCAGTCATGACCACATGATCAATGACAGTCAAATATTAATAGATATATTTTATGTCAGCCATGACCACATGATCAATGACAGTCAAATAGTAAGAGATATATTTTATGTCAGCCATGACCACATGATCAATGACAGTCAAGTAATTAGAGATATATTTTATGTCAGCCATGACCACATGATCAATGACAGTCAAATAGTAAGAGATATATTTTATGTCAGCCATGACCACATGATCAATGACAGTCAAGTAATTAGAGATATATTTTATGTCAGCCAGGACCACATGATCAATGGCAGTCAAGCAATTAAAGATGTATTTTATGTCAGCCAGGACCACATGATCAATGGCAGTCAAGCAATTAAAGATATATTTTATGTCAGCCATGACCACATGATCAATGGCAGTCAAGTAATTAGAGATATATTTTATGTCAGCCATGACCACATGATCAATGGCAGTCAAATATTAAGAGATGTATTTTATGTCAGCCATGACCACATGATCAATGACAGTCAAGTAATTAGAGATATATTTTATGTCAGCCATGACCACATGATCAATGGCAGTCAAATATTAAGAGATATATTTTATGTCAGCCATGACCACATGATCAATGGCAGTCAAATATTAAGAGATGTATTTTATGTCAGCCATGACCACATGATCAATTACAGTCAAATATTAAGAGATATATTTTATGTCAGCCATGACCACATGATCAATGACAGTCAAATATTAAGAGATATACTTTATGTCAGCCATGATCATATGATCAATGGCACTCAAATATTAAGAGATATATTTTTATGTCAGCCATGACCACATGATCAATGACATTCAAATATTATGAGAAATATTTTTTATCAGCCATGACCACATGATCAATGACAGTCAAATATTAAGAGATATATTTTATGTCATCCATGACCACATGATCAATGACAGTCAAATATTAAGAGATGTATTTTATGTCAGCCATGATCACATGATCAATGACAGTCAAATATTAAGAGATGTATTTTATGTCAGCCATGATCACATGATCAATGACAGTCAAATATTAAGAGATATATTTTATGTCAGCTATGACCACGTGGCTAGCACACTTGCCTGCCAGCTAAGTGGCCATGTTTTCGAGTCTCCTTTTAGAAGGGGATGTTCTTCAATGACCTGAGCACCCAGGCCGACCTATCCTAAAGTGAGACCTTGAGGTTGTCGATATATCCGTAGAGTCTGTCCTCAAATGGAGTGGGTGTAGGTTAAAATAATTGTTTGTTTGTTTTGCATATGTTGGACATTATTTCGGCAGAATTCATTAGTATCTCCTATCTTTATTAAACACGCTTGCAGTACATATCTAGTCATCATTTATCAATTCCACAGTTATATTATTCATCAGTATCTCGTATCTTTATTAAACACTCATGCAGCAAATATGTAGTCATCATTTATCAATTCCGCAGTTACATTCATCGGTATCATCTACCGATCATCTACCTACGAGAGTATACGAGAATACGGAGAAAAGTCGCTAACCTCTAAGCCACGAAGCCGGCAGCAAATATCTAGTCATGATTTATCAATTCCACAGTTACATTCATCAGTATCTCCTATCTTTATTAAACACTCTTGCAGCAAATATCTAGTCATCATTTATCAATTCCATAGTTACATTCATCAGTATCTCTTATCTTTATTAAACACTCATGCAGCAAATATCTAGTCATCATTTATCAATTCCATAGTTACATTATTCATCAGTATCTCCAATCTTTATTAAACACTCTTGCAGCAAATATCTAGTCATGATTTATCAATTCCACAGTTACATTCATTAGTATCTCCTATCTTTATTAAACACGCTTGCAGTAAATATCTAGTCATCATTTATCATTCCACAGTTACAATCATCAGTATCTCCTATCTTTATTAAACACGCTTGCAGTAAATATCTAGTCATCATTTATCAATTCCACAGTTATATTATTCATAAGTATCTCGTCTCTTTATTAAACACTCATGCAGCAAATATCTAGTCATTTTTTATCAATTCCACAGTTATATTCATCGGTATCATCTACCGATCATCTACCTACGAGTGTATACGAGATTATGGAGAAAAGTCGCTAACCTCTGAGCCACGAAGCCGGCAGCAAATATCTAGTCATGATTTATCAATTCCACAGTTACATTCATCAGTATCTCCTATCTTTATTAAACACTGATGCAGCAAATATCTAGTCATCATTTATCAATTCCATAGTTACATTATTCATCAGTATCTCCTATCTTTATTAAACACTCATACAGCAAATATCTAGTCATGATTTATCAATTCCATAGTTACATTATTCATCAGTATCTCCTATCTTTATTAAACACTCTTGCAGCAAATATCTAGTCATGATTTATCAATGTAAAATATATCTCTAATTACTTGACTGCCATTGATCATGTGGTCATGGCTGACATAAAATATATCTCTATTTGACTGTCATTGATCATGTGGTCATGGCTGACATAAAATATATCTCTAATTACTTGACTGTCATTGATCATGTGGTCATGGCTGACATAAAATACATCTCTTAATATTTGACTGTCATTGATCATGTGGTCATGGCTGACATAAAATATATCTCTAATTACTTGACTGTCATTGATCATGTGGTCATGGCTGACATAAAATACATCTCTTAATATTTGACTGCCATTGATCATGTGGTCATGGCTGACATAAAATATATCTCTAATTACTTGACTGTCATTGATCATGTGGTCATGGCTGACATAAAATATATCTCTAATTACTTGACTGCCATTGATCATGTGGTCATAGCTGACATAAAATATATATCTTACTATTTGACTGCCATTGGCCATGTTGAAATTGTGTTTATTTTGTATAATTTTAATTGAAATAGTATATTAGTTATTTGATTGTGATATTTCTCGCATTTTAAACACAATTTGAGTTAGTTTTATTCAGTGAAATTTAGAGGAATGCTTCTTGTACTGATCCCCTGCAAAACTGTTGATGTTTCATGTTTCACAATCCAGACTTATCCCAAATCCTTTTTGTATTCCTTATATACAATTTTATTCCACATCGAGGCAGATTTTTAAAATTGACCTGGGTTCTCAGGTCCATCCACCATGTGCCATGCCGATAAGCGTGGGCGGCCATGTTCTGCCATCTCACTCGATCACCAGAGCCGTGGATCAGCTCCGTCTTCCTGTCTCGATCGTGGCCAAGCCATCCAGGTATTTCCTTCTCTGTCTTCCCCTTGGTCTCTTCCCTTCGATCTTGCCAGTCATCACCAAGTTTTCCAAGTCACTTCTTCTCATAACATGCCCAAAAAAATTTTGACTGTCTACTTCTAATGACTCTAATCAGTTTTCGATCTTCATTTGTTTCTTGAATTACTTGTTCACTGGTTTTTCTGTCTGTCCATGGTATTCTTTGCATTTTCCTCAGAAACCACATTTCCACAGCCATCAGATGTTTTTTCAGCTTGACTGCTCATTGTCCACATTTCACGTGCATACAAAAGTACAGGTTCTATGTAGCACTTAACACTCTTTTTGTCGTTTCAGTTGATATCTTTTTATTGGTCAGTATGTTGTTCATCAAACCGGTAGGGAATTTATTTGTTCAAAAACTTTGCTCGAGAATTATGGAGGAAATTGAAAGAAAAACGCAACTCTATCAGCGTTCACGCCGGAAACAACACACCGAAGCGACACAACAAGCGACTAACGACGACAACTGCTAAATTTCGACATACTTCAAATAGAAAGGAGATCTTTGCAACTTGGAATGTTACAGGTCTAGGATATAAGGAACCAGCTCTCGTAGAGTTCATGAAACAATCAAATATTCAATTATTAGGACTCGCAGACACTAGGAAAAAGGGGCAGAATACGAAAACAACACACGAATGTTACGTTATTATATGGAGTGGCGTCGATCAGCGAGCTACAGCTAAACATGGAGTGGGTTTTTTGTTGCATCCAGACAAAGCGAAAGCCGTTATCAACACTAAATTTATATCAGAAATGATAACACTAATACAGATCAAAGAAGGAAATAGAACAACAACTTTTATACAAACATACGCCCCATGTAATGACACTTACAGCGACGAAGACAAAGACGAATATTTTGATAAACTTGCAGACACGTTAAATAATGTCAAGGAGACAGATGAACTAGTTGTGATGGGTGATTTTAACGGACGAATAGGCACAAGAAGAACACCGTGGGACGATTGCATGGGGTCATTCAGCGACACAGAGACTGATTGTAACAGCAATGGTCAACGTCTACTCAACATATGTTCGGAACATGGACTAATAATAGCAAATAGTTTTTTTTTTCAACATCGTCGTAGCCACACCAAAACCTGGTATAAATGGAATGACATAGACCAAGCATCTCAAATTGACTTTATTCTAATTAGGAAATCAGACAGAAGGCTACTATTAGATTCAAGAGCACTCCCAAATACAGATGTTGATACTGATCACAAACCAGTCATAATAAAAAAGATTTCACCACACAGGAAAATAAGAAACAAGAAGGTAACAACACATGTCATCAATTATAGGAGGCTGCAGGAAAATACGGTTAAAGACGAATTCAATCAAGAAATCCAAAACCTACATAAGAACATCCCTGATGATCACTCAAGCGTAGATAAGGAAAGGACATGTTTCAAGGCTGCCATGCTTGGCACACTGAAAAATAAATGTGGAACAAAGAAAGTAGGGCAGGACAAAAGATTAAGAACAGCCTGGTGGAACAACGAAGTTAAAGATAGCATATTCAAAAAGAAGGTAGCATTCAAAAAGTGGATCACAACTAAATCTGAACAGGACTATATTACTTATAGAATAGCACGACGTAATGTCAAACGAACAATTAGAGCATCTAGAGATGAATCCTGGAGAATATACGGTGAAAAGATGGCGATCCTTAGCAAAGACTGCCCAAGAGAATTTTATAAACGTGTCACCACAATGAGAAACAGAGATGCATGTTACAACCCAACCACCATCATAAACAGCAAAAGAGGTATACCGATATTTAATCCACAACAAAGACTAGCAAGGTGGGCAGAATACTTTCAAGAACTACTTAACCCCACACATAACATTGAGAACCTCACTTTTGTGCCTAAATGCCAGGGACAGCAAGAACCAAATTTCATACCTGCAGAAGTCAAAGCAGTCATACAGAAAAGTCCTAAAAACAAATCAGCAGGTCCAGATGGAATAACCACTGAATCTATTCAGGCCTGTGGGGAAACAGGAGTTAAATGGCTAACAAGACTTTTTAATATAGCATGGGAAGAAAGAAAAGTCCCAGATGATTGGCAACAGGCAATAATAGTACCAATATGGAAAAAGAAAGGCAATATGAGAGAGTGTGAAACATACAGAGGTATATCACTCCTGAGCCATATAGGGAAAATGTATGCAAAACATTTGGAACAAAGAGCTAGACCAATAGTTGAACAACAGTTAAACAAAGCACAATTCGGTTTTCGGAAAGGTAAAAGTTGCACTGATGCAATATTTACACTTAGACAAATTTGTGAAAAAACTATCGAATATTGTGACCAGCAGAATATTGTATTTGTAGATCAGGAAAAGGCTTTCGATAGAGTAGACAGATACAAATTATGGACCATCCTTGAAGACTATGGGATAGAAGGGCAACTGCTAGAAAACATCATTTTTAATAAAGATAGGAGATACTGATGAATAATGTAAATGTGGAATTGATAAATGATGACTAAATATTTGCTGCAAGAGTGATTAATAAAGATAGGAGATACTGATGAATAATGTAACTATGGAATTGATAAATCATGACTAGATATTTGCTGCATGAGTGTTTAATAAAGATAGGAGATACTGATGAATAATGTAACTATGGACTTGATAAATGATGACTAGATATTTGCTGCAAGAGTGTTTAATAAAGATAGGAGATACTAATGAATGTAACTGTGGAATTGATAAATCATGACTAGATATTTGCTGCAAGAGTGTTTAATAAAGATAGGAGATACTGATGAATAATGTAACTATGGAATTGATAAATCATGACTAGATATTTGCTGCATCAGTGTTTAATAAAGGTAGGAGATACTGATGAATGTAACTGTGGAATTGATAAATCATGACTCAGGGACATAAATCAGGGACACCAAAATGTGACATAGAAATAGAAGGGAAAATCCTTAACCAAGTTGATAATTTTAGATACCTAGGGGCATTTATAACATCAGATGGAAGATGTACAACAGAATAGGGCAGGCAAAAGCCGCATTTCAGAAAATGAAGAGTATCTTATGCAATAAGTCACTGTCACTGAATGTAAGAAAGAGAGTGCTGAAATGCTATGTAGAACCAGTTTTGCTGTATGGCAGTGAATCTTGGAATGTAAATGAACAAATTAAGAAGAAATTAGAAGCAACAGAGATGTGGTTCCTGAGACGAATGTTGCGAATTCCTTGGACTGCCAGAGTAACTAACGACGACTGCCTGAAACAGGCTAATGAAACTAGAACATTATATACAACAATAAGACAGAGACAAACAGCTTTCCTCGGTCATGTGATGAGAAGAGAGGCATTGGAGAACATCGTAACAACTGGAAAGATCGAGGGGAAGAGAGGCAGAGGTAGACCAAGAGAAGTGATGCTGGATGGATTGAGACGGTGGCATGGAGGAATATCAGCAGCAGAGTTGATCCAGAGAACCAAAGACCGAGATCTATGGAGAGCCATGAACGCCTACGCCAGCCGGCACGGCACTTGATGATGATGATGTACAAAAAAAAAAAACAGTGTCTTTTTACATTAGCAAATACACCATATACATTCATACACGGGTGACAACATTATATTCTTGGCATTTTGTAACTACATACATATTAACTGTCGACGATGGTGATTAAGTAATCATTCGCTCCCATGCATAAGAATAGACAGAAAAAGCAGCGGCTGCAGCAGGATATAACAATATTAATTAATTTCGGATTTTCACCTGTATTTCGCGATACGATGGATCTCCTTGTAAGGTATGTACAAAGTTGTTGATGTTTAGTACGTTTCTTCTCGCAGGAGTTTAATATACCTATTTGTTTCCAATTCATGCATAAGAAACCATTTAATAGGAAATCTTTCACACTTCTGGTATTCTCATTCGCACTTATGTGTGTCAACAACATTGCTGAATCCATTTTGTTTCCTGTTTGTGGCCTTAGGAGGCCAGTCAAAAAATGTTCTACACCCATATAGGGGTAGTTTACATGATACGTGAAGATCTATACATTGAAAATATACAAATAACACTTTGAGAAATGAATAAATGATGAGAAAGTGCGTTATAAAATTTAAGTATGTAAATATTACAAAATATTTTCTATAAGAAATCTAGAGGTATTTTATTTAGCATTAATAAATTTTATTTCACCATTCAATCTCTTACTTCTGAGATTATAGAATATAAGTTTTTTGTTATTTGTAAATACTATCGTTAGTATATGCTTTATTGTTTTTAAATGTCATGTTATCTACCTTGTAACTATATTAGTGTATTATGTCCCCTACTCATTGCTTATGTAAGTGTTTTTCTTTCAGATATCTTGTAATTCCGCAGACTGCTTGAACATAATTATTAAGTCCGAGATAATTGTACCGGAGGTCAATGCGCTGGAGGACTTGCATTGAACGTAGTGGTGACTACATCGAAAAATTATACATTTGATCTTTAATTTTACAGAATAAATTCACCGAAAGAAAACAACATTTAAAGGGTTTCATTTGAATCCCCCTTGTATGTCCTTTGGTTGATGTTATGTTGTGGTTTATAATGACATTTTTGGTTACATTCAACCCCCCCCCCCCTTTTTGTTTAAAAACGTATTATTAAAAACAATGTTTGTCAGATTTCAATATTTGAAGACAAAACCAACAGGTTATAGTGTATTGCTCATCGATGCTTTGTTTTATGCTGCGTGACTTCCGCAGTATAATTCTCAGGAGATGTAGTGAAATATGCCAAACAAAAAGATTATACACTATTGTGTGCCTTTTTTTTTCTTTCACACAAAATTAATCACCTCCAAAATATTTCAAAATTATTTGCAGTTATAACTGATTTTGTGTCTCTACAAGTAAAGCACCGGTGGATTTCATTTTGTCAACCCTATTGAAAAATCAGATGGAAAGTGTCCATCAAGTGTGACAACATCAACGCAGTCAAGACGACACAATACAATAGTGTCAATCATATATTGTCTGGCTCAAGGTCAAAACCTCCGCACTCAACTTCTACACTGTAAGTTTTTTTTTTCATATCCCTTACAGGACGTTGCAGTCTACACAAGCATTTTCCCGCTGCTGTTGGTGTACTAGGCAAGATAGCGCTCAGTAGTTTGCCATTGCTTTCTGAGCGACCGGCTCACATACTCCTAAGTTACCGACGCGGAGAGAACCGCTACTAATTCTAGCGCACAACACGTCACTCACAAGAGTATACGGGTCTACGGAGAAAGACACGAACACCTAGGCCAGGGAGTCCGTCTGTAACCGGAGACCACTGTAAGCAAGTTATTAATAAACTGGAATTTTATTAAAGTTTATTTACGGCAAATGAATGTAGGCCATAAGAACTTAAGAAGCCACCTTCCATCATACGGGATACGGGAATAATAATAAATAAGATAGATGATAATAGCTGATAATGATTAAAATTTTAAAAAAAAATCTAAAACAAATATTGTTGCGTATCCCTTACAGTTGCAGTCAACACCAGAATTGTTCAGCTGCTGTTGATGTACTAGGCAAGTGTTACGTTCAGTAGTTTGCCATTGTTTCTGAACGACCGGCTCCCATACCAGCAAGTTATAACACAACGCGACACGGTCTGTTGCACACATCGGTCGCAGCTGAGTTTCGAACGCCTGGTACCCGGCTCACGAACCGCGTTCGCACGGACACCGGCTTGATAATGATAGATGAAGGATAAAGAGATCCTAAGATCAATCAATCAATGAGGTGCCGTCTCCACAGTGAAGGTTGGCTGCAATGGATCTCCAACACTGGCATCCTAAGGGGCCGCTAAGTACATGCAAGGTTCCAGAACAACTCTTGTACACCCTACTGGCTACTTAGCTAGGAGAAGGAGAGGAGAGCTCAGCATCACACACCCCTCCTCCCCCCCCCCCCGTTCCAATGATACTTTGGTATCTCTTTGGGAAGAAAATATCTCAACAAATCCCACTTGCAATTAATGGAAGTCATCTCTGTGACTGCAACTACCTAGGCGTCATGCCTCATATGTAAATATATGATGAGAAGAGGGGCATTGGAGAACATCGTGACAACTGGAAAGAACAATGAGAAAAGAGGCAGAGGCAGACCAAGAGATCTCGGCTACTGGTGTTCTGAATCATCTGTGTTGATGATATTCCTCCATGCTATCGTCTCAGTGCAGCCAGCATCATTTCTCTTGGTCTGTCTCTGCTTCTTTTCCAATTTTTTTTTTTTTTTTTTTTTTTTTTTTTGCATATCCTTTACAGGACATGGCTGTCAACAGCAGCATCTTTCAGCTGTCTTTTGATTTCTTGGCAAGATTGCGTTCAGTAGTTTGCCATTGCTTTCTGAGCGGCCGGCTCAGTATCCCGCAAGTCACCAGCGGGGGTCAAACGGCTCCCAGTTCTCTCCCGCTACGAGACTCTGCGTGATAAACGGGATTACGGAGAAAGTGTTGTAACCCCTCAGCCAGAGAGACCGGCTACAAATCATAAAATGACGCAGTGACACACAAAACGGCTCCCAGGATGACTTTTATAACACAGGGAACTAGTCCACTTTTCCCAAATATGGCGCAGGGGTCACGTCCTCTAACCCCTCTCTAGTTACGCCACTGATACTCACTAACAAAGAGATGCTAATCGTGATGAGAAATGTCCAACATATGCAGAAGGGAGAAAAGTATTGTGGCCTGCACCCACTCAATTTGAGGGCAACCTTTATAGGTATATCGTTAGGCTTAAGTTGACTGCTACTTTCTTTGCATTTATTCATACTGACGGCTGGTGGTGAGCGAAGAAGAAGAATCACTACGCCGAAAGACTTTCAATAAGAATACAAGTTATATTATCACCATCAACATTCCGACACAATGGGTATTCCCATCCTCAGTTCTCCCCTGCAGCAGCCATCTCAAAGTATCTCTATTCACTGTTCTCATGAGGAGTTGGTTGTAATGGCTCCTCGCTTGTCGTTCGACATGCGTGGCTATGCTTCACTCTCAATTTGTTTAAATGAAACAAACTATATGATTGATATTCTTATTCTATATGGTGTAAATGATGTATCTTTAAGTGTATAATATTTCTATTCTATTATGGTGTAATATAATCATACTACTAAATGATAACGTTTGTTAAATGGATTGGTTAAGATGGAATGAAATCAACGGAATGAAACAAAGTGAAATATAATAAACTGAATGATACTATTTATATCTAAACTTCTTATAATTAGTTGTCATGTTTAAATTACTATCCTAATCTAGTTTTAAAGCTAAATAAATGGGCAAATTAATAATCTATCTAAACTAAAATGAAAAAGTACTATATTATCTAAATCTAACTATAAATTAAAATGACATAATCTATCTATATTTTATCACTATATTAAAACATTATGATACATATCACATTAAGTTTTATATACATGGTTTTTAAATACCTCAGGTTAGTCGTTGCCATTAATGTTCAGAAACATGCTTTCATTGGCATACTATCTATACAATTGTTCTGGGTATTTGAAATCCATTACACAGTCATATTTGTTCTATGGGTATTGCACCTGTAGAGTTCGTTTGTAAAGTAGACCACTGCTTTCGTGTCTGTATGTATATAATCGTCTGACACTGTTTTTCTCTGTTTAACACAACTAATTCACTGGAACATGTATGGAGCTTAGCAAGTAATAAGCTGTCCTAGTTCACAAGGTGATATATTTGTTCCCAGAGTAAAGTTCTTACTTTTGATGTCTACGGACACATAGCAGGTCAGTGTTTTTTGGTACTTAGTTCAGCACATAATATTCATGTATTTCTAACATATTTCACATAGAATATTTGACTGTACTAAATTAACATCTATTACTCTACACTCTTATGTGGAAATTTCTGGTATTGCTACATCAGATGGTCGACTAAGGGTATCAGCCAAGATGTTATCTTTCCCCTTAATATGCTCTATACTAAAGGTGTAATTTTGTAGTATTAGCGACCACCTGTATATTCGGTCATTTCGATGTACACCACTCTGTATGACCGTTATTGGGGAGTTGTCAGTCTGGGAAATGAAGTGCACACCCGCCAGAAATCGATGCAGCTTTCTCACCGCATAGATAACGCTTAAGGCTTCCAACTCGGAAGTCTTTGACACTCATATGTAAATATATGATGAGAAGAGGGGCATTGGAGAACATCGTGACAACTGGAAAGAACAATGAGAAAAGAGGCAGAGGCAGACCAAGAGATCTCGGCTACTGGTGTTCTGAATCATCTGTGTTGATGATATTCCTCCATGCTATCGTCTCAGTGCAGCCAGCATCATTTCTCTTGGTCTGTCTCTGCTTCTTTTCCAATTTTTTTTTTTTTTTTTTGCATATCCTTTACAGGACATGGCTGTCAACAGCAGCATCTTTCAGCTGTCTTTTGATTTCTTGGCAAGATTACGCTCAGTAGTTTGCCATTGCTTTCTGAGCGGCCGGCTCAGTATCCCGCAAGTCACCAGCGGGGGTCGAACGGCTCCCAGTTCTCTCCCGCTACGAGACTCTGCGTGATAAACGGGATTACGGAGAAAGTGTTGTAACCCCTCAGCCAGAGAGACCGGCTACAAATCATAAAATGACGCAGTGACACACAAAACGGCTCCCAGGATGACTTTTATAACACAGGGAACTAGTCCACTTTTCCCAAATATGGCGCAGGGGTCACGTCCTCTAACCCCTCTCTAGTTACGCCACTGATACTCACTAACAAAGAGATGCTAATCGTGATGAGAAATGTCCAACATATGCAGAAGGGAGAAAAGTATTGTGGCCTGCACCCACTCAATTTGAGGGCAACCTTTATAGGTATATCGTTAGGCTTAAGTTGACTGCTACTTTCTTTGCATTTATTCATACTGGCGGCTGGTGGTGAGCGAAGAAGAATCACTACGCAGAAAGACTTTAAATCAGAATACAAGTTATATTATCACCATCAACATTCCGACACAATGGGTATTCCCATCCTCAGTTCTCCCCTGCAGCAGCCATCTCAAAGTATCTCTATTCACTGTTCTCATGAGGAGTTGGTTGTAATGGCTCCTCGCTTGTCGTTCGACATGCGTGGCTATGCTTCACTCTCAATTTGTGTACCTTTGGGATGTGTCACTATCGATTAGCTGGGTCCGTACTGCATTGACGATATCGGCCTTGTCCATGTTTCTTCCTGCATGTATTGGTGCGTTGTTTGCCAGCTAGTCCTCACGTTCATTGCCCTTTATCTGGCATGACTACGTTACATCCACGCGAGTGATGTCAGACTTGACGTTCCACTGTTGTCTACTCTTCAGCACGGAGAATGCCGTTTTCAGTGGAATGTCTATGGTGTTAGAATGCCAGTGGTACCTCAGCATAGGAACTCTTCTTTGGCAACTGCAGAAAGGAACAGAACGTGTATGGGGATGTCCTTAGTGCAGGTATGTTGATTCCATTCTGCTTCATAAGAAGTCTTCTTTATTCTATTACAGCAGCTGTGCTGTAAACGTATAATTATATTTCCTGTTCAATTCAGCTCCTCCCCCAGAAAGCAGACCAACTACTGGGAGATGGTATAAAAGATTTGTGACACCCTCAGCACCACTTTTGTCACCATCAGAATCTCCCGCGAAGACTAAGCCCAGTTTCAAGTTGCCAAAACGTCACCTTTGTTCCTTCACCAGAAATCAACATTCAAAATGAAGGTCGTAGATCTGACCTTCCAAAAGCACCAATAATGTTCCTAGCAGGTCAATGTATACTTAATGCTGCTTTGTTCTTTGGTTCTTGAACACGATCTGTGGCGTCGTAACTTCCACCACAGTCATGGAGGAAAGTCAAGACCGTTGGAGGATCCGCGGTGAAAGCTCTCAGCAGGCCATCCTGTGGAAAGAGACCGGGCCATACGGGACATTATCCAGTGCAATAAGGTCGATTCATTTGCCTTTAGACTCGCTATTTTAGTTAAGGTTGTTGTAATGCACAGTTAACTACATTACATTGGCACCTTGCCGTCTTGACTGACGATAGTTTGTGGTTTAACCTTTTCTTTACTGACGGTACTTTTAAGTACCACTCACTTCAAATGGCTATATTTTTACAATCTGATCACGAATCCTGACGGTACTTAAAGGTCTATCTAAAATAACATTGCTTGTTTCCCAGGTAGGTGGCGTGAATGTTTGGAAGCGATCTGGGCATGCGCAATACATTTTCTTTGTGTCGAGTTTCATTAGTCATCCATCTTGAAATAGGCACTGGACACTGCCTGCATGACGTCTACTATTTGATCGTTATTTTACAGTTTGTTGGTGCTACAGATTTTTAATCAACTACAGTATTATACAGGTAAGCATTTGATATATGTGTCTTCTAAATTGATAGTTTATTTTTAATTGTACGCACTAAAATATGTCATGGTACTTATAAGTACCGCCAGGTCGGAAGTGGGTAAAACTCGGGTAAACCAAGGGATGTGAGAAAAGTTAACTTTTTTGAACCTAATCATCATCATGTGATAGACTTATTTTGAACCTAATCATCATCATGTGATTGACTTATTTTGAACCTAATCATCACCATGTGATTGACTTATTTTGAACCTAATCATCATCATGTGATTGACTTATTTTGAACCTAATCATCATCATGTGATTGACTTATTTTGATAGCAAGTACCATATAATTTGTGTGTGTTTATATGATTTTTTTATTTTTTTTCTAGGTGTCATGGCCTGTAAACGAAAATATCTGACTGAGGAAGAAATTGTCATTGCCCTAGAAGAAGATCTCCCATCTGATATTGATACACCAGTAGAGAGCAGCTCGGATGAGGAACTAGAGAACAACCCTAATGTTGCCGGTTCTTCTGAATCTCAGAATGTGCAACTTTCTGATACTAGTTCCAGTGATGAGGAGACATTTTCAGTAATCCAATGGAACTGGAGAAAGAAACCAATCTCAAAGAGTCTGCCAGTTTTCTCTAAGGAGGTTGGGCCAGTTCTCCAGCATTTTGTGGGAAAAGAGACTGCAGCAGATATATTTCTCACTGTGCTATCAGAATCCACAATTGAAAATGTAGTTTTTCAAACAAACTGGTACATTCAACAAAAACAGTTAAGAGTGAAACCTGTTGACACAAGAGAAATGCTTTCATTTATGGGTCTGCATTTCTTTTTCGGCTACCATAGGTTACCACACATGAGACATTACTGGTCAAGCGACATGGATTTTTCTACTCCAATTGTACCTAAAGCTATGCAGCGTGACAGATACTTTGAGATTCTTGCGAATCTTCATGTAAATGATAATAGTGCAATTCCGAAGGACAATTGTGACAAACTGTTCAAGATTAGACCTCTTATTCAGGACCTGAATCGCAATTTTCAGATGCTCAGACTACCTAATGAAGTTCAGAGCATAGATGAGAGCATGGTTCTCTTCAAAGGGCGTTCATCGCTGAAGCAGTATAACCCCATGAAACCAATAAAGCGGGGTTATAAAATTTGGTGTCGAGCCGATATGACTGGCTATGTCTATGAGTTTGAAATTTATCAAGGGAAATCTCAAGACACAAATAATTCCAAAGCCAGATTTGGATTGGGAGGCAGTATAGTTGATAGACTGACCCACAGTTTGAGAGGATGTGGCTATGTGGTCATGATGGATAACTATTTTACATCTATAGAACTGTTTGAGCACATGAAGGCAAACAAGATATTTGCATGTGGAACTGTTAGATCCAATAGGAAGCATCTCCCTAAGCTTCAAGAGGATAAGAAGTTACAAAGGGGAGATTTTGACTACAGCTCTACAGAGCAAGGTATTACCTTCTTCAAGTGGAGAGACAATAAATGTGTTCACCTTTTGTCAAACTACCATGGCAATGAAGCTACAACTCTGAGTCGACAAGAGCGGAACGGGACTAGAAAAGACGTTGTAGCACCTGCTATAGTTGGGGACTACAATTCCTCAATGGGAGGTGTGGACAAAGCAGATATGCTCCGATCATTATATGATCCTGATAGAAAGTCCAAAAAGTGGTGGCATAGATTGTTTTTTGCAATGATTGAAATGGCATACGTCAATGCTTTTGTAATTTACAAAGAGATCCACCATGAATCAACACTACTTGAGTTTCGAAGAAACTTAGTGATGGGACTAATCGCTCAGGGAAAGATCCCTGTGAAAAACAGAGGTCGTCTTTCAATCAGCACCACACCAGAGCAGCCAAAGAAGAGAAGGAAGAACAACTTTTCTGTGTCTAAAGACATCAGAGGACAAAACCTAGGAGCTCACTGGCCTACCTTTGTTCAAGAAAGGGGAAGGTGTGAAATGTGCTCTACAAAAAAAATCCAGTCCAAACCACATTCAAAATGTTCATTTTGCAATGTATTTTTGTGCTGCAATGAAAAAAAGAATTGCTTTTATGAATACCATGTATAGATATGCACATAAGCAGATGTTTTCATAAAACAATTAAAAAAAAAAAAAATTATGTGTTGGTTCCTGTTGGTACTTTAAAGTCCCAAAAAACAAATTGTAAAATATTATTGTTACAATTTTTTTTCCCCCCAGACTCATATCTTAGTTGTATATGTATTAAAATATACCATTTAGAAAAATAAAATGGTTACAAAGTTATAGATAAAATAATTCAGGATAATAACTTTTACCTATTGCCTCTCCATAGCACAAAGCCTGGGCTAAAATATAGAGATCATGTGTTGCCCATGCAGCATGATCCCTCCCTCGGCCTGCCTAGTTCACTCCAGAGGAAAGGTAACACCCCTACATCTGGAACAAGACAAGCTGCAGTAGCTGCCGGATCAGCAAAGCAATGCTCTAACTGTCCGTCTGTCGGAGCTTCGATCCTAGACCAGCCGCCAACCAAGGCTTAGGGCCTGGTCTGCCCTGCCATGACATTTTGTCTTTAGCTTGCATTTCCTCGCACCAGGGTAAGGCTTGTACCCTCCCAATTGCGCTCTTCCGCCCGAAGCCGTTGGCACAATGTGGGGTGTCGGGTTTGGTAAGCACCGCCCAACGTTCGGCGCTAACAGAAACCAGTTAACTGCTTCAAAACAAATCTATTATGTCGTGATGTATATAAATGGACACCCGTACCACACCTCTGGCACCCGCGAGCTCTGTGCTGGTTTTATGAAAATCCATGGCATGATCGAAGGGAAGAGACCAAGAGGAAGACCGAGAGGTAGGTACCAGGATGGCTTGGCCACATGTCATGGTCGAGACAGCAACACGGAGCTGATCCACGACTCTGATGATCGAGTGAGATGGCAGAACATGACCGCCCACGCTTATCGGCATGGCACATGATGGATGGATGGCAGCTTCCTGCCGTATGTCTTCATCGTACCCCACAGATCAATGGCCTAAATGGAACTGGCAGGGATCTCAGAGTTGGTGCCCCTTAGAGATGCAGTCATCAGAAACCATTCTGGCACTCATCCGTCCACCCTCAATTCATGGCAAAATGGTGTCAATAGGAGGTATGCTCTACTAACTGAAAAAAATTGTGTCCATAGAAGGTATGCTCTATCAACTTGACAAAATTGTGTCCATAGAAGGTATGCTCTACTAAATGGACAAAATTGTGTCCATAGAAGGTATGCTCTACTAACTTGACAAAACTGTGTCTATAGAAGGTATGCTCTATCAACTTGACAAAATGGTGTCCATAGAAGGTATGCTCTACTAACTGGACAAAATTGTGTCCATAGAAGGTATGCTCTACTAAATGGACAAAATTGTGTCCATAGAAGGTATGCTCTACTAACTTGACAAAACTGTGTCTATAGAAGGTATGCTCTACTAACTTGACAAAATGGTGTTCAGAGAAGGTCTGCTCTACTAACTTGACAAAACTGTATCTATAGAAGGTATGCTCTACTAACTTGACAAAATGGTGTCCATAGAAGGTATGCTCTACTAACTGGACAAAATGATGCCTATAGAAGTTATGCTCTACCTCTACTAACTGGGCAAAATGGTGTCCATAGAAGGTATGCTCTACTAACTTGACAAAACTGTGTCTATAGAAGGTATGCTCTATCAACTTGACAAAATGGTGTCCATAGAAGGTATGCTCTACTAACTGGACAAAATTGTGTCCATAGAAGGTATGCTCTACTAAATGGACAAATTTTTTTCCATAGAAGGTATGCTCTACTAACTTGACAAAACTGTGTCTATAGAAGGTATGCTCTACTAACTTGACAAAATGGTGTTCAGAGAAGGTCTGCTCTACTAACTTGACAAAACTGTGTCTATAGAAGGTATGCTCTACTAACTTTTCAAAATGGTGTCCATAGAACGTATGCTCTCTTATAACTGGACAAAATGGTATTCATAGAAGGTATGCTCCACTAACTTGACAAAATGGCTCAACTGTCCGCTCAATGAGATGCCTACTAAATGACAGGTTAAAGTGTCTACCAAATGAGAACCCTACTGAATAACAACTCGGCTCATATCTCCACCACATGCTGTCTGTCAAACATCCCAAGAAACATCTGGGATGGCTAAACTTGTCAAGAAACACGTGACGAAGTTGAGTATGTTGGCCGAAAGGTGCAAATATCACTGCTCTGCTGCAAACAGACACAACACAATTATTTTCAATAACGAAGACACAAACAATAGATTGCAAGATTTATGGCCTGGCATATTTCACATCATCTCATCAGGTTAGCACTGCAAAAACCACACAACATAAACAAAAGTAATTAGATAAATCCTTCAAGCTAAAATATTCAATACACATATTCACACAGTAATGTGAATTGTCTACCATGGTCATTTTAAACTGACTATAATGTTTTTTTTTTAGAAATAAGATATACTATGCACTATAACATCTACTAAAATCAAAGGCGCTATCTTGTAACGCCAAAATCACAATATACAAAACACTGATCAGACCAGTTGTGCTGTACGGCTCTGAAACCTTGAGTACAACGAAAGGAGACGAAGCCTTGTTATAAACCTTTGAGAACAAAATTTTAAGACGCATCGTTGGACCCATTAGGGATGCACAAAGTGGAGAGTGGAAAAGAAGAAGTAACAAAGAGATTTATGATCTGTTTAAGTCCCCGCTAATCATTGGTATCATGAAGGCTAATATCTACAATGGCTGGGGCATATAGAAAGAATGGAAGATAATAGGGAAACAAAACTCGCTTACACTCAGGAAATAAATGACCGTAGACCCCGAGGTAGACCAAGAAGGCGGTGGAGAGATAATACATGTACAGACCTACAAGCACTTGGAATCAACGACTGGCAAGAGAAGGTCCACCAGAGAGACGAATGGAGACGGATTGTATCTGCAGCAAAGAACCTCAATGGCTCGGAACGCTGAAGAAGAAGAAGATCATGTTTTTTTTGTTTTTTTTTGGATAATGTAAATGAATTGCCTCTGCCAGATTTAACATGTGACCATTTTGTGTCATCACAAACAACATGAACTGGTCTGTAGTGTAACTTAATCTTGGATATGTAACAATCTTATAATAACTGGTACTTCATTTTTAATTCACAGCAAACAAAGAAATTATGGGGATTCCCGGGAAACCATCAGGGTGATTCCCTAGTGGGCGTAGGTGTCTGTTAATATACTCTGTGCAATCAAGAAATTCTAACTGGGATAATTTGGGGGTTCTGAAAAGGGTCACTGCATTTATTAATTACAGATACAGACATGTAATAGCTTTCGCAAGTAGAAGACAAGCAAGTGCTATTGTGTAACGTATTTATTGAAATAAAGTATCAGATCATTGAAAGCAAGTGCTATTGTGTAATGCATTTATTGAAATAAAGTATCATATAATTGAAAGCAAGTGCTATTGTGTAATGCATTTATTGAAATAAAGTATCATATAATTGAAATCAAGTGCTATTGTATAACGTATTTATTGAAATAAAGTATCATATACAGTTAGTGCTCGACTTACGACCACGATCGGTTCCGACAGACCGGTCGTAAAACGATTTGGTCGTAAGTTGAGTAAGCCATTTGTATCATCTCTACACCATTTTGTTTATTTTCACATCGTCAGGTTTAAGAAAAACACTGCATTAACTGTACATGTACAACTGGTTTAATATTTGCAAAACTTACAAAATACAGGTGTGGAAAATACTATAGGAAACATGTTCCCAATCGCAAACCACATCAAATTATCATTAACATCAGAATATATAAACATGTAGGAAACATTTTATTGGCCACTGGTGCTTGGCTGCAGATCATTAATGTCGTCATCTAAGGCAGCAGTTGGGGGTACGGGAGTTGGTTTTTTCATAAACATGGTGAGCTTTGTCTGAATTGTATGTTTCTTTTTTTCATCATAAATTTCACGATACGGACCAAACACATCGTGGGCCATCCGTTCAATCCTAGCAAATCGTTCGATGTTTGGGTTGCTTCGAAATGTATAAGAAGTTTATTCAGTAAAGATAAACCTTCTGATAATCCTTTAGTGGTGAACTTTCTTTCTGGCTCATCCTCTTCTTTCTTGGCTTCTCTTCTTTCAATGTATTTATTGAAATAAAGTATCATATAATTGAATGTGTTGTCGATCACTTCCGGTTAAATGTGTGGTAGACTGCTAATCTGATCAATGGATGCAATAAATGTTTCTGGGCCTGGAGAGCCTTCACTGTCGTCGGAGTGTATATCCATATCTTGTGCAATTCGTCTTATCTTGTGTATATCCCATCTGTCTGCACTCATCGTTAATGTAAGGGAATAACAATATCCCTATTCTGCAAATCAACGAACACGCCAGATCTAGGTCCTTGAGATCCTTGTCCACGCCATGAGGTGTATGGGGGAATTTGGTGATAGCCCCATACTGTTATAAACCAATCATCACTCGGTGGGTGATGTTCCAGGTACCCATTTAGGCTGAGTTGACCTGAGAACCCAGGTCAATGTTAAAAATCTGCCTCGATGTGGAATAAAAATGTATATAATGAATACAAATAGGGTTTTGGATAAATCTGAATTGTGAAACATGAAACATCAACAGTTTTGCAGGAGATCAGTACAAGAAGCATTCCTCTAAATTTCACTGAATAGAACTGTAACTCAAATTGTGTTTAAAATGCGAGAAATATTACAATCAAATAACTAATACACCATTTCAATAAAAATTATACAAAATATAAATAAACACAATTTCAACATGATCAATGGCAGTCAAATAGTAAGAGATGTATTTTATTTCAGCTATAACCACGTGCCTTCAAGAAACAAATAAAGATCGTAAACTGATTAAAGTCATTAGGCGTAGGTAGACAGTCAACATTGTTTGGGCATGTTATGAGAAGAAATGACTTGGAGAACTTGGTCACGACTGGCAAGATCGAAGGGAAGCGACCAAGGGGAAGAACGAGAAGTAAATACCTGGATGGCTTGGCCATGTGGCATGGTCGAGACAGGAACACGGAGCTGATCCACGACTCTGGTGATCGAGTGAGATGGCAGAACATGACCGCCAACGCTTACCGGCATGGCACATGATGGATGGATGGATGGATGACCACGTGGCCAGCATACTGTCACTTGTCTACCAGCCAGTGGCCATGTTTTCAAGTCTTCTTTTAGAAGGGGATGTTTGTTCAATGACCTGAGCGCCGAGACCTACCTATGTTAAATGAGAACTTGAGGTTACTGACGTCTCAGTAAAGTTCGTCCTCAAATGGAGCGGGTGTGGGTTAAAACAATTGTTTGTTTCTTTTGCATATGTTGCACATTCGTTCAGTAGGCACGCAGCCCTGGCATATACCTGTTGTTGTTTTTATTGTTTTGAATATGTCATTATTGCTTTACCCAGTCCGATATGTTGAGTACTAAGACTAAAACATGAGTGTCTTAGGCCTAAGCATGTTGTAATATATGATGCGTGTTCGTCGGTGTTAACGTTAGTTTCCTGTATGAGTATAAAATCAAGTTTATATTTGTGTATGAGTGGTATAAGATGATTAATTTTGGATCTTATATCTCAAATGTTAATACTCATTATTGTAATTTCCGCTGCCATTTTTGTTGTAATATAAGAAACGGTTGAGTATAATTATGTTTCTTGTTTAAACTGTCTGTATTCATGTTATCATTTCTGGAAATGTTTAGTACATTCCTTCGCCGGGCTTGAAATATCTAAGTCAATAACGAGGCGTGGAGAAGAATCTGACAGGCTTCTTCGTCGTTGTGATGTGTTGATATTTACACTGGCCCTCGGCCATCAAGAGGCCGTGGGCATGAAAACGTGAGGAGAAGAAATTCATTGGCATTGAGATTCTGTCGCATTTACTGAACCCTTGCCTTCTACAAATCCACATTGTTCTTCTCCTATTTATATATCCATTATAAATGATACCCCTGTGTTGTTTTTTTTTCCTCTCCACAAGAATGGTTTATGCTACATTCCTCGTGAAGTTATAATACCGTCTGGTTTCACTTACATACATCTAGCATGTTAATATTCAGTCTTCTCATTTCTTTCTTATTGTTATCAAAGTTTAGGATGGGCGTTATTAAGTTTCTTTGAATTTTGTGTGGCCCTAGGTGGCCAGTAAAAAATGTGTGTTTTTTTTTTTTTTTTTTTTTTTCGTAAAAAGTTTATTATGTACAAAAACAGTGTCTTTTTACATTAGCAAATACACCATATACATTCATACACGGGTGACAACATTATATTCTTGGCATTTTGTAACTACATACATATTAACTGTCGACGATGGTGATTAAGTAATCATTCGCTCCCATGCATAAGAATAGAAAGAAAAAGCAGCGGCTGCAGCAGGATATAACAATATTAATTAATTTCGGATTTTCACCTGTATTTCGCGATACGATGGATCTCCTTGTAAGGTATGTACAAAGTTGTTGATGTTTAGTACGTTTCTTCTCGCAGGAGTTTAATATACCTATTTGTTTCCAATTCATGCATAAGAAACCATTTAATAGGAAATCTTTCACACTTCTGGTATTCTCATTCGCACTTATGTGTCAACAACATTGCTGAATCCATTTTGTTTCCAGTTTGTGGCCTTAGAGAAGGCCAGTAAAAAAATGTTCTACACCCATATAGGGGTAGTTTATACATCATACAAACTAATATACATTGAAAGTATACAAATAACACTTTGAGAAATGAATAAATGATGAGAAAGTGCGTTATAAAATTTAAGTATGTAAATATTACAAAATATTTTCTATAAGAAATCTAGAGGTATTTTATTTAGCATTAATAAATTTTATTTCACCATTAAATCTCTTACTTCTGAGATTATAGAATATAAGTTTTTTGTTATTTGTAAATACTATCGTTAGTATATGCTTTATTGTTTTTAAACGTCATGTTATCTCCCTTGTAACTATATTAGTGTATTATGTCCCCTACTCATTGCTTATGTAAGTGTTTTTCTTTCAGATATCTTGTAATTCCGCAGACTGCTTGAACATAATTATTAAGTCCGAGATAATTGTACCGGAGGTCAATGCGCTGGAGGACTTGCATTGAACGTAGTGGTGACTACATCGAAAAATTATACATTTGATCTTTAATTTTACAGAATAAATTCACCGAAAGAAAACAACATTTAAAGGGTTTCATTTGAATCCCCCTTGTATGTCCTTTGGTTGATGTTATGTTGTGGTTTATAATGACATTTTTGGTTACATTCAACCCCCCCCCCCCTTTTTTTTGTTTAAAAACTTATTATTAAAATTAATGTTTGTCAGATTTCAATATTTGAAGACAAAACCAACAGGTTATAGTGTATTGCTCATCGATGCTTTGTTTTATGCTGCGTGACTTCCGCAGTATAATTCTCAGGAGATGTAGTGAAATATGACAAACAAAAAGATTATACACTATTGTGTGCCTTTTTTTTTCTTTCACACAAAATTAATCACCTCCAAAATATTTCAAAATTATTTGCAGTTATAACTGATTTGGTGTCTCTACAAGTAAAGCACCGGTGGATTTCATTTTGTCAACCCTATTGAAAAATCAGATGGAAAGTGTCCATCAAGTGTGACAACATCAACGCAGTCAAGACGACACAATACAATAGTGTCAATCATATATTGTCTGGCTCAAGGTCAAAACCTCCGCACTCAACTTCTACACTGTAAGTTTTTTTTTTTCATATCCCTTACAGGACGTTGCAGTCTACACAAGCATTTTCCCGCTGCTGTTGGTGTACTAGGCAAGATAGCGCTCAGTAGTTTGCCATTGCTTTCTGAGCGACCGGCTCACATACTCCTAAGTTACCGACGCGGAGAGAACCGCTACTAATTCTAGCGCACAACACGTCACTCACAAGAGTATACGGGTCTACGGAGAAAGACACTAACACCTAGGCCAGGGAGTCCGTCTGTAACCGGAGACCACTGTAAGCAAGTTATTAATAAACTGGAATTTTATTAAAGTTTATTTACGGCAAATGAATGTAGGCCATAAGAACTTAAGAAGCCACCTTCCATCATACGGGATACGGGAATAATAATAAATAAGATAGATGATAATAGCTGATAATGATTAAAAATTTTAAAAAAAATCTAAAACAAATATTGTTGCGTATCCCTTACAGTTGCAGTCAACACCAGAATTGTTCAGCTGCTGTTGATGTACTAGGCAAGTGTTACGTTCAGTAGTTTGCCATTGTTTCTGAACGACCGGCTCCCATACCAGCAAGTTATAACACAACGCGACACGGTCTGTTGCACACATCGGTCGCAGCTGAGTTTCGAACGCCTGGTACCCGGCTCACGAACCGCGTTCGCACGGACACCGGCTTGATAATGATAGATGAAGGATAAAGAGATCCTAAGATCAATCAATCAATGAGGTGCCGTCTCCACAGTGAAGGTTGGCTGCAATGGATCTCCAACACTGGCATCCTAAGGGGCCGCTAAGTACATGCAAGGTTCCAGAACAACTCTTGTACACCCTACTGGCTACTTAGCTAGGAGAAGGAGAGGAGAGCTCAGCATCACACACCCCTCCTCCCCCCCCCCCCCCCGCCCCGTTCCAATGATACTATGGTATCTCTTTGGGAAGAAAATATCTCAACAAATCCCACTTGCAATTGACGGAAGTCATCTCTGTGACTGCAACTACCTAGGCGTCATGCCTCATATGTAAATATATGATGAGAAGAGGGGCATTGGAGAACATCGTGACAACTGGAAAGAACAATGAGAAAAGAGGCAGAGGCAGACCAAGAGATCTCGGCTACTGGTGTTCTGAATCATCTGTGTTGATGATATTCCTCCATGCTATCGTCTCAGTGCAGCCAGCATCATTTCTCTTGGTCTGTCTCTGCTTCTTTTCCAATTTTTTTTTTTTTTTTTGCATATCCTTTACAGGACATGGCTGTCAACAGCAGCATCTTTCAGCTGTCTTTTGATTTCTTGGCAAGATTACGCTCAGTAGTTTGCCATTGCTTTCTGAGCGGCCGGCTCAGTATCCCGCAAGTCACCAGCGGGGGTCGAACGGCTCCCAGTTCTCTCCCGCTACGAGACTCTGCGTGATAAACGGGATTACGGAGAAAGTGTTGTAACCCCTCAGCCAGAGAGACCGGCTACAAATCATAAAATGACGCAGTGACACACAAAACGGCTCCCAGGATGACTTTTATAACACAGGGAACTAGTCCACTTTTCCCAAATATGGCGCAGGGGTCACGTCCTCTAACCCCTCTCTAGTTACGCCACTGATACTCACTAACAAAGAGATGCTAATCGTGATGAGAAATGTCCAACATATGCAGAAGGGAGAAAAGTATTGTGGCCTGCACCCACTCAATTTGAGGGCAACCTTTATAGGTATATCGTTAGGCTTAAGTTGACTGCTACTTTCTTTGCATTTATTCATACTGGCGGCTGGTGGTGAGCGAAGAAGAAGAATCACTACGCAGAAAGACTTTAAATCAGAATACAAGTTATATTATCACCATCAACATTCCGACACAATGGGTATTCCCATCCTCAGTTCTCCCCTGCAGCAGCCATCTCAAAGTATCTCTATTCACTGTTCTCATGAGGAGTTGGTTGTAATGGCTCCTCGCTTGTCGTTCGACATGCGTGGCTATGCTTCACTCTCAATTTGTGTACCTTTGGGATGTGTCACTATCGATTAGCTGGGTCCGTACTGCATTGACGATATCGGCCTTGTCCATGTTTCTTCCTGCATGTATTGGTGCGTTGTTTGCCAGCTAGTCCTCACGTTCATTGCCCTTTATCTGGCATGACTACGTTACATCCACGCGAGTGATGTCAGACTTGACGTTCCACTGTTGTCTACTCTTCAGCACGGAGAATGCCGTTTTCAGTGGAATGTCTATGGTGTTAGAATGCCAGTGGTACCTCAGCATAGGAACTCTTCTTTGGCAACTGCAGAAAGGAACAGAACGTGTATGGGGATGTCCTTAGTGCAGGTATGTTGATTCCATTCTGCTTCATAAGAAGTCTTCTTTATTCTATTACAGCAGCTGTGCTGTAAACGTATAATTATATTTCCTGTTCAATTCAGCTCCTCCCCCAGAAAGCAGACCAACTACTGGGAGATGGTATAAAAGATTTGTGACACCCTCAGCACCACTTTTGTCACCATCAGAATCTCCCGCGAAGACTAAGCCCAGTTTCAAGTTGCCAAAACGTCACCTTTGTTCCTTCACCAGAAATCAACATTCAAAATGAAGGTCGTAGATCTGACCTTCCAAAAGCACCAATAATGTTCCTAGCAGGTCAATGTATACTTAATGCTGCTTTGTTCTTTGGTTCTTGAACACGATCTGTGGCGTCGTAACTTCCACCACAGTCATGGAGGAAAGTCAAGACCGTTGGAGGATCCGCGGTGAAAGCTCTCAGCAGGCCATCCTGTGGAAAGAGACCGGGCCATACGGGACATTATCCAGTGCAATAAGGTCGATTCATTTGCCTTTAGACTCGCTATTTTAGTTAAGGTTGTTGTAATGCACAGTTAACTACATTACATTGGCACCTTGCCGTCTTGACTGACGATAGTTTGTGGTTTAACCTTTTCTTTACTGACGGTACTTTTAAGTACCACTCACTTCAAATGGCTATATTTTTACAATCTGATCACGAATCCTGACGGTACTTAAAGGTCTATCTAAAATAACATTGCTTGTTTCCCAGGTAGGTGGCGTGAATGTTTGGAAGCGATCTGGGCATGCGCAATACATTTTCTTTGTGTCGAGTTTCATTAGTCATCCATCTTGAAATAGGCACTGGACACTGCCTGCATGACGTCTACTATTTGATCGTTATTTTACAGTTTGTTGGTGCTACAGATTTTTAATCAACTACAGTATTATACAGGTAAGCATTTGATATATGTGTCTTCTAAATTGATAGTTTATTTTTAATTGTACGCACTAAAATATGTCATGGTACTTATAAGTACCGCCAGGTCGGAAGTGGGTAAAACTCGGGTAAACCAAGGGATGTGAGAAAAGTTAACTTTTTTGAACCTAATCATCATCATGTGATAGACTTATTTTGAACCTAATCATCATCATGTGATTGACTTATTTTGAACCTAATCATCACCATGTGATTGACTTATTTTGAACCTAATCATCATCATGTGATTGACTTATTTTGAACCTAATCATCATCATGTGATTGACTTATTTTGATAGCAAGTACCATATAATTTGTGTGTGTTTATATGATTTTTTTATTTTTTTTCTAGGTGTCATGGCCTGTAAACGAAAATATCTGACTGAGGAAGAAATTGTCATTGCCCTAGAAGAAGATCTCCCATCTGATATTGATAAACCAGTAGAGAGCAGCTCGGATGAGGAACTAGAGAACAACCCTAATGTTGCCGGTTCTTCTGAATCTCAGAATGTGCAACTTTCTGATACTAGTTCCAGTGATGAGGAGACATTTTCAGTAATCCAATGGAACTGGAGAAAGAAACCAATCTCAAAGAGTCTGCCAGTTTTCTCTAAGGAGGTTGGGCCAGTTCTCCAGCATTTTGTGGGAAAAGAGACTGCAGCAGATATATTTCTCACTGTGCTATCAGAATCCACAATTGAAAATGTAGTTTTTCAAACAAACTGGTACATTCAACAAAAACAGTTAAGAGTGAAACCTGTTGACACAAGAGAAATGCTTTCATTTATGGGTCTGCATTTCTTTTTCGGCTACCATAGGTTACCACACATGAGACATTACTGGTCAAGCGACATGGATTTTTCTACTCCAATTGTACCTAAAGCTATGCAGCGTGACAGATACTTTGAGATTCTTGCGAATCTTCATGTAAATGATAATAGTGCAATTCCGAAGGACAATTGTGACAAACTGTTCAAGATTAGACCTCTTATTCAGGACCTGAATCGCAATTTTCAGATGCTCAGACTACCTAATGAAGTTCAGAGCATAGATGAGAGCATGGTTCTCTTCAAAGGGCGTTCATCGCTGAAGCAGTATAACCCCATGAAACCAATAAAGCGGGGTTATAAAATTTGGTGTCGAGCCGATATGACTGGCTATGTCTATGAGTTTGAAATTTATCAAGGGAAATCTCAAGACACAAATAATTCCAAAGCCAGATTTGGATTGGGAGGCAGTATAGTTGATAGACTGACCCACAGTTTGAGAGGATGTGGCTATGTGGTCATGATGGATAACTATTTTACATCTATAGAACTGTTTGAGCACATGAAGGCAAACAAGATATTTGCATGTGGAACTGTTAGATCCAATAGGAAGCATCTCCCTAAGCTTCAAGAGGATAAGAAGTTACAAAGGGGAGATTTTGACTACAGCTCTACAGAGCAAGGTATTACCTTCTTCAAGTGGAGAGACAATAAATGTGTTCACCTTTTGTCAAACTACCATGGCAATGAAGCTACAACTCTGAGTCGACAAGAGCGGAACGGGACTAGAAAAGACGTTGTAGCACCTGCTATAGTTGGGGACTACAATTCCTCAATGGGAGGTGTGGACAAAGCAGATATGCTCCGATCATTATATGATCCTGATAGAAAGTCCAAAAAGTGGTGGCATAGATTGTTTTTTGCAATGATTGAAATGGCATACGTCAATGCTTTTGTAATTTACAAAGAGATCCACCATGAATCAACACTACTTGAGTTTCGAAGAAACTTAGTGATGGGACTAATCGCTCAGGGAAAGATCCCTGTGAAAAACAGAGGTCGTCTTTCAATCAGCACCACACCAGAGCAGCCAAAGAAGAGAAGGAAGAACAACTTTTCTGTGTCTAAAGACATCAGAGGACAAAACCTAGGAGCTCACTGGCCTACCTTTGTTCAAGAAAGGGGAAGGTGTGAAATGTGCTCTACAAAAAAAATCCAGTCCAAACCACATTCAAAATGTTCATTTTGCAATGTATTTTTGTGCTGCAATGAAAAAAAGAATTGCTTTTATGAATACCATGTATAGATATGCACATAAGCAGATGTTTTCATAAAACAATTAAAAAAAAAAAAATTATGTGTTGGTTCCTGTTGGTACTTTAAAGTCCCAAAAAACAAATTGTAAAATATTATTGTTAAAATTTTTTTTCCCCCAGACTCATATCTTAGTTGTATATGTATTAAAATATACCATTTAGAAAAATAAAATGGTTACAAAGTTATAGATAAAATAATTCAGGATAATAACTTTTACCTATTGCCTCTCCATAGCACAAAGCCTGGGCTAAAATATAGAGATCATGTGTTGCCCATGCAGCATGATCCCTCCCTCGGCCTGCCTAGTTCACTCCAGAGGAAAGGTAACACCCCTACATCTGGAACAAGACAAGCTGCAGTAGCTGCCGGATCAGCAAAGGGCCTGGTCTGCCCTGCCATGACATTTTGTCTTTAGCTTGCATTTCCTCGCACCAGGGTAAGGCTTGTACCCTCCCAATTGCGCTCTTCCGCCCGAAGCCGTTGGCACAATGTGGGGTGTCGGGTTTGGTAAGCACCGCCCAACGTTCGGCGCTAACAGAAACCAGTTAACTGCTTCAAAACAAATCTATTATGTCGTGATGTATATAAATGGACACCCGTACCACACCTCTGGCACCCGCGAGCTCTGTGCTGGTTTTATGAAAATCCATGGCATGATCGAAGGGAAGAGACCAAGAGGAAGACCGAGAGGTAGGTACCAGGATGGCTTGGCCACATGTCATGGTCGAGACAGAAACACGGAGCTGATCCACGACTCTGATGATCGAGTGAGATGGCAGAACATGACCGCCCACGCTTATCGGCATGGCACATGATGGATGGATGGCAGCTTCCTGCCGTATGTCTTCATCGTACCCCACAGATCAATGGCCTAAATGGAACTGGCAGGGATCTCAGAGTTGGTGCCCCTTAGAGATGCAGTCATCAGAAACCATTCTGGCACTCATCCGTCCACCCTCAATTCATGGCAAAATGGTGTCAATAGGAGGTATGCTCTACTAACTGAAAAAAATTGTGTCCATAGAAGGTATGCTCTATCAACTTGACAAAATTGTGTCCATAGAAGGTATGCTCTACTAAATGGACAAAATTGTGTCCATAGAAGGTATGCTCTACTAACTTGACAAAACTGTGTCTATAGAAGGTATGCTCTATCAACTTGACAAAATGGTGTCCATAGAAGGTATGCTCTACTAACTGGACAAAATTGTGTCCATAGAAGGTATGCTCTACTAAATGGACAAAATTGTGTCCATAGAAGGTATGCTCTACTAACTTGACAAAACTGTGTCTATAGAAGGTATGCTCTACTAACTTGACAAAATGGTGTTCAGAGAAGGTCTGCTCTACTAACTTGACAAAACTGTATCTATAGAAGGTATGCTCTACTAACTTGACAAAATGGTGTCCATAGAAGGTATGCTCTACTAACTGGACAAAATGATGCCTATAGAAGTTATGCTCTACCTCTACTAACTGGGCAAAATGGTGTCCATAGAAGGTATGCTCTACTAACTTGACAAAACTGTGTCTATAGAAGGTATGCTCTATCAACTTGACAAAATGGTGTCCATAGAAGGTATGCTCTACTAACTGGACAAAATTGTGTCCATAGAAGGTATGCTCTACTAAATGGACAAATTTTTTTCCATAGAAGGTATGCTCTACTAACTTGACAAAACTGTGTCTATAGAAGGTATGCTCTACTAACTTGACAAAATGGTGTTCAGAGAAGGTCTGCTCTACTAACTTGACAAAACTGTGTCTATAGAAGGTATGCTCTACTAACTTTTCAAAATGGTGTCCATAGAACGTATGCTCTCTTATAACTGGACAAAATGGTATTCATAGAAGGTATGCTCCACTAACTTGACAAAATGGCTCAACTGTCCGCTCAATGAGATGCCTACTAAATGACAGGTTAAAGTGTCTACCAAATGAGAACCCTACTGAATAACAACTCGGCTCATATCTCCACCACATGCTGTCTGTCAAACATCCCAAGAAACATCTGGGATGGCTAAACTTGTCAAGAAACACGTGACGAAGTTGAGTATGTTGGCCGAAAGGTGCAAATATCACTGCTCTGCTGCAAACAGACACAACACAATTATTTTCAATAACGAAGACACAAACAATAGATTGCAAGATTTATGGCCTGGCATATTTCACATCATCTCATCAGGTTAGCACTGCAAAAACCACACAACATAAACAAAAGTAATTAGATAAATCCTTCAAGCTAAAATATTCAATACACATATTCACACAGTAATGTGAATTGTCTACCATGGTCATTTTAAACTGACTATAATGTTTTTTTTTTTAGAAATAAGATATACTATGCACTATAACATCTACTAAAATCAAAGGCGCTATCTTGTAACGCCAAAATCACAATATACAAAACACTGATCAGACCAGTTGTGCTGTACGGCTCTGAAACCTTGAGTACAACGAAAGGAGACGAAGCCTTGTTATAAACCTTTGAGAACAAAATTTTAAGACGCATCGTTGGACCCATTAGGGATGCACAAAGTGGAGAGTGGAAAAGAAGAAGTAACAAAGAGATTTATGATCTGTTTAAGTCCCCGCTAATCATTGGTATCATGAAGGCTAATATCTACAATGGCTGGGGCATATAGAAAGAATGGAAGATAATAGGGAAACAAAACTCGCTTACACTCAGGAAATAAATGACCGTAGACCCCGAGGTAGACCAAGAAGGCGGTGGAGAGATAATACATGTACAGACCTACAAGCACTTGGAATCAACGACTGGCAAGAGAAGGTCCACCAGAGAGACGAATGGAGACGGATTGTATCTGCAGCAAAGAACCTCAATGGCTCGGAACGCTGAAGAAGAAGAAGATCATGTTTTTTTTGTTTTTTTTTGGATAATGTAAATGAATTGCCTCTGCCAGATTTAACATGTGACCATTTTGTGTCATCACAAACAACATGAACTGGTCTGTAGTGTAACTTAATCTTGGATATGTAACAATCTTATAATAACTGGTACTTCATTTTTAATTCACAGCAAACAAAGAAATTATGGGGATTCCCGGGAAACCATCAGGGTGATTCCCTAGTGGGCGTAGGTGTCTGTTAATATACTCTGTGCAATCAAGAAATTCTAACTGGGATAATTTGGGGGTTCTGAAAAGGGTCACTGCATTTATTAATTACAGATACAGACATGTAATAGCTTTCGCAAGTAGAAGACAAGCAAGTGCTATTGTGTAACGTATTTATTGAAATAAAGTATCAGATCATTGAAAGCAAGTGCTATTGTGTAATGCATTTATTGAAATAAAGTATCATATAATTGAAAGCAAGTGCTATTGTGTAATGCATTTATTGAAATAAAGTATCATATAATTGAAATCAAGTGCTATTGTATAACGTATTTATTGAAATAAAGTATCATATACAGTTAGTGCTCGACTTACGACCACGATCGGTTCCGACAGACCGGTCGTAAAACGATTTGGTCGTAAGTTGAGTAAGCCATTTGTATCATCTCTACACCATTTTGTTTATTTTCACATCGTCAGGTTTAAGAAAAACACTGCATTAACTGTACATGTACAACTGGTTTAATATTTGCAAAACTTACAAAATACAGGTGTGGAAAATACTATAGGAAACATGTTCCCAATCGCAAACCACATCAAATTATCATTAACATCAGAATATATAAACATGTAAGAAACATTTTATTGGCCACTGGTGCTTGGCTGCAGATCATTAATGTCGTCATCTAAGGCAGCAGTTGGGGGTACGGGAGTTGGTTTTTTCATAAACATGGTGAGCTTTGTCTGAATTGTATGTTTCTTTTTTTCATCATAAATTTCACGATACGGACCAAACACATCGTGGGCCATCCGTTCAATCCTAGCAAATCGTTCGATGTTTGGGTTGCTTCGAAATGTATAAGAAGTTTATTCAGTAAAGATAAACCTTCTGATAATCCTTTAGTGGTGAACTTTCTTTCTGGCTCATCCTCTTCTTTCTTGGCTTCTCTTCTTTCAATGTATTTATTGAAATAAAGTATCATATAATTGAATGTGTTGTCGATCACTTCCGGTTAAATGTGTGGTAGACTGCTAATCTGATCAATGGATGCAATAAATGTTTCTGGGCCTGGAGAGCCTTCACTGTCGTCGGAGTGTATATCCATATCTTGTGCAATTCGTCTTATCTTGTGTATATCCCATCTGTCTGCACTCATCGTTAATGTAAGGGAATAACAATATCCCTATTCTGCAAATCAACGAACACGCCAGATCTAGGTCCTTGAGATCCTTGTCCACGCCATGAGGTGTATGGGGGAATTTGGTGATAGCCCCATACTGTTATAAACCAATCATCACTCGGTGGGTGATGTTCCAGGTACCCATTTAGGCTGAGTTGACCTGAGAACCCAGGTCAATGTTAAAAATCTGCCTCGATGTGGAATAAAAATGTATATAATGAATACAAATAGGGTTTTGGATAAATCTGAATTGTGAAACATGAAACATCAACAGTTTTGCAGGAGATCAGTACAAGAAGCATTCCTCTAAATTTCACTGAATAGAACTGTAACTCAAATTGTGTTTAAAATGCGAGAAATATTACAATCAAATAACTAATACACCATTTCAATAAAAATTATACAAAATATAAATAAACACAATTTCAACATGATCAATGGCAGTCAAATAGTAAGAGATGTATTTTATTTCAGCTATAACCACGTGCCTTCAAGAAACAAATAAAGATCGTAAACTGATTAAAGTCATTAGGCGTAGGTAGACAGTCAACATTGTTTGGGCATGTTATGAGAAGAAATGACTTGGAGAACTTGGTCACGACTGGCAAGATCGAAGGGAAGCGACCAAGGGGAAGAACGAGAAGTAAATACCTGGATGGCTTGGCCATGTGGCATGGTCGAGACAGGAACACGGAGCTGATCCACGACTCTGGTGATCGAGTGAGATGGCAGAACATGACCGCCAACGCTTACCGGCATGGCACATGATGGATGGATGGATGGATGACCACGTGGCCAGCATACTGTCACTTGTCTACCAGCCAGTGGCCATGTTTTCAAGTCTTCTTTTAGAAGGGGATGTTTGTTCAATGACCTGAGCGCCGAGACCTACCTATGTTAAATGAGAACTTGAGGTTACTGACGTCTCAGTAAAGTTCGTCCTCAAATGGAGCGGGTGTGGGTTAAAACAATTGTTTGTTTCTTTTGCATATGTTGCACATTCGTTCAGTAGGCACGCAGCCCTGGCATATACCTGTTGTTGTTTTTATTGTTTTGAATATGTCATTATTGCTTTACCCAGTCCGATATGTTGAGTACTAAGACTAAAACATGAGTGTCTTAGGCCTAAGCATGTTGTAATATATGATGCGTGTTCGTCGGTGTTAACGTTAGTTTCCTGTATGAGTATAAAATCAAGTTTATATTTGTGTATGAGTGGTATAAGATGATTAATTTTGGATCTTATATCTCAAATGTTAATACTCATTATTGTAATTTCCGCTGCCATTTTTGTTGTAATATAAGAAACGGTTGAGTATAATTATGTTTCTTGTTTAAACTGTCTGTATTCATGTTATCATTTCTGGAAATGTTTAGTACATTCCTTCGCCGGGCTTGAAATATCTAAGTCAATAACGAGGCGTGGAGAAGAATCTGACAGGCTTCTTCGTCGTTGTGATGTGTTGATATTTACACTGGCCCTCGGCCATCAAGAGGCCGTGGGCATGAAAACGTGAGGAGAAGAAATTCATTGGCATTGAGATTCTGTCGCATTTACTGAACCCTTGCCTTCTACAAATCCACATTGTTCTTCTCCTATTTATATATCCATTATAAATGATACCCCTGTGTTGTTTTTTTTTCCTCTCCACAAGAATGGTTTATGCTACATTCCTCGTGAAGTTATAATACCGTCTGGTTTCACTTACATACATCTAGCATGTTAATATTCAGTCTTCTCATTTCTTTCTTATTGTTATCAAAGTTTAGGATGGGCGTTATTAAGTTTCTTTGAATTTTGTGTGGCCCTAGGTGGCCAGTAAAAAATGTGTGTTTTTTTTTTTTTTTTTTTTTTTTTTTCGTAAAAAGTTTATTATGTACAAAAACAGTGTCTTTTTACATTAGCAAATACACCATATACATTCATACACGGGTGACAACATTATATTCTTGGCATTTTGTAACTACATACATATTAACTGTCGACGATGGTGATTAAGTAATCATTCGCTCCCATGCATAAGAATAGAAAGAAAAAGCAGCGGCTGCAGCAGGATATAACAATATTAATTAATTTCGGATTTTCACCTGTATTTCGCGATACGATGGATCTCCTTGTAAGGTATGTACAAAGTTGTTGATGTTTAGTACGTTTCTTCTCGCAGGAGTTTAATATACCTATTTGTTTCCAATTCATGCATAAGAAACCATTTAATAGGAAATCTTTCACACTTCTGGTATTCTCATTCGCACTTATGTGTCAACAACATTGCTGAATCCATTTTGTTTCCAGTTTGTGGCCTTAGAGAAGGCCAGTAAAAAAATGTTCTACACCCATATAGGGGTAGTTTATACATCATACAAGCTAATATACATTGAAAGTATACAAATAACACTTTGAGAAATTAATAAATGATGAGAAAGTGCGTTATAAAATTTAAGTATGTAAATATTACAAAATATTTTCTATAAGAAATCTAGAGGTATTTTATTTAGCATTAATAAATTTTATTTCACCATTAAATCTCTTACTTCTGAGATTATAGAATATAAGTTTTTTGTTATTTGTAAATACTATCGTTAGTATATGCTTTATTGTTTTTAAACGTCATGTTATCTCCCTTGTAACTATATTAGTGTATTATGTCCCCTACTCATTGCTTATGTAAGTGTTTTTCTTTCAGATATCTTGTAATTCCGCAGACTGCTTGAACATAATTATTAAGTCCGAGATAATTGTACCGGAGGTCAATGCGCTGGAGGACTTGCATTGAACGTAGTGGTGACTACATCGAAAAATTATACATTTGATCTTTAATTTTACAGAATAAATTCACCGAAAGAAAACAACATTTAAAGGGTTTCATTTGAATCCCCCTTGTATGTCCTTTGGTTGATGTTATGTTGTGGTTTATAATGACATTTTTGGTTACATTCAACCCCCCCCCCCCCCCTTTTTTTTGTTTAAAAACTTATTATTAAAATTAATGTTTGTCAGATTTCAATATTTGAAGACAAAACCAACAGGTTATAGTGTATTGCTCATCGATGCTTTGTTTTATGCTGCGTGACTTCCGCAGTATAATTCTCAGGAGATGTAGTGAAATATGACAAACAAAAAGATTATACACTATTGTGTGCCTTTTTTTTTCTTTCACACAAAATTAATCACCTCCAAAATATTTCAAAATTATTTGCAGTTATAACTGATTTGGTGTCTCTACAAGTAAAGCACCGGTGGATTTCATTTTGTCAACCCTATTGAAAAATCAGATGGAAAGTGTCCATCAAGTGTGACAACATCAACGCAGTCAAGACGACACAATACAATAGTGTCAATCATATATTGTCTGGCTCAAGGTCAAAACCTCCGCACTCAACTTCTACACTGTAAGTTTTTTTTTTTCATATCCCTTACAGGACGTTGCAGTCTACACAAGCATTTTCCCGCTGCTGTTGGTGTACTAGGCTTTCTGAGCGACCGGCTCACATACTCCTAAGTTACCGACGCGGAGAGAACCGCTACTAATTCTAGCGCACAACACGTCACTCACAAGAGTATACGGGTCTACGGAGAAAGACACTAACACCTAGGCCAGGGAGTCCGTCTGTAACCGGAGACCACTGTAAGCAAGTTATTAATAAACTGGAATTTTATTAAAGTTTATTTACGGCAAATGAATGTAGGCCATAAGAACTTAAGAAGCCACCTTCCATCATACGGGATACGGGAATAATAATAAATAAGATAGATGATAATAGCTGATAATGATTAAAATTTTTAAAAAAAATCTAAAACAAATATTGTTGCGTATCCCTTACAGTTGCAGTCAACACCAGAATTGTTCAGCTGCTGTTGATGTACTAGGCAAGTGTTACGTTCAGTAGTTTGCCATTGTTTCTGAACGACCGGCTCCCATACCAGCAAGTTATAACACAACGCGACACGGTCTGTTGCACACATCGGTCGCAGCTGAGTTTCGAACGCCTGGTACCCGGCTCACGAACCGCGTTCGCACGGACACCGGCTTGATAATGATAGATGAAGGATAAAGAGATCCTAAGATCAATCAATCAATGAGGTGCCGTCTCCACAGTGAAGGTTGGCTGCAATGGATCTCCAACACTGGCATCCTAAGGGGCCGCTAAGTACATGCAAGGTTCCAGAACAACTCTTGTACACCCTACTGGCTACTTAGCTAGGAGAAGGAGAGGAGAGCTCAGCATCACACACCCCTCCCCCCCCCCGCCCCGTTCCAATGATACTATGGTATCTCTTTGGGAAGAAAATATCTCAACAAATCCCACTTGCAATTGACGGAAGTCATCTCTGTGACTGCAACTACCTAGGCGTCATGCCTCATATGTAAATATATGATGAGAAGAGGGGCATTGGAGAACATCGTGACAACTGGAAAGAACAATGAGAAAAGAGGCAGAGGCAGACCAAGAGATCTCGGCTACTGGTGTTCTGAATCATCTGTGTTGATGATATTCCTCCATGCTATCGTCTCAGTGCAGCCAGCATCATTTCTCTTGGTCTGTCTCTGCTTCTTTTCCAATTTTTTTTTTTTTTTTTTGCATATCCTTTACAGGACATGGCTGTCAACAGCAGCATCTTTCAGCTGTCTTTTGATTTCTTGGCAAGATTACGCTCAGTAGTTTGCCATTGCTTTCTGAGCGGCCGGCTCAGTATCCCGCAAGTCACCAGCGGGGGTCGAACGGCTCCCAGTTCTCTCCCGCTACGAGACTCTGCGTGATAAACGGGATTACGGAGAAAGTGTTGTAACCCCTCAGCCAGAGAGACCGGCTACAAATCATAAAATGACGCAGTGACACACAAAACGGCTCCCAGGATGACTTTTATAACACAGGGAACTAGTCCACTTTTCCCAAATATGGCGCAGGGGTCACGTCCTCTAACCCCTCTCTAGTTACGCCACTGATACTCACTAACAAAGAGATGCTAATCGTGATGAGAAATGTCCAACATATGCAGAAGGGAGAAAAGTATTGTGGCCTGCACCCACTCAATTTGAGGGCAACCTTTATAGGTATATCGTTAGGCTTAACTCTTTCACTACCAAACAAAAACTGGGCTGTGACCAAACAGACATTTATGGCAGAAAATTGGAACTAGGGGTGTGTTACAATAATGCTTTTAAAATGGTTAAGGTGGTAGAAGACCTATTGTATTACATATCAAATTAAAGAGGATTGCACAAGGAACATGACAGTGTTAATAATTAATTGATAGGTTACAAATATTATGACAATAATGAGAGGTTTAATAATAACAAATGAAATTAAAGAGGTAAAAATTATTTAAAAAACTGCACATATAAGGTGTTTTCTACACTCCTATACTGCTAATCATGTTTAATTTACTGAATAATCAAACAAACACCACTTGTCTTCAAGAATATAAACAGTATTGCGCATTAAAGTAACCCAAAAAGAAGTTTTGGTGCATATTCTGAACCATGTATTTTTCACAAATAATGACAAAAAATAATGGCTGAAATCTTGAAGGTGGGGTCTGTCACAGTAAAGTTATGAAAATGGTTACAATTGTAGCAGAAATGTTGTATTATATATCAAAATAAAGGGGATTGCACAAGGAATATGTTGGTAGGAGAATGTTTGCTTTAGGTTGTAAATAAAATAAAAATAATAATATAATTTGTAAAATAATTGGACAAAAGTAGGTAAAAATAATGTAAACATTGCATTTAGAATGTGTTTTCTACACTCCTATACTGCTAATCATGTTTAATTTACTGAATAATCAAACAAACACCACTTGTCTTCAAGAATATAAACAGTATTGCTCATTTAAATCACCCAAAAGGAAGTTTTGGTGCATATTCTGAACCATGTCTTTTTCACACAAATGAAAAAAACTAATGGCCGAAATCTGGAAATTGGTGTATGTCGCAATAATGTTATGAAAATGGTTAACATTGTAGCAGAAATGTTGTATTATATATCAAAATAAAGGAGATAGCACAAGGAATATGTTGGTAGGAGAATTTTTGCTGTATGTTGTAAATAAAATACAAATAATAATATAACTTCTAAAATAATTTGTTAAAAAGAGGTAAAAATAATGTAAACATTGTACTTACCGAGGGGGCGTTGTTATCCAATATCCTGATCACTGCTAATCCAATTGAATTTACTGAACAAACAACACTATTCTAAACTATAAACACCATTGCTTCCAATCAACCATCCGAAAAGAAGTTTCGCCGCAGATTCTGAATCATGTATTTTTTTTTTGTCAGACAAAAATTAGGACAACACTTGGCAGATTTACATTTAATTGTCATGTCTGTTTGTTTTTATTTACTATATGTGGCAGTCTATTTGTGATAGGCTGCAACGCAAACTTTGGCGCACAAGTCTGGTCTATTAGTGCAGCCGGAGCAAACAAAATATGATATGTGTCGTTTAGTTCGAGTGCTGCAAAAACACAGTCTCTATTGACACCGACAAATTCTATTAAATGCTTGGCTCATGTAAATCTTTCGGCATAATTTCCTGCAACAGACTGAAATTCTTCGGCAGGCAGAGTGTCAAACTTTCAGGAATACTCTGAGCTACTTCGCGATGTGCACTTTCCTTTACTTGAAATCCTTCTATAACAATTTTTTTTCCTCCTTTCTCTGTTTGCCATATGGAATGTAGGATGTGAGCATTGATCTGTGCAATTTCAAAGATCTAGTAGTAGATATTCTTCCACCACGTAATGGTTTTCCTATCATGGATATTATAATATCCAACCATTTGGTCCATTCTGTCGCAGCCATTCATCGCCGTGTTATTTTCATGGAGACCATCTTCAGCTTGCTTTGCGGTTTTCGCAATCCGCTCTCAACAGTTCTAACTACAGACTTGGTAGAGACAACAATGCATGGTTTTTTTTAGCTTTGTTTAGCCCTTCCACCAAATAATCATATCATCAATGGACACATTTTCAAATGGGTAAAATGCTTCCTGGATATTCTTCAGAGTCAACAAGAGGATAAATTTTTTTTTTTTTGGGGTACCCTCAGGTTGACATACATGAAACATGGTGTGATAAATATATTATAATTTTCTAATTGATTACTGGGAAACGTAGTGGCAGTGCCACATACCAAGGAGTATATAAATGTGCACTTGTACACCGGTAGTCTTTGATACATGGTCTTGGATCAAGTCCCATAGCAATAATGACAGACGTAAACTTCAGCCATTCGTGCTTCATTGTCAAACACTCAGCTGTTGACGAACATTCACTGGTTTTTCTTTATCACCACGTGCTAAAACTTTAGACACAACTAAAACTACTTTCTAAATATTCACATTCACATATTATTATAAACAATAATCTAGCTTGATCTCTAGTCATACTACGTGGACGCAAACTGGTGGGCGTTTCCATTGTGAAAAACCAAAACAAACAAATTAACACTACCTTAAAACTAAAAATTCACAAGAATCCAAAATTAGAAAACCATTGACCGCTCAAAGATGGCGTAGAGATCTTTCGGCTGTACTACTTTTTAGTTTACTGTAACTTAAAATTCCGAAACGGAGCAGAAATATGTGAAATAAACCACTGATCATTTTGTGGGACGAAAAGGGCGGACTGCCATTACAGCAAATCCATTCTGTCCACAGATGGGCGCACGGTAGCGAAAGAGTTAAGTTGACTGCTACTTTCTTTGCATTTATTCATACTGGCGGCTGGTGGTGAGCGAAGAAGAAGAATCACTACGCAGAAAGACTTTAAATCAGAATACAAGTTATATTATCACCATCAACATTCCGACACAATGGGTATTCCCATCCTCAGTTCTCCCCTGCAGCAGCCATCTCAAAGTATCTCTATTCACTGTTCTCATGAGGAGTTGGTTGTAATGGCTCCTCGCTTGTCGTTCGACATGCGTGGCTATGCTTCACTCTCAATTTGTGTACCTTTGGGATGTGTCACTATCGATTAGCTGGGTCCGTACTGCATTGACGATATCGGCCTTGTCCATGTTTCTTCCTGCATGTATTGGTGCGTTGTTTGCCAGCTAGTCCTCACGTTCATTGCCCTTTATCTGGCATGACTACGTTACATCCACGCGAGTGATGTCAGACTTGACGTTCCACTGTTGTCTACTCTTCAGCACGGAGAATGCCGTTTTCAGTGGAATGTCTATGGTGTTAGAATGCCAGTGGTACCTCAGCATAGGAACTCTTCTTTGGCAACTGCAGAAAGGAACAGAACGTGTATGGGGATGTCCTTAGTGCAGGTATGTTGATTCCATTCTGCTTCATAAGAAGTCTTCTTTATTCTATTACAGCAGCTGTGCTGTAAACGTATAATTATATTTCCTGTTCAATTCAGCTCCTCCCCCAGAAAGCAGACCAACTACTGGGAGATGGTATAAAAGATTTGTGACACCCTCAGCACCACTTTTGTCACCATCAGAATCTCCCGCGAAGACTAAGCCCAGTTTCAAGTTGCCAAAACGTCACCTTTGTTCCTTCACCAGAAATCAACATTCAAAATGAAGGTCGTAGATCTGACCTTCCAAAAGCACCAATAATGTTCCTAGCAGGTCAATGTATACTTAATGCTGCTTTGTTCTTTGGTTCTTGAACACGATCTGTGGCGTCGTAACTTCCACCACAGTCATGGAGGAAAGTCAAGACCGTTGGAGGATCCGCGGTGAAAGCTCTCAGCAGGCCATCCTGTGGAAAGAGACCGGGCCATACGGGACATTATCCAGTGCAATAAGGTCGATTCATTTGCCTTTAGACTCGCTATTTTAGTTAAGGTTGTTGTAATGCACAGTTAACTACATTACATTGGCACCTTGCCGTCTTGACTGACGATAGTTTGTGGTTTAACCTTTTCTTTACTGACGGTACTTTTAAGTACCACTCACTTCAAATGGCTATATTTTTACAATCTGATCACGAATCCTGACGGTACTTAAAGGTCTATCTAAAATAACATTGCTTGTTTCCCAGGTAGGTGGCGTGAATGTTTGGAAGCGATCTGGGCATGCGCAATACATTTTCTTTGTGTCGAGTTTCATTAGTCATCCATCTTGAAATAGGCACTGGACACTGCCTGCATGACGTCTACTATTTGATCGTTATTTTACAGTTTGTTGGTGCTACAGATTTTTAATCAACTACAGTATTATACAGGTAAGCATTTGATATATGTGTCTTCTAAATTGATAGTTTATTTTTAATTGTACGCACTAAAATATGTCATGGTACTTATAAGTACCGCCAGGTCGGAAGTGGGTAAAACTCGGGTAAACCAAGGGATGTGAGAAAAGTTAACTTTTTTGAACCTAATCATCATCATGTGATAGACTTATTTTGAACCTAATCATCATCATGTGATTGACTTATTTTGAACCTAATCATCACCATGTGATTGACTTATTTTGAACCTAATCATCATCATGTGATTGACTTATTTTGAACCTAATCATCATCATGTGATTGACTTATTTTGATAGCAAGTACCATATAATTTGTGTGTGTTTATATGATTTTTTTATTTTTTTTCTAGGTGTCATGGCCTGTAAACGAAAATATCTGACTGAGGAAGAAATTGTCATTGCCCTAGAAGAAGATCTCCCATCTGATATTGATAAACCAGTAGAGAGCAGCTCGGATGAGGAACTAGAGAACAACCCTAATGTTGTCGGTTCTTCTGAATCTCAGAATGTGCAACTTTCTGATACTAGTTCCAGTGATGAGGAGACATTTTCAGTAATCCAATGGAACTGGAGAAAGAAACCAATCTCAAAGAGTCTGCCAGTTTTCTCTAAGGAGGTTGGGCCAGTTCTCCAGCATTTTGTGGGAAAAGAGACTGCAGCAGATATATTTCTCACTGTGCTATCAGAATCCACAATTGAAAATGTAGTTTTTCAAACAAACTGGTACATTCAACAAAAACAGTTAAGAGTGAAACCTGTTGACACAAGAGAAATGCTTTCATTTATGGGTCTGCATTTCTTTTTCGGCTACCATAGGTTACCACACATGAGACATTACTGGTCAAGCGACATGGATTTTTCTACTCCAATTGTACCTAAAGCTATGCAGCGTGACAGATACTTTGAGATTCTTGCGAATCTTCATGTAAATGATAATAGTGCAATTCCGAAGGACAATTGTGACAAACTGTTCAAGATTAGACCTCTTATTCAGGACCTGAATCGCAATTTTCAGATGCTCAGACTACCTAATGAAGTTCAGAGCATAGATGAGAGCATGGTTCTCTTCAAAGGGCGTTCATCGCTGAAGCAGTATAACCCCATGAAACCAATAAAGCGGGGTTATAAAATTTGGTGTCGAGCCGATATGACTGGCTATGTCTATGAGTTTGAAATTTATCAAGGGAAATCTCAAGACACAAATAATTCCAAAGCCAGATTTGGATTGGGAGGCAGTATAGTTGATAGACTGACCCACAGTTTGAGAGGATGTGGCTATGTGGTCATGATGGATAACTATTTTACATCTATAGAACTGTTTGAGCACATGAAGGCAAACAAGATATTTGCATGTGGAACTGTTAGATCCAATAGGAAGCATCTCCCTAAGCTTCAAGAGGATAAGAAGTTACAAAGGGGAGATTTTGACTACAGCTCTACAGAGCAAGGTATTACCTTCTTCAAGTGGAGAGACAATAAATGTGTTCACCTTTTGTCAAACTACCATGGCAATGAAGCTACAACTCTGAGTCGACAAGAGCGGAACGGGACTAGAAAAGACGTTGTAGCACCTGCTATAGTTGGGGACTACAATTCCTCAATGGGAGGTGTGGACAAAGCAGATATGCTCCGATCATTATATGATCCTGATAGAAAGTCCAAAAAGTGGTGGCATAGATTGTTTTTTGCAATGATTGAAATGGCATACGTCAATGCTTTTGTAATTTACAAAGAGATCCACCATGAATCAACACTACTTGAGTTTCGAAGAAACTTAGTGATGGGACTAATCGCTCAGGGAAAGATCCCTGTGAAAAACAGAGGTCGTCTTTCAATCAGCACCACACCAGAGCAGCCAAAGAAGAGAAGGAAGAACAACTTTTCTGTGTCTAAAGACATCAGAGGACAAAACCTAGGAGCTCACTGGCCTACCTTTGTTCAAGAAAGGGGAAGGTGTGAAATGTGCTCTACAAAAAAAATCCAGTCCAAACCACATTCAAAATGTTCATTTTGCAATGTATTTTTGTGCTGCAATGAAAAAAAGAATTGCTTTTATGAATACCATGTATAGATATGCACATAAGCAGATGTTTTCATAAAACAATTAAAAAAAAAAAAAATTATGTGTTGGTTCCTGTTGGTACTTTAAAGTCCCAAAAAACAAATTGTAAAATATTATTGTTAAAATTTTTTTTTCCCCCAGACTCATATCTTAGTTGTATATGTATTAAAATATACCATTTAGAAAAATAAAATGGTTACAAAGTTATAGATAAAATAATTCAGGATAATAACTTTTACCTATTGCCTCTCCATAGCACAAAGCCTGGGCTAAAATATAGAGATCATGTGTTGCCCATGCAGCATGATCCCTCCCTCGGCCTGCCTAGTTCACTCCAGAGGAAAGGTAACACCCCTACATCTGGAACAAGACAAGCTGCAGTAGCTGCCGGATCAGCAAAGCAATGCTCTAACTGTCCGTCTGTCGGAGCTTCGATCCTAGACCAGCCGCCAACCAAGGCTTAGGGCCTGGTCTGCCCTGCCATGACATTTTGTCTTTAGCTTGCATTTCCTCGCACCAGGGTAAGGCTTGTACCCTCCCAATTGCGCTCTTCCGCCCGAAGCCGTTGGCACAATGTGGGGTGTCGGGTTTGGTAAGCACCGCCCAACGTTCGGCGCTAACAGAAACCAGTTAACTGCTTCAAAACAAATCTATTATGTCGTGATGTATATAAATGGACACCCGTACCACACCTCTGGCACCCGCGAGCTCTGTGCTGGTTTTATGAAAATCCATGGCATGATCGAAGGGAAGAGACCAAGAGGAAGACCGAGAGGTAGGTACCAGGATGGCTTGGCCACATGTCATGGTCGAGACAGAAACACGGAGCTGATCCACGACTCTGATGATCGAGTGAGATGGCAGAACATGACCGCCCACGCTTATCGGCATGGCACATGATGGATGGATGGCAGCTTCCTGCCGTATGTCTTCATCGTACCCCACAGATCAATGGCCTAAATGGAACTGGCAGGGATCTCAGAGTTGGTGCCCCTTAGAGATGCAGTCATCAGAAACCATTCTGGCACTCATCCGTCCACCCTCAATTCATGGCAAAATGGTGTCAATAGGAGGTATGCTCTACTAACTGAAAAAAATTGTGTCCATAGAAGGTATGCTCTATCAACTTGACAAAATTGTGTCCATAGAAGGTATGCTCTACTAAATGGACAAAATTGTGTCCATAGAAGGTATGCTCTACTAACTTGACAAAACTGTGTCTATAGAAGGTATGCTCTATCAACTTGACAAAATGGTGTCCATAGAAGGTATGCTCTACTAACTGGACAAAATTGTGTCCATAGAAGGTATGCTCTACTAAATGGACAAAATTGTGTCCATAGAAGGTATGCTCTACTAACTTGACAAAACTGTGTCTATAGAAGGTATGCTCTACTAACTTGACAAAATGGTGTTCAGAGAAGGTCTGCTCTACTAACTTGACAAAACTGTATCTATAGAAGGTATGCTCTACTAACTTGACAAAATGGTGTCCATAGAAGGTATGCTCTACTAACTGGACAAAATGATGCCTATAGAAGTTATGCTCTACCTCTACTAACTGGGCAAAATGGTGTCCATAGAAGGTATGCTCTACTAACTTGACAAAACTGTGTCTATAGAAGGTATGCTCTATCAACTTGACAAAATGGTGTCCATAGAAGGTATGCTCTACTAACTGGACAAAATTGTGTCCATAGAAGGTATGCTCTACTAAATGGACAAATTTTTTTCCATAGAAGGTATGCTCTACTAACTTGACAAAACTGTGTCTATAGAAGGTATGCTCTACTAACTTGACAAAATGGTGTTCAGAGAAGGTCTGCTCTACTAACTTGACAAAACTGTGTCTATAGAAGGTATGCTCTACTAACTTTTCAAAATGGTGTCCATAGAACGTATGCTCTCTTATAACTGGACAAAATGGTATTCATAGAAGGTATGCTCCACTAACTTGACAAAATGGCTCAACTGTCCGCTCAATGAGATGCCTACTAAATGACAGGTTAAAGTGTCTACCAAATGAGAACCCTACTGAATAACAACTCGGCTCATATCTCCACCACATGCTGTCTGTCAAACATCCCAAGAAACATCTGGGATGGCTAAACTTGTCAAGAAACACGTGACGAAGTTGAGTATGTTGGCCGAAAGGTGCAAATATCACTGCTCTGCTGCAAACAGACACAACACAATTATTTTCAATAACGAAGACACAAACAATAGATTGCAAGATTTATGGCCTGGCATATTTCACATCATCTCATCAGGTTAGCACTGCAAAAACCACACAACATAAACAAAAGTAATTAGATAAATCCTTCAAGCTAAAATATTCAATACACATATTCACACAGTAATGTGAATTGTCTACCATGGTCATTTTAAACTGACTATAATGTTTTTTTTTTAGAAATAAGATATACTATGCACTATAACATCTACTAAAATCAAAGGCGCTATCTTGTAACGCCAAAATCACAATATACAAAACACTGATCAGACCAGTTGTGCTGTACGGCTCTGAAACCTTGAGTACAACGAAAGGAGACGAAGCCTTGTTATAAACCTTTGAGAACAAAATTTTAAGACGCATCGTTGGACCCATTAGGGATGCACAAAGTGGAGAGTGGAAAAGAAGAAGTAACAAAGAGATTTATGATCTGTTTAAGTCCCCGCTAATCATTGGTATCATGAAGGCTAATATCTACAATGGCTGGGGCATATAGAAAGAATGGAAGATAATAGGGAAACAAAACTCGCTTACACTCAGGAAATAAATGACCGTAGACCCCGAGGTAGACCAAGAAGGCGGTGGAGAGATAATACATGTACAGACCTACAAGCACTTGGAATCAACGACTGGCAAGAGAAGGTCCACCAGAGAGACGAATGGAGACGGATTGTATCTGCAGCAAAGAACCTCAATGGCTCGGAACGCTGAAGAAGAAGAAGATCATGTTTTTTTTGTTTTTTTTTTGGATAATGTAAATGAATTGCCTCTGCCAGATTTAACATGTGACCATTTTGTGTCATCACAAACAACATGAACTGGTCTGTAGTGTAACTTAATCTTGGATATGTAACAATCTTATAATAACTGGTACTTCATTTTTAATTCACAGCAAACAAAGAAATTATGGGGATTCCCGGGAAACCATCAGGGTGATTCCCTAGTGGGCGTAGGTGTCTGTTAATATACTCTGTGCAATCAAGAAATTCTAACTGGGATAATTTGGGGGTTCTGAAAAGGGTCACTGCATTTATTAATTACAGATACAGACATGTAATAGCTTTCGCAAGTAGAAGACAAGCAAGTGCTATTGTGTAACGTATTTATTGAAATAAAGTATCAGATCATTGAAAGCAAGTGCTATTGTGTAATGCATTTATTGAAATAAAGTATCATATAATTGAAAGCAAGTGCTATTGTGTAATGCATTTATTGAAATAAAGTATCATATAATTGAAATCAAGTGCTATTGTATAACGTATTTATTGAAATAAAGTATCATATACAGTTAGTGCTCGACTTACGACCACGATCGGTTCCGACAGACCGGTCGTAAAACGATTTGGTCGTAAGTTGAGTAAGCCATTTGTATCATCTCTACACCATTTTGTTTATTTTCACATCGTCAGGTTTAAGAAAAACACTGCATTAACTGTACATGTACAACTGGTTTAATATTTGCAAAACTTACAAAATACAGGTGTGGAAAATACTATAGGAAACATGTTCCCAATCGCAAACCACATCAAATTATCATTAACATCAGAATATATAAACATGTAAGAAACATTTTATTGGCCACTGGTGCTTGGCTGCAGATCATTAATGTCGTCATCTAAGGCAGCAGTTGGGGGTACGGGAGTTGGTTTTTTCATAAACATGGTGAGCTTTGTCTGAATTGTATGTTTCTTTTTTTCATCATAAATTTCACGATACGGACCAAACACATCGTGGGCCATCCGTTCAATCCTAGCAAATCGTTCGATGTTTGGGTTGCTTCGAAATGTATAAGAAGTTTATTCAGTAAAGATAAACCTTCTGATAATCCTTTAGTGGTGAACTTTCTTTCTGGCTCATCCTCTTCTTTCTTGGCTTCTCTTCTTTCAATGTATTTATTGAAATAAAGTATCATATAATTGAATGTGTTGTCGATCACTTCCGGTTAAATGTGTGGTAGACTGCTAATCTGATCAATGGATGCAATAAATGTTTCTGGGCCTGGAGAGCCTTCACTGTCGTCGGAGTGTATATCCATATCTTGTGCAATTCGTCTTATCTTGTGTATATCCCATCTGTCTGCACTCATCGTTAATGTAAGGGAATAACAATATCCCTATTCTGCAAATCAACGAACACGCCAGATCTAGGTCCTTGAGATCCTTGTCCACGCCATGAGGTGTATGGGGGAATTTGGTGATAGCCCCATACTGTTATAAACCAATCATCACTCGGTGGGTGATGTTCCAGGTACCCATTTAGGCTGAGTTGACCTGAGAACCCAGGTCAATGTTAAAAATCTGCCTCGATGTGGAATAAAAATGTATATAATGAATACAAATAGGGTTTTGGATAAATCTGAATTGTGAAACATGAAACATCAACAGTTTTGCAGGAGATCAGTACAAGAAGCATTCCTCTAAATTTCACTGAATAGAACTGTAACTCAAATTGTGTTTAAAATGCGAGAAATATTACAATCAAATAACTAATACACCATTTCAATAAAAATTATACAAAATATAAATAAACACAATTTCAACATGATCAATGGCAGTCAAATAGTAAGAGATGTATTTTATTTCAGCTATAACCACGTGCCTTCAAGAAACAAATAAAGATCGTAAACTGATTAAAGTCATTAGGCGTAGGTAGACAGTCAACATTGTTTGGGCATGTTATGAGAAGAAATGACTTGGAGAACTTGGTCACGACTGGCAAGATCGAAGGGAAGCGACCAAGGGGAAGAACGAGAAGTAAATACCTGGATGGCTTGGCCATGTGGCATGGTCGAGACAGGAACACGGAGCTGATCCACGACTCTGGTGATCGAGTGAGATGGCAGAACATGACCGCCAACGCTTACCGGCATGGCACATGATGGATGGATGGATGGATGACCACGTGGCCAGCATACTGTCACTTGTCTACCAGCCAGTGGCCATGTTTTCAAGTCTTCTTTTAGAAGGGGATGTTTGTTCAATGACCTGAGCGCCGAGACCTACCTATGTTAAATGAGAACTTGAGGTTACTGACGTCTCAGTAAAGTTCGTCCTCAAATGGAGCGGGTGTGGGTTAAAACAATTGTTTGTTTCTTTTGCATATGTTGCACATTCGTTCAGTAGGCACGCAGCCCTGGCATATACCTGTTGTTGTTTTTATTGTTTTGAATATGTCATTATTGCTTTACCCAGTCCGATATGTTGAGTACTAAGACTAAAACATGAGTGTCTTAGGCCTAAGCATGTTGTAATATATGATGCGTGTTCGTCGGTGTTAACGTTAGTTTCCTGTATGAGTATAAAATCAAGTTTATATTTGTGTATGAGTGGTATAAGATGATTAATTTTGGATCTTATATCTCAAATGTTAATACTCATTATTGTAATTTCCGCTGCCATTTTTGTTGTAATATAAGAAACGGTTGAGTATAATTATGTTTCTTGTTTAAACTGTCTGTATTCATGTTATCATTTCTGGAAATGTTTAGTACATTCCTTCGCCGGGCTTGAAATATCTAAGTCAATAACGAGGCGTGGAGAAGAATCTGACAGGCTTCTTCGTCGTTGTGATGTGTTGATATTTACACTGGCCCTCGGCCATCAAGAGGCCGTGGGCATGAAAACGTGAGGAGAAGAAATTCATTGGCATTGAGATTCTGTCGCATTTACTGAACCCTTGCCTTCTACAAATCCACATTGTTCTTCTCCTATTTATATATCCATTATAAATGATACCCCTGTGTTGTTTTTTTTTCCTCTCCACAAGAATGGTTTATGCTACATTCCTCGTGAAGTTATAATACCGTCTGGTTTCACTTACATACATCTAGCATGTTAATATTCAGTCTTCTCATTTCTTTCTTATTGTTATCAAAGTTTAGGATGGGCGTTATTAAGTTTCTTTGAATTTTGTGTGGCCCTAGGTGGCCAGTAAAAAATGTGTGTTTTTTTTTTTTTTTTTTTTTTTTCGTAAAAAGTTTATTATGTACAAAAACAGTGTCTTTTTACATTAGCAAATACACCATATACATTCATACACGGGTGACAACATTATATTCTTGACATTTTGTAACTACATACATATTAACTGTCGACGATGGTGATTAAGTAATCATTCGCTCCCATGCATAAGAATAGAAAGAAAAAGCAGCGGCTGCAGCAGGATATAACAATATTAATTAATTTCGGATTTTCACCTGTATTTCGCGATACGATGGATCTCCTTGTAAGGTATGTACAAAGTTGTTGATGTTTAGTACGTTTCTTCTCGCAGGAGTTTAATATACCTATTTGTTTCCAATTCATGCATAAGAAACCATTTAATAGGAAATCTTTCACACTTCTGGTATTCTCATTCGCACTTATGTGTCAACAACATTGCTGAATCCATTTTGTTTCCAGTTTGTGGCCTTAGAGAAGGCCAGTAAAAAAATGTTCTACACCCATATAGGGGTAGTTTAGACATCATATAAACTAATATACATTGAAAGTATACAAATAACACTTTGAGAAATGAATAAATGATGAGAAAGTGCGTTATAAAATTTAAGTATGTAAATATTACAAAATATTTTCTATAAGAAATCTAGAGGTATTTTATTTAGCATTAATAAATTTTATTTCACCATTAAATCTCTTACTTCTGAGATTATAGAATATAAGTTTTTTGTTATTTGTAAATACTATCGTTAGTATATGCTTTATTGTTTTTAAACGTCATGTTATCTCCCTTGTAACTATATTAGTGTATTATGTCCCCTACTCATTGCTTATGTAAGTGTTTTTCTTTCAGATATCTTGTAATTCCGCAGACTGCTTGAACATAATTATTAAGTCCGAGATAATTGTACCGGAGGTCAATGCGCTGGAGGACTTGCATTGAACGTAGTGGTGACTACATCGAAAAATTATACATTTGATCTTTAATTTTACAGAATAAATTCACCGAAAGAAAACAACATTTAAAGGGTTTCATTTGAATCCCCCTTGTATGTCCTTTGGTTGATGTTATGTTGTGGTTTATAATGACATTTTTGGTTACATTCAACCCCCCCCCCTTTTTTTTTGTTTAAAAACTTATTATTAAAATTAATGTTTGTCAGATTTCAATATTTGAAGACAAAACCAACAGGTTATAGTGTATTGCTCATCGATGCTTTGTTTTATGCTGCGTGACTTCCGCAGTATAATTCTCAGGAGATGTAGTGAAATATGACAAACAAAAAGATTATACACTATTGTGTGCCTTTTTTTTTCTTTCACACAAAATTAATCACCTCCAAAATATTTCAAAATTATTTGCAGTTATAACTGATTTGGTGTCTCTACAAGTAAAGCACCGGTGGATTTCATTTTGTCAACCCTATTGAAAAATCAGATGGAAAGTGTCCATCAAGTGTGACAACATCAACGCAGTCAAGACGACACAATACAATAGTGTCAATCATATATTGTCTGGCTCAAGGTCAAAACCTCCGCACTCAACTTCTACACTGTAAGTTTTTTTTTTCATATCCCTTACAGGACGTTGCAGTCTACACAAGCATTTTCCCGCTGCTGTTGGTGTACTAGGCAAGATAGCGCTCAGTAGTTTGCCATTGCTTTCTGAGCGACCGGCTCACATACTCCTAAGTTACCGACGCGGAGAGAACCGCTACTAATTCTAGCGCACAACACGTCACTCACAAGAGTATACGGGTCTACGGAGAAAGACACTAACACCTAGGCCAGGGAGTCCGTCTGTAACCGGAGACCACTGTAAGCAAGTTATTAATAAACTGGAATTTTATTAAAGTTTATTTACGGCAAATGAATGTAGGCCATAAGAACTTAAGAAGCCACCTTCCATCATACGGGATACGGGAATAATAATAAATAAGATAGATGATAATAGCTGATAATGATTAAAATTTTTTAAAAAAATCTAAAACAAATATTGTTGCGTATCCCTTACAGTTGCAGTCAACACCAGAATTGTTCAGCTGCTGTTGATGTACTAGGCAAGTGTTACGTTCAGTAGTTTGCCATTGTTTCTGAACGACCGGCTCCCATACCAGCAAGTTATAACACAACGCGACACGGTCTGTTGCACACATCGGTCGCAGCTGAGTTTCGAACGCCTGGTACCCGGCTCACGAACCGCGTTCGCACGGACACCGGCTTGATAATGATAGATGAAGGATAAAGAGATCCTAAGATCAATCAATCAATGAGGTGCCGTCTCCACAGTGAAGGTTGGCTGCAATGGATCTCCAACACTGGCATCCTAAGGGGCCGCTAAGTACATGCAAGGTTCCAGAACAACTCTTGTACACCCTACTGGCTACTTAGCTAGGAGAAGGAGAGGAGAGCTCAGCATCACACACCCCTCCCCCCCCCCCCCCCGCCCCGTTCCAATGATACTATGGTATCTCTTTGGGAAGAAAATATCTCAACAAATCCCACTTGCAATTGACGGAAGTCATCTCTGTGACTGCAACTACCTAGGCGTCATGCCTCATATGTAAATATATGATGAGAAGAGGGGCATTGGAGAACATCGTGACAACTGGAAAGAACAATGAGAAAAGAGGCAGAGGCAGACCAAGAGATCTCGGCTACTGGTGTTCTGAATCATCTGTGTTGATGATATTCCTCCATGCTATCGTCTCAGTGCAGCCAGCATCATTTCTCTTGGTCTGTCTCTGCTTCTTTTCCAATTTTTTTTTTTTTCTTTTTTTTTTTTTTGCATATCCTTTACAGGACATGGCTGTCAACAGCAGCATCTTTCAGCTGTCTTTTGATTTCTTGGCAAGATTACGCTCAGTAGTTTGCCATTGCTTTCTGAGCGGCCGGCTCAGTATCCCGCAAGTCACCAGCGGGGGTCGAACGACTCTCATAACATGGAGAACATGGAGAACTGGGAGCCGTTCGACCCCCGCTACGAGACTCTGCGTGATAAACGGGATTACGGAGAAAGTGTTGTAACCCCTCAGCCAGAGAGACCGGCTACAAATCATAAAATGACGCAGTGACACACAAAACGGCTCCCAGGATGACTTTTATAACACAGGGAACTAGTCCACTTTTCCCAAATATGGCGCAGGGGTCACGTCCTCTAACCCCTCTCTAGTTAGGCCACTGATACTCACTAACAAAGAGATGCTAATCGTGATGAGAAATGTCCAACATATGCAGAAGGGAGAAAAGTATTGTGGCCTGCACCCACTCAATTTGAGGGCAACCTTTATAGGTATATCGTTAGGCTTAAGTTGACTGCTACTTTCTTTGCATTTATTCATACTGACGGCTGGTGGTGAGCGAAGAAGAAGAATCACTACGCAGAAAGACTTTCAATCAGAATACAAGTTATATTATCACCATCAACATTCCGACACAATGGGTATTCCCATCCTCAGTTCTCCCCTGCAGCAGCCATCTCAAAGTATCTCTATTCACTGTTCTCATGAGGAGTTGGTTGTAATGGCTCCTCGCTTGTCGTTCGACATGCGTGGCTATGCTTCACTCTCAATTTGTGCAGCGTTTGGGACGTGTCGCTATCGATTAGCTGGGTCCGTACTGCATTGACGATATCGGCCTTGTCCATGTTTCTTCCTGCATGTATTGGTGCGTTGTTTGCCAGCTGGTCCTCACGTTCATTGCCCTTTATCTGGCATGACTACGTTACATCCACGCGAGTGATGTCAGACTTGACGTTCCACTGTTGTCTACTCTTCAGCACGGAGAATGCTGTTTTCAGTGGAATGTCTATGGTGTTAGAATGCCAGTGGTACCTCAGCATAGGAACTCTTCTTTGGCAACTGCAGAAAGGAACAGAACGTGTATGGGGATGTCCTTAGTGCAGGTATGTTGATTCCATTCTGCTTCATAAGAAGTCTTCTTTATTCTATTACAGCAGCTGTGCTGTAAACGTATAATTATATTTCCTGTTCAATTCAGCTCCTCCCCCAGAAAGCAGACCAACTACTGGGAGATGGTATAAAAGATTTGTGACACCCTCAGCACCACTTTTGTCACCATCAGAATCTCCCGCGAAGACTAAGCCCAGTTTCAAGTTGCCAAAACGTCACCTTTGTTCCTTCACCAGAAATCAACATTCAAAATGAAGGTCGTAGATCTGACCTTCCAAAAGCACCAATAATGTTCCTAGCAGGTCAATGTATACTTAATGCTGCTTTGTTCTTTGGTTCTTGAACACGATCTGTGGCGTCGTAACTTCCACCACAGTCATGGAGGAAAGTCAAGACCGTTGGAGGATCCGCGGTGAAAGCTCTCAGCAGGCCATCCTGTGGAAAGAGACCGGGCCATACGGGACATTATCCAGTGCAATAAGGTCGATTCATTTGCCTTTAGACTCGCTATTTTAGTTAAGGTTGTTGTAATGCACAGTTAACTACATTACATTGGCACCTTGCCGTCTTGACAGACGATAGTTTGTGCTTTAAAAAGGCATAATAACTTTTACCTATTGCCTCTCCATAGCACAAAGCCTGGGCTAAAATATAGAGATCATGTGTTGCCCATGCAGCATGATCCCTCCCTCGGCCTGCCTAGTTCACTCCAGAGGAAAGGCAACACCCCTACATCTGGAACAAGACAAGCTGCAGTAGCTGCCGGATCAGCAAAGCAATGCTCTAACTGTCCGCCTGTCGGAGCTTCGATCCTAGACCAGCCGCCAACCAAGGCTTAGGGCCTGGTCTGCCCTGCCATGACATTTTGTCTTTAGCTTGCATTTCCTCGCACCAGGGTAAGGCTTGTACCCTCCCAATTGCGCTCTTCCGCCCGAAGCCGTTGGCACAATGTGGGGTGTCGGGTTTGGTAAGCGCCGCCCAACGTTCGGCGCTAACAGAAACCAGTTAACTGCTTCAAAACAAATCTATTATGTCGTGATGTATATAAATGGACACCCGTACCACACCTCTGGCACCCGCGAGCTCTGTGCTGGTTTTATGAAAATCCATGGCATGATCGAAGGGAAGAGACCAAGAGGAAGACCGAGAGGTAGGTACCAGGATGGCTTGGCCACATGTCATGGTCGAGACAGAAACACGGAGCTGATCCACGACTCTGATGATCGAGTGAGATGGCAGAACATGACCGCCCACGCTTATCGGCATGGCACATGATGGATGGATGGCAGCTTCCTGCCGTATGTCTTCATCGTACCCCACAGATCAATGGCCTAAATGGAACTGGCAGGGATCTCAGAGTTGGTGCCCCTTAGAGATGCAGTCATCAGAAACCATTCTGGCACTCATCCGTCCACCCTCAATTCATGGCAAAATTGTGTCAATAGGAGGTATGCTCTACTAACTGGAAAAAATTGTGTCCATAGAAGGTATGCTCTATCAACTTGACAAAATGGTGCCCATAGAAGGTATGCTCTACTAACTGGACAAAATTGTGTCCATAGAAGGTATACTCTACTAAATGGACAAAATTGTGTCCATAGAAGGTATGCTCTACTAACTTGACAAAACTGTGTCTATAGAAGGTATGCTCTATCAACTTGACAAAATGGTGTCCATAGAAGGTATGCTCTACTAACTGGACAAAATTGTGTCCATAGAAGGTATGCTCTACTAACTTGACAAAACTGTGTCTATAGAAGGTATGCTCTATCAACTTGACAAAATGGTGTCCATAGAAGGTATGCTCTACTAACTGGACAAAATTGTGTCCATAGAAGGTATGCTCTACTAAATGGACAAAATTGTGTCCATAGAAGGTATGCTCTACTAACTTGACAAAATGGTGTCCATAGAAGGTATGCTCTACTAACTGGACAAAATGATGCCTATAGAAGTTATGCTCTACCTCTACTAACTGGGCAAAATGGTGTTCAGAGAAGGTATGCTCTACTAACTTGACAAAACTGTGTCTATAGAAGGTATGCTCTACTAACTTTTCAAAATGGTGTCCATAGAAGGTATGCTCTCTTATAACTGGACAAAATGGTGTTCATAGAAGGTATGCTCCACTAACTTGACAAAATGGCTCAACTGTCCGCTCAATGAGATGCCTACTAAATGACAGGTTCAAGTGTGTACCAAATGAGAACCCTACTGAATAACAACTCGGCTCATATCTCCACCACATGCTGTCTGTCAAACATCCCAAGAAACATCTGGGATGGCTAAACTTGTCAAGAAACACGTGATGAAGTTGAGTATGTTGGCCGAAAGGTGCAAATATCACTGCTCTGCTGCAAACAGACACAACACAATTATTTTCAATAACGAAGACACAAACAATAGATTGCAAGATTTATGGCCTGGCATATTTCACATCATCTCATCAGGTTAGTACTGCAAAAACCACACAACATAAACAAAAGTAATTAGATAAATCCTTCAAGCTAAAATATACAATACACATATTCACACAGTAATGTGAATTGTCTACCATGGTCATTTTAAACTGACTATAATGTTTTTTTTTTAGAAATAAGATATACTATGCACTACAACATCTACTAAAATCAAAGGCGCTATCTCGTAACGCCAAAATCACAATATACAAAACACTGATCAGACCAGTTGTGCTGTACGGCTCTGAAACCTTGAGTACAACGAAAGGAGACGAAGCCTTGTTATAAACCTTTGAGAACAAAATTTTAAGACGCATCGTTGGACCCATTAGGGATGCACAAAGTGGAGAGTGGAAAAGAAGAAGTAACAAAGACATTTATGATCTGTTTAAGTCCCCGCTAATCACTGGTATCATGAAGGCTAATATCTACAATGGCTGGGGCATATAGAAAGAATGGAAGATAATAGGGAAACAAAACTCGCTTACACTCAGGAAATAAATGACCGTAGACCCCGAGGTAGACCAAGAAGGCGGTGGAGAGATAATACATGTACAGACCTACAAGCACTTGGAATCAACGACTGGCAAGAGAAGGTCCACCAGAGAGACGAATGGAGACGGATTGTATCTGCAGCAAAGAACCTCAATGGCTCGGAACGCTGAAGAAGAAGAAGATCATGTTTTTTTGTTTTTTTTTTGGATAATGTAAATGAATTGCCTCTGCCAGATTTAACATGTGACCATTTTGTGTCATCACAAACAACATGAACTGGTCTGTAGTGTAACTTAATCTTGGATATGTAACAATCTTATAATAAGTGGTACTTCATTTTTAATTCACAGCAAACAAAGAAATTATGGGGATTCCCGGGAAACCATGTGACATCAGGGTGATTCCCTAGTGGGCGTAGGTGTCTGTTAATATACTCTGTGCAATCAAGAAATTCTAACTGGGATAATTTGGGGGTTCTGAAAAGGGTCACTGCATTTATTAATTACAGATACAGACATGTAATAGCTTTCGCAAGTAGAAGACAAGCAAGTGCTATTGTGTAACGTATTTATTGAAATAAAGTATCATATCATTGAAAGCAAGTGCTATTGTGTAATGCATTTATTGAAATAAAGTATCATATAATTGAAAGCAAGTGCTATTGTATAACGTATTTATTGAAATAAAGTATCATATACAGTTAGTGCTCGACTTACGACCACGATCGGTTCCGACAGACCGGTCGTAAAACGATTTGGTCGTAAGTTGAGTAAGCCATTTGTATCATCTCTACACCATTTTGTTTCTTATTTTCACATCGTTAGGTTTAAGAAAAACACTGCATTAACTGTACATGTACAACTGGTTTAATATTTGCAAAACTTACAAAATACAGGTGTGGAAAATACTATAGGAAACATGTTCCCAATCGCAAAACACATCAAATTATCATTAACATCAGAATATATAAACATGTAAGAAACATTTTATTGGCCACTGGTGCTTGGCTGCAGATCATTAATGTCGTCATCTAAGGCAGCAGTTGGGGGTACGGGAGTTGGTTTTTTCATAAACATGGTGAGCTTTGTCTGAATTGTATGTTTCTTTTTTTCATCATAAATTTCACGATACGGACGAAACACATCGTGGGCCATCCGTTCAATCCTAGCAAATCGTTCGATGTTTGGGTTGCTTCGAAATGTATAAGAAGTTTATTCAGTAAAGATAAACCTTCTGATAATCCCTTAGTGGTGAACTTTCTTTCTGGCTCATCCTCTTCTTTCTTGGCTTCTCTTCTTTCAATGTATTTATTGAAATAAAGTATCATATAATTGAATGTGTTGTCGATCACTTCCGGTTAAATGTGTGGTAGACTGCTAATCTGATCAATGGATGCAATAAATGTTTCTGGGCCTGGAGAGCCCTCACTGTCGTCGGAGTGTATATCCATATCTTGTGCAATTCGTCTTATCTTGTGTATATCCCATCTGTCTGCACTCATCTTTAATGTAAGTGAATAACAATATCCCTATTCTGCAAATCAACGAACACGCCAGATCTAGGTCCTTGAGATCCTTGTCCACGCCATGAGGTGTATGGGGTATATGGTGATAGCCCCATACTGTTATAAACCAATCATCACTCGGTGGGTGATGTTCCAGGTACCCATTTAGGCTGAGTTGACCTGAGAACCCAGGTCAATGTTAAAAATCTGCCTCGATGTGGAATAAAAATGTATATAATGAATACAAATAGGGTTTTGGATAAATCTGAATTGTGAAACATGACACATCAACAGTTTTGCAGGAGATCAGTACAAGAAGCATTCCTCTAAATTTCACTGAATAGAACTGTAACTCAAATTGTGTTTAAAATGCGAGAAATATTACAATCAAATAACTAATACACCATTTCAATAAAAAATTATACAAAATATAAATAAACACAATTTCAACATGATCAATGGCAGTCAAATAGTAAGAGATGTATTTTATTTCAGCTATAACCACGTGCCTTCAAGAAACAAATAAAGATCGTAAACTGATTAAAGTCATTAGGCGTAGACAGTCAACATTGTTTGGGCATGTTATGAGAAGAAATGACTTGGAGAACTTGGTCACGACTGGCAAGATCGAAGGGAAGCGAGCAAGGGGAAGAACGAGAAGTAAATACCTGGATGGCTTGGCCATATGGCATGGTCGAGACAGGAACACGGAGCTGATCCACGACTCTGGTGATCGAGTGAGATGGCAGAACATGACCGCCAACGCTTACCGGCATGGCACATGATGGATGGATGGATGGATGACCACGTGGCCAGCATACTGTCACTTGTCTACCAGCCAGTGGCCATGTTTTCAAGTCTTCTTTTAGAAGGGGATGTTTGTTCAATGACCTGAGCGCCGAGACCTACCTATGTTAAATGAGAACTTGAGGTTACTGACGTCTCAGTAAAGTTCGTCCTCAAATGGAGCGGGTGTGGGTTAAAACAATTGTTTGTTTCTTTTGCATATGTTGCACATTCGTTCAGTAGGCACGCAGCCCTGGCATATACCTGTTGTTGTTTTTATTGTTTTGAATATGTCATTATTGCTTTACCCAGTCCGATATGTTGAGTACTAAGACTAAAACATGAGTGTCTTAGGCCTAAGCATGTTGTGATATATGATGCGTGTTCGTCGGTGTTAACGTTAGTTTCCTGTATGAGTATAAAATCAAGTTTATATTTGTGTATGAGTGGTATAAGATGATTAATTTTGGATCTTATATCTCAAATGTTAATACTCATTATTGTAATTTCCGCTGCCATTTTTGTTGTAATATAAGAAACGGTTGAGTATAATTATGTTTCTTGTTTAAACTGTCTGTATTCATGTTATCATTTCTGGAAATGTTTAGTACATTCCTTCGCCGGGCTTGAAATATCTAAGTCAATAACGAGGCGTGGAGAAGAATCTGACAGGCTTCTTCGTCGTTGTGATGTGTTGATATTTACACTGGCCCTCGGCCATCAAGAGGCCGTGGGCATGAAAACGTGAGGAGAAGAAATTCATTGGCATTGAGAATCTTTCGCATTTACTGAACCCTTGCCTTCTACAAATCCACATTGTTCTTCTCCTATTTATATATCCATTATAAATGATACTCCTGTGTTGTTTTTTTTTCTCTCCACAAGAATGGTTTATGCTACATTCCTCATTGTCACAGAAAAAACTGCAGTTTAATGATTCCTTGATAACTTACATATTAAAATACAAGGAAGGAGAAGGGTTAACAATTGTGTACTTCATTCTGCGAGGAGGAATAAAATTCACGAGCATTGACCTACGAATATAAAAATAGGATACAGGTACGCGCCGAGGGCAGTGACTCCCGCTAGTATCGGGGCGACGGGAAAATGAACGGAGAATGCTTTGAAGTGCAAACGAGCGATGGACAGAGGACCAGCTCAACAGCGGAGAACGGAGCGCCCGGACGTATACGTGATTTCACTGAACTTTTGATGTTACGGGAACGACAAAGGCGATTGTTGATGTATGGACATCAAACACTAACGAAGAACGGAAGGCCCAATATAAATAGTAGCAATTGGGATTGTTGTGTTAGTGTGTGCTACCTAAAGGGACGGCAAACTGGATTTATGTCTCCTGAAAATAGCAAAGAAATCATCCCGGGAAATGGGATAGAAGTGATTGTGTGCTAATAGATTTCAATGCTTGGAGTATCATTAATTCTAGATATATAAGGTAACACTAATATTAGAGTAATATTAGCATAGGGAAATATGTGGTTGTGCGTAGGGTTTACTATTGCTTTCTATTTAGTGAATAGTTTATACTTTAGTGAATTCTGCTGTTTATGTCAGAGTAATTCTTTCGGAGGCTGTTTCATTACGGCTGGAGAAAGATAATCACATAGACAGTGATATGAGGCAGACTTAAATCACCTGATTTAATGTTTATTACCCAGGTTCTACTACACAGCCTGACCTATCAAAGAAGATCAACCAGTACATCTCTTGTACAGAGAAAGCAGTGTTGATAATACAGGAAAGACCTTTTAATTTAATCAGGCACTTCACAGGTGCAGTGAAAGTATGTCACTATAGCAAATGCAAAGTGGGTGACTTAACGAATGTCAAAAAACAGGTTTTGGTGAACCTTAGAGAAGAAACTTTATTCAAGCATAGAAAATAGGATAAAACATTTTCATTTAGTACTCACCTAAACGAAACAGGGAAGAACCCTAGACCAGTGTACATATATTCAGAAAACGGTTAAATAACTGTGGACAGGTGTGAGGTGTTTTCACTGATGGATTATAACAACATAAAACTGAAAACTCTGTCTACGGAAAGGACTTACCGTGATCACATTACTGTACGGTGTTACTGTGGTGAACAATTGTTTGTGTTTTCAAGAATTGGATTAAGTCAAGACCCAAGCTGAACGGATCATACCGGGTGAGAACGTTCTAAGTCTGTGTTTGATATCTGATGTTTTGGCCTGTTGAATATGCCGGAGAAGATTACGGAGACTATCTATCAACATCTTATCTTGCATCCACACTAGAAGAACATACCAACTACATAGACACTATCCATACATACACCAGACATAGTTTTTATTAATAAATCTTTTGTTTATTGTTGAAAGGAACTGTTGTCGGAGTATGTGTTGAAGGAATAACGGAGAGAGAATGAAAGAAATAGATATATGGAAGGGAAGACAGAAGAGAGGAGTGTAGACTAAAGTCAGGCAATAATCCCAACAGATAATAAGTTGAAGATGTACTTGTTGATTCCAACTTCCTCTCAGGAAAACAAGTGACATAATTGGTGGAGCAGCGGGGTAGGAAAAATACCCATATGACCTGGAGGCATAACAGGGCATATGAATAAAGGGGTACTTGCATATTGGCACACGCATAGCGGAGTACCTACATGTTGGGACATACTGATTAGAATAAAAAGAAGTATATATTGATGACTTTTAATGGAAGGACGTCCATTGGATATATGGTGCCATTACATTTATGGTAGAACCATTTCATTAATGCTGGTGACTTTACAGTGAGAAAGTTCCAGACAGAGTGAATGTGGATAGGTGGTAAGACACATTACATACCTAGTCACACGGTCACACGTCTACATAAGTCTTTATCCTATATCTCCTCTGGTGGATGAGAGAGTGGTTGTGATGTACGGTGTGGTGTTGTAGATTTAGAATATTTAATAGACATAGATAAATGATATAGGTTCTAGGTAGATTATCTATTTATAGGAAGGACTTCTTTATTGCTTGAGGTGTCTGTACTCTATTTGAAGGACTTACATTCTTAACTATGGCAACTCCTAAAGTAACTACAGCAGAACTAAGGGCCAACGGGGAGGAAATTGGTTTAGCTGGCTCGGAACTAACTGATTACATCCAGGAAAGAGAGCGAGAGATTCGTCAAGCGGAACGAGAAGATCGGAAGGCCGAGTTGGAAGTGAGAAGAATAGAGGTGGAGACCAAACGAATGGAAATGGAACAAGAGGCCAAGAAACTGGAACAGGAGACCAAGCGACTGGAAATGGAACAAGAGGCCAAGAAACTGGAACAGGAGACCAAGCGACTGGAAATGGACCAGGAGACCAAGAAACTGGAAATGGAACAGACTGCCAGGAGACAAGAAATGGAACATGAATACCGCTTGAAAGAGTTAGAACTCAAGACACAAACTAAGGGTGAAATAGATGCAGCAGAAGGAAGTTCATCTTCACCTGGGGCAACCCACATGATTGGGCAGGGTTACCATGCCATGAAGTTTCCCTTGGCGGTCTTTGATGAAAGTAAAGAGAAGATATACCAGTTTTTGGATCGGTTCGAGGCTATGGCAGTCGCTATGGGACTGGATAGAACCAGATGGGCTCTTAAATTATCCCAGGCCTTACGTGGTTCAGGGTACGAGGTCTACACACGCCTACCACCAGGACAGGAAAATCAGTACGAGGAATTAAAAGCCGCTTTGATGAAACATTATGAAGTCACAGCACAAACGTATAGGAAGAAGTTTAGATCGTCTAGAAGAGAGCCGGGAGAACTATTCGCCGCCTACAGTCTGAGGCTGAAATCCTATCTCCAGAAATGGATGGACTTGGCAGAATTCAAGAGGGATTATGAGAGTCTCGAAGAGATGATGGTGGTCGACCAGATGCGAAAGCAAATGTCGAAACCTCTCAGAACCTACTTGGGAGAACAAGGGGCGGAACGGATTGATGTTGTAAATAAGCTGGCGGAACGATTCGTAGAGGTACATGGGGAGGCTGCGGAACTCAGTATTCAAACCAAAGGTCAGGAGAAACAAGAGAAAAAGAAACCTAAGAACTGGGAAGGAGAAAAAGTGGAACCTTATATAAAGCACACAGAGGAGAGTTCCGAGAAGGTGAAGGAAGGAAACCAGAGCACCTCGAATTCTTCAGCGAAACGACAGTGGTCGGAGAAGTGGTGTTCATTCTGCAAAGTGCCATCTCATAACACGAAGGACTGCAGATCGAAACCTAAAAGTTCTTACTTCGCAGCATGCAAAGTGATTCCTACGACGGTGATCACAGACAAGGCTGAGATCGGCGAAGGAGAAAGGAACAAAAAAGACACACGGAAACCTAGGAAGGGAACATGGTGTACACACTGCCAGTCGATAACACATAATACTGTGGACTGCAGATGCAAGGCAAACGATGCCAATTGCATAACCAACCTCGAGGAATCAAAAGAGGAAGGCAAGGAAACGGTCAAGGAGATGAAAGACACTCAGGACCAAGAGAGACCACCTGTGGTTGAACTGATTGAAGTCAATGGCCAGCAGGTTGCTTGTCTCTACGATACAGGTTTGGATGGGGAAGCGGTGGTGGACGCCAGCTTGGTAAGCCCAGACCAACTTACAGGGGAGACCATAGAGCTAAAGCCGGCAATGAGGAGTGCTGTTACCATGACGCTGCCAATCGCCAAGGTGGAGATTAAATCCAGGTACGTCACGGGCATTATTCCTGCGGCGGTATTAGCTGACTCCCTATTCCCAATGATCATTGGCACGAAATATGTCTTTTTGGGGATGCCCAAACAGCCAACCCACAAAGGAACAGTAGTCAGTGGATCTCACGGGAAGGAAAAAGAGGCAGAGACTCTATGCGACAACTCAGGGATAGGAGAATTGCATACTGCCCAGAGGAAGGATACTACGTTGCATCCTTGCTACAGGAAGCTGCAAAGAAGTGCTGAGCTACCAGAACGGGGACAGTACTTTCTGAAGAATCAACTACTCTATCGGAGAGCTGGGAGGGGAGATAACCTGCATGAGCAGTGGGTGGTTCCAGAGACCCACCGTCCTCACATTCTTCAGAGTGGACACATCATAGGCGAGAATCGACATATGGGTGTCAGAGAGACCTTGCAGCAAATATCCGGCCATTATTGCTGGCCAGGAATGACCGGAGATGTACGCCGGTGGGTGAAGTCTTGTTCGGAGTGCCAGAAAGCACCACCCAACAAGCGAATTAAGAGGAAACTAGCTCTTAAAGTGGAAGACAAAGTGGAAGTGTGGGGTCCAGCAGAGACCAATATACTCCAAGTAGGATGGAAAGGACCTTATCCTGTGGAAAAGGTGGTGTCCAAGAACATCTACAAAATACGGATCGGGGAAGAGAAGAAAAATCTCCCTAGACATCTCATTAGGAAATATGAAGAGAGATCCGGGAGCAAAGCTTCGCACTTTATGGTGATGGCAGCCATTGGGACAAAAGTTACCAGTCCAGACGAAGACCAGAGATCGCCAGTACAACATAGGAGGGCCTATGGGACAGTACGTGATAGGTCAGATTTACCCAACGACAGGAGGAGGGAAATCACAAGTCAGGGAAAGGACAAGAGTGAAAGTTTCACCGGTAACCAAGTTCAGAAGGGGTGGGTAACGTCGGGAAAGGCGAGAAATACCCAGGACTCCAACCGAAGATTGGCTGACCAGATACAATATCGCCCAAGATGGTCCTGGAAGCAAAAGTCCAGGAGATTTGGGAAAGACGACTCGGTCCAACGAGGACGAGGGGGGACATCCTCAGAGGCAAAGCCGGGGGAAACCAAGAGGACATGGAAGCAGTGTTACAATCAGGATGGGACGATCCGTCTGTATTGTGAGCCATCGCTTACGCCAGTGGAAAGGAGGTCGACTGAACGTACAGGTGCGATGAGCCAACACTAGTTTCAGTCATGAGTAGTATGGTAGGGTGCTTATGAAGTCGCCTACTGGATGAGGTGTTGATCCAGGTGAGGATCCAATCATATCATCAACACGTGATGTTAATAGCTACTTCAGAGAAGCTCAACGCACGGTGGATGTGATGGACGTTGTTGTTGCAACAGGACTTCACAGTGGAATACATCCCTGGTAAGGAGAATGTAGGAGCGGATTTCTTATCTAGACATCCAACTCCAGAGGAAGAGGAATAAGTTGGAGGATCATAGGAATCAAAACTACAGGGATGAAGAGTCGACGCGGTCAACTCTCTTAAGAGGGGGCCTATGTCACAGAAAAAACTGCAGTTTAATGATTCCTTGATAACTTACATATTAAAATACAAGGAAGGAGAAGGGTTAACAATTGTGTACTTCATTCTGCGAGGAGGAATAAAATTCACGAGCATTGACCTACGAATATAAAAATAGGATACAGGTACGCGCCGAGGGCAGTGACTCCCGCTAGTATCGGGGCGACGGGAAAATGAACGGAGAATGCTTTGAAGTGCAAACGAGCGATGGACAGAGGACCAGCTCAACAGCGGAGAACGGAGCGCCCGGACGTATACGTGATTTCACTGAACTTTTGATGTTACGGGAACGACAAAGGCGATTGTTGATGTATGGACATCAAACACTAACGAAGAACGGAAGGCCCAATATAAATAGTAGCAATTGGGATTGTTGTGTTAGTGTGTGCTACCTAAAGGGACGGCAAACTGGATTTATGTCTCCTGAAAATAGCAAAGAAATCATCCCGGGAAATGGGATAGAAGTGATTGTGTGCTAATAGATTTCAATGCTTGGAGTATCATTAATTCTAGATATATAAGGTAACACTAATATTAGAGTAATATTAGCATAGGGAAATATGTGGTTGTGCGTAGGGTTTACTATTGCTTTCTATTTAGTGAATAGTTTATACTTTAGTGAATTCTGCTGTTTATGTCAGAGTAATTCTTTCGGAGGCTGTTTCATTACGGCTGGAGAAAGATAATCACATAGACAGTGATATGAGGCAGACTTAAATCACCTGATTTAATGTTTATTACCCAGGTTCTACTACACAGCCTGACCTATCAAAGAAGATCAACCAGTACATCTCTTGTACAGAGAAAGCAGTGTTGATAATACAGGAAAGACCTTTTAATTTAATCAGGCACTTCACAGGTGCAGTGAAAGTATGTCACTATAGCAAATGCAAAGTGGGTGACTTAACGAATGTCAAAAAACAGGTTTTGGTGAACCTTAGAGAAGAAACTTTATTCAAGCATAGAAAATAGGATAAAACATTTTCATTTAGTACTCACCTAAACGAAACAGGGAAGAACCCTAGACCAGTGTACATATATTCAGAAAACGGTTAAATAACTGTGGACAGGTGTGAGGTGTTTTCACTGATGGATTATAACAACATAAAACTGAAAACTCTGTCTACGGAAAGGACTTACCGTGATCACATTACTGTACGGTGTTACTGTGGTGAACAATTGTTTGTGTTTTCAAGAATTGGATTAAGTCAAGACCCAAGCTGAACGGATCATACCGGGTGAGAACGTTCTAAGTCTGTGTTTGATATCTGATGTTTTGGCCTGTTGAATATGCCGGAGAAGATTACGGAGACTATCTATCAACATCTTATCTTGCATCCACACTAGAAGAACATACCAACTACATAGACACTATCCATACATACACCAGACATAGTTTTTATTAATAAATCTTTTGTTTATTGTTGAAAGGAACTGTTGTCGGAGTATGTGTTGAAGGAATAACGGAGAGAGAATGAAAGAAATAGATATATGGAAGGGAAGACAGAAGAGAGGAGTGTAGACTAAAGTCAGGCAATAATCCCAACAGATAATAAGTTGAAGATGTACTTGTTGATTCCAACTTCCTCTCAGGAAAACAAGTGACACTCATGAAGTTATAATACCGTCTGGTTTCACTTACATACATCTAACATGTTAATATTCAGTCTTCTCATTTCTTTCTTATTGTTATCAAAGTTTAGGATGGGCGTTATTAAGTTTCTTTGAATTTTGTGTGGCCCTAGGTGGCCAGTAAAAAATGTGTGTGTTTTTTTTTTTTTTTTTTTTTTAAAGTTTATTATGTACAAAAACAGTGTCTTTTTACATTAGCAAATACACCATATACATTCATACACGGGTGACAACATTATATTCTTGGCATTTTGTAACTACATACATATTAACTGTCGACGATGGTGATTAAGTAATCATTCGCTCCCATGCATAAGAATAGAAAGAAAAAGCAGCGGCTGCAGCAGGATATAACAATATTAATTAATTTCGGATTTTCACCTGTATTTCGCGATACGATGGATCTCCTTGTAAGGTATGTACAAAGTTGTTGATGTTTAGTACGTTTCTTCTCGCAGGAGTTTAATATACCTATTTGTTTCCAATTCATGCATAAGAAACCATTTAATAGGAAATCTTTCACACTTCTGGTATTCTCATTCGCACTTATGTGTCAACAACATTGCTGAATCCATTTTGTTTCCAGTTTGTGGCCTTAGAGAAGGCCAGTAAAAAAATGTTCTACTTTTTTTTTTTTTTTTTTTTTTTTTTTTTTTTTAATTTTAGGGTTTGGCGGTCATCCCAGACTAGCTGGTTCCCCGCCTCCCCTGTTTTTGGCGTGGACCCTTAGTCCCACTGTGAGCTATTGCCCACAGTGGTCCACCGGGCCCACATTTAAAGTGATGCTAATGTGAGGGTTTTTTTTTTTTTTTTGATCACCCGGCCCCCGACCAGGCCAGGCGCACTACTGCGGGGGATGCAGCAAATGCGCCTGATCTTAGCCAAGGGACCGAGATTGATCATCCCGGCCTCCGACCAGACCAAGCGCACTACTGGAGGCCAGCAAATACACTTGATCTTAGCCAAAAGGCCGAGAAGCGATTTAATAGGAAATCTTTCACACTTCTGGTATTCTCATTCGCACTTATGTGTGTCAACAACATTGCTGAATCCATTTTGTTTCCTGTTTGTGGCCTTAGGAGGCCAGTCAAAAAATGTTCTACACCCATATAGGGGTAGTTTAGAGATCATATAAACTAATATACATTGAAAGTATACAAATAACACTTTGAGAAATGAATAAATGATGAGAAAGTGCGTTATAAAATTTAAGTATGTAAATATTACAAAATATTTTCTATAAGAAATCTAGAGGTATTTTATTTAGCATTAATAAATTTTATTTCACCATTAAGTCTCTTACTTCTGAGATTATAGAATATAAGTTTTTTGTTATTTGTAAATACTATCGTTAGTATATGCTTTATTGTTTTTAAACGTCATGTTATCTCCCTTGTAACTATATTAGTGTATTATGTCCCCTACTCATTGCTTATGTAAGTGTTTTTCTTTCAGATATCTTGTAATTCCGCAGACTGCTTGAACATAATTATTAAGTCCGAGATAATTGTACCGGAGGTCAATGCGCTGGAGGACTTGCATTGAACGTAGTGGTGACTACATCGAAAAATTATACATTTGATCTTTAATTTTACAGAATAAATTCACCGAAAGAAAACAACATTTAAAGGGTTTCATTTGAATCCCCCTTGTATGTCCCTTGGTTGATGTTATGTTGTGGTTTATAATGACATTTTTGGTTACATTCAAACCCCCCCCCCCCCCCTTTTTGTTTAAAAACTTATTATTAAAAACAATGTTTGTCAGATTTCAATATTTGAAGACAAAACCAACAGGTTATAGTATAGTGTATTGCTCATCAATGCTTTGTTTTATGCTGCGTGACTTCCGCAGTATAATTCTCAGGAGATGTAGTGAAATATGCCAAACAAAAAGATTATACATTATTGTATTATATTTTTTTTTCTTTCACACAAAATTAATCACCTCCAAAATATTTAAAAATTATTTGCAGTTATAACTGATTTGGTATCTCTACAAGTAAAGCACCGGTGGATTTCATTTTGTCAACCCTATTGAAAAATCAGATGGAAAGTGTCCATCAAGGGTGACAACATCAACGCAGTCAAGACGACACAATACAATAGTGTCAATCATGTATTGTCTGGCTCAAGATCAAAACCTCCGCACTCAACTTCTACACTGTAAGTTTTTTTTTTTCATATCCCTTACAGGACGTTGCAGTCAACACAAGCATTTTCCCGCTGCTGTTGGTGTAGTAGGCAAGATAGCGCTCAGTAGTTTGCCATTGCTTTCTGAGCGACCGGCTCACATACCCCTAAGTTACCGACGCGGAGAGAACCGCTACTAATTTTCGCGCACAACACGTCACTCACGAGAGTATACGGGACTACGGAGAAAGACACTAACACCTAGGCCAGGGAGACCGGCTGTAACCGGAGACCACTGTAAGCTAGTTTATTAATAAACTGGAATTTTATTAAAGTTTATTTACGGCAAATGAATGTAGGCCAGGCATAAGAACTTAAGAAGCCACCTTCCATCATACGGGATACGGGAATAATAATAACTAAGATAGATGATGATAGCTGATAATGATTAAAATTTTTTTTAAATCTAAAACAAATATTGTTGCGTATCCCTTACAGTTGCAGTCAACACCAGAATTGTTCAGCTGCTGTTGATGTACTAGGCAAGTGTTACGTTCAGTAGTTTGCCATTGCTTTCTGAACGACCGGCTCCCATACCAGCACGTTATAACACAACGCGACACGGTCTGTTGCACACATCGGTCGCAGCTGAGTTTCGAACGGCTAGTACCCGGCTCACGAACCGCGTTCGCACGGACACCGGCTTGATAATGATAGATGAAGGATAAAGAGATCCTAAGATCAATCAATCAATGAGGTGCCGTCTCCACAGTGAAGGTTGGCTGCAATGGATCTCCAACACTGTCTCTCTCTTGCCCTGACTGTACATTCTGTCTGATTGCTGTTCATCCATCTCTTGATGTTTTCTTGCCACTTGTATCGTTGTCTACCTCTTGCTCGCTTGCCCTCATTCTTGCCATCCAGTATGGTTTTTATAAGAGATTATGTCTTTTAACAAGGCCGAAATATTTCATTTGCTTCTTTTTTATTCTGGAACCTCTGTATTTGATTGTGTTTGTTTCCATGAAATATGGCATATTCTTCTATATCCCCACATCTCCAGGGCCTCTAATCAACTTTCTAGTTGCTTGTTCAATGTCCAGGTTTCCACTGTTGAATATACGTAATGTTTGACAATTCTCGTTTTTAATGAATTGTCAATCTCTCTAAATGTTAATATTGACTTCATGCTGCTGAAAGCACTTTTGGCCATTCTTATTCTCTTTTTGATTTCTGCTTCACTTCTGCCATAATCTGTTATTACATGTCCAAGACAAGAGAAACATGTTAATTGATCTAGTATCTGCCCGTTTACTGTAATGTTCATTGATGACCTTTCCTTTCCACTGCTAATTATCATAGTTTTGGTGTTTTGGGTGTTAATATCTAAGCCACATTCAGCACTATGCCTCTTTAATTGTTCCACTAGGTCTTGTAACTCTTGCTCGCTTTCTGCTAGTTTTTAACACGGTATCCAAAGATTAATTTTTTTTTCATTGTGACACTTTATAAAATACACAATTTTTAATTTACTGCCAGTATCATGAATGTGCCGGCTTCCTGGCCTAGAGGTTAGCGACTTTTCTCCGTAATCTCGTATACTCTCGAAAGTAACGTGACGACGGTGAGAATCAGCAGTGGTTCGAATCGCGTCGGTAACTTACGGGGTATGTGAGCCGGCCGCTCAGAAAGCAATGGCAAACTACTGAGCGTAATCTTGCCAAGAAATCAACAAACAGCTGAAAGATGCTGATGTTGACAGCGATGTCATGTAAAGGATATGTAAAAAACATAATGGGTGTGGCTGGTCTCCCCGGCGTAGGTGTTAAGGATTGTCAAGAACCTGGATTCATACAGGCATGCTGGCCACTTCATTCATACCTCACGATCACAAACACGATTGTATGAATGGTAATAGGAATCAATATTTATTCTACACATATATATACTGCTCGCTTCTCGAGCATACATTAATTAATCGCACTCATAACTCAAATACATTCTTCACACTCGCTATGTCTAACTGCGTCCTTTCTAAACTACACAGTGGCTAGAGTAACACCACACACATCTTGTCGCTCTAACTGTCAAGTCCGGTCTCCCTGAGTTTACATGTTTCGCTAACTTCTTGGTCCTCAAGTTCTCGTGCGGTCAGCAGCGCTGCATGCTGCGTCACCTCCCACGTAGTCCAGTAGTCGGGTACTCGTTAACCTACAGTAGTACTACCGTTCAGTCTGTCTACGGGTAGTTCCCCGTGGTTAACGTCCCCGGTCCTATCCTGGGGGTGGATCCCCGTTATGTCCTAGCTATGACACCTCCGTGGCCTATCTATGTCCTGTCTTATAACTGATACTGTCTCCTTCTATCTATTCTCTTGTAAAGGTCCTTATCTATGTCCTGTCTCTGTCCTTTCCTTACTTCGGTCTTTGTCCTACTTACATTTATATATCCAGCTCTTTGACAAGGATGTTGTTCGTAATCCCGTGTACTCTCGTGCGAAACACAGCTGCGAGAAATTCGGCAGCGGCTCATGTCGCGTTGGTTACTCACGGAGGGTATGTGAGTTGGTCGTTCAGAAATCAATGGCAAACTACTGAACGTAAAACTTGCCAAGACATCAACAGCAGCTGGAAAATGCTGGTGTTGACTGCAATGTCCTGTAAAGGATATGCTGGAGAAAAAAAATCATGAATGTGGTGTGATTCTTTAAGAAATTGAGAAACTTAGAAAACTACAATTAAAATATAATATTTCTTATATAATTCACCGTACTTTCTATTAATTCTACTTCTCGTTTTGTTTGTTTATTTGTTTGTTTGTTGTTTTTTTTGGGGTGATTCAATGAATCATTTCTTTAGGAAGTTAATTGCTAACAAATAATAATACAATATTATTTATGAGGAACGATCATGATGTGTTCCATATTTGTCTGTAGCCGAGGGGAAAAGGACAAGGGAAAGACTGATGTTTCCTTTGCTACGGCGCTTAAGAGGTAGAGAGTAACTCTGACTTCGTTATGGCCAAAGAAGAAAAGGAGTGACATAAGCCTGGGTCATTGACAATGAGGTTGAGTGACCGGGCATGAGAAAGAATGGGTGAGAGTGGGAGACAGTAAAGTGACTGACCTGGCTATGAGAAAACCGCCAGTCATGAGAAATAAAATAGTGAGGGTAGAGGGAAAACCCCTAGGGTGGATGGGGCGAGAGATAGTGTATTTGTGTGTGAAGTCAAGGGACTTCAGGGAGTTGAGTTGGAGATACCGGAGGAGTCGGTAGTCCACGGAGAACGGTGTTGTGTTGTTCTCCTAGTTGTGAAGACCGGCCGGAACCAGAGTGGGTTCTATAGTGAGTGAGGGCCTGAACCCAGAGTGGGTGATATAGTTAGTGTAAACTAAGACCCAGTGTGTGGGTGTATTGTGTGAGGTCCAGCGGTGGATAGGAGCTAGATTACCTGTCTTGTGGATTTGATATGAAGCAGGCTTGAGAAGCCAGTGATGTGTGCTGGTTAAATTGTGAGGAGGATATTTATATTCTATGTATTACATTATTTCTGGATGTATAAACATGTTCCGTCTGTCCGTCTTATTTCTGGAATAAATGATTATGTGCGCCAACTCAATCTTGTTTCATGACTGGTGAAGGTGCATTTCTGGGGTGAGTTGGATTAAGAGATGGTTAGATAGCTCAATTGACACACCATGAACATCGTTACCTAGACAACGACCATCACACGAAAACTTATCAGCAAGAACATTGAAAACTTATCATAAAGAACGACGTGTGACATCTGGGTCTCTCCTGGCAAGAACGACGGGGATGTATTGATTATTTGGAAGGCTACGTACGGTCAAGAACAATTTAGACATTGTTGTCATTCTGAGATATCTGTGGGCTCTTCGCTGAGAGAGGAGTTATTATCGGGTGACTTCGTTCCATCAAACTAACAAACCCTTGACAAATTGGATATTATTGCTTAAATAAGTTAATGTGAACTCTTCGGTGTGTGCGCCAGATAATTCACACAGACAGACGGGAGTAACAACTCAAGCTAGCAGACAGTTCAAGTGAAGTTCACGACAGGTAAATTTGATACCAGACAGTAGTGCTCAAGCTAACGGAAAACCAGGATTAATCCAGAAGGTGGGGGAATATCCTACGTGTGTGTGTAAGACCGCACATCGGGAAAAACTGTCAGCGCGCGTTAAGAAAACAGCGGCACAGATTGACGAAGAGTGTGTGGTGACGGGGGTGGGTCACTAGGCACAAACACCGAGCACAGGTAAAAGTCGCGTGAACAAGTGAACAAAAGTGTTTGCGACAAGAGCGGAGCATCACAAGTGGACATTGTCGCTGTCGGTGATAAAGACACGATTGAAAATTCAAGATACTGACAGGTGTGTGTGTGTGTGTGCTGAGGCAACGCACTGTGTTGTCGCAAGTTGACTGGTCAAGATTTGTCGACGCAGTTAATAGGACGGGGTGGAAACAAGAACCCTACCACCAGAGTTGGGGAGGGGTAATGGTGGAAAGGGTGATTTTCCACGAAGTTAAAAAGAGCAGCCGTGTCGGGGCTGAGAAGGTTGTGTGGAAATATTTACGGAGGATTTTTCCACTGATTGTGATAAAGATGTACTGATGTACAGACGGAGGTACTGACTGAGGTTGACTGCGAAGGTTAAGGTCAGGGACAGTGGACATTTACTAACAATTTTCCATCGTTCTAAGTATTGTTGTTGTGGGTTACGTAATTATTTGTATGTGGTCCAGTGGTCGTAATAAGTAGGATATTTTTGCATTGTTTCGCGACGTACGGGAGACAAAGCAAAGAGAAATTGTCTGGGTACACATTGTATGTTGTTGAGAGGCAGCTGACGAGTCAGTTTGTTTTGTGCGGTTGAGCATTGGGTCGTCTCGACTTTATACACGGTGTCCAAGTGTCTATCGTCAGATCTATGTACATTATTCATTTTATATTTGTTCTTTTTTACTGGTTTCTCTTTACTGTTACATATGATATTTGTTGTGGTCGGATATATGTTATTATTGTGATCTTTCGTCATGTCCGCTGTCTAGTGGTCTTTGTCAGTTTATATTTATATATTACACGCACTGTTGGTGTCCCTACACAAGCTTGTGGTTGTTACTGTAGTTTATTTCTTTGTGATCACCGTCTCCGTGTACTTGGCTTGTGAGTCTAGCGTTGTATAGAAAACACTTAGTGTTATCATCCATTTGTTTGTATATGTATTTATATGTATGTTTAACAATATTTCCAGAAATGTTATACAACTATTTGTTATAGATATATGCGAGGGAGGATATTTCCCCTCACTACCTAGTGCTTATAGAGTGATTGGGTGAGTACAGAGTGATATTTTAGCACTACGAATTTACGTACACAGGGAGTAGTGGTGTATTTAGGGAGGGCACACAAAGACTAGTAGCAGAGTCTTTACATTTATAGTTGGCTGACAGACAGCAACGTGTCCACAAGTAAAAGATGCCCACTTTAATGGAATATATTGAAGCAGGTGAACGAATAGGCCTGAAAGGTAAAGAGTTACAGGAGTATGCAGAAGCAAAAGAACAAAAACAGGCGGAAAGAGAGGAGAGGCATAATGAACGCGGGGCAAAGCGTCTACAGGAAGAGAAAGAGACACAAGTAAAACTAGCTGAAATGGAAAACAAACGTCTACAGGAAGAGAAAGAGAACAAGTAAAACTAGCTGAAATGGAAAACAAACGTCTACAGGAAGTAAAGTTAGCTGAAATAGAAAACAAGCGTCTACAGGAAGAGAAAGAGACACAAATGAAAATGGAAATTGAGAAAGAGAAGATTAAGATAGAAGCTGAAATTGCTCAGAAAATTAGATCTATCTTCGAAAGGTCAAAGTGAGGAAAGCAGAAGACCGTCGCAGTCGTCACAGAGATTAAAACTGCCATATTTTACAGACCGGGACCAACTTGAAAATTATTTGGCCAGGTTCGAGGCATCAGCCAAAGCGTTAGGTATTCCAGAGAAAGAGTATGCGATGCGACTTGGCGAGTTTCTTATGGGTAAGGCACTAGACACCATGTTCAATTTACCTGTAGAAGAAAGAAACAACTACACTATCTTACGTCAACGTTTGCTGACAAAGTTCCAACTAACTGAACATGGATATAGAACAAAGTTTAGACAGTTAGTGCCAGAGACAAATCAAGATTTCACAGATTTTGTTAACACTGTAAAGAATACATTTAACAAATGGATGGAGCTTGCAGAAGTAGGGAAAGATTTTAAAAAATTAGTAGATTTAGTGTTAAGAGACAAAGTATTAGCTTCATGTAATACCAATTTAGTGGCTTTCTTTGAGGAACGTAAGCCAAAGGACATAGACACAATGTCTCAGTTAGGGCAAAACTATATGACTGCACATCCTAACAGTTCTATTGGTAGAGAAATGAGTGAGGAAATAGTCTGTGCAGCGTACACTAAACAGGACCAGAATCCAGTTATTAGACCAAGGGCGAAAAGTGTGGATTCAGCACAGAAAGGTGAGCAGCAAGAACTTCAAGATAATGGTTTCCGTGGCAACCATTTTAGTAGAGCAGGACGGTACCCATATAGAAGAGGGAATTTCCAGAGACGTCCAAATTATGCCTGATGTTGAAATTGAGGGAGCTGGAGACACAAGGCAGCACAGTGCGATGCACAACCATCCAGTGAGCCAACAAGTAACGCAAGGAAGGAGATCATCTGTTTCAAATGTGGAAAGAATGGGCATGTCAGCCATCAATGTAGGATGAGAGAAACAGAGCACTCAAATGCAGCGCAAGTAATTGAGACGCTGAACAATGAAGATTGTAGTGGGTGCAAACCTCTTTTTGAAAAAGACAGTCAGCCAGTCCTAATATGTGGTCATACAGTGAAAGCTGGATCAGCAGTGCATGAAGGAGGAAGTTTGAAGCTGCATCAGGGCTTCGTCAATGATAGACCAGCGTTAACAATTAGGGATTCCGGATGTACGTCTATCGGAGTGAGGAAAAGTTTAATAGATCCCTCGGATTATACAGGGAAAACGATTAGATGCATAACATTCAACGGCACAGTAGAGTTCTACCCATTAGCCATAATAACACTCAGTAAAAACACCATATATCACTGGAAGAGTGACAGCGTGTGTTTTGGACTCACCAGTGGCTGATTTGATCATAGGAAATGTTATAGGAGTTAAAGATTGTACAGAAGAGGAAGTAGTGTATTGGGACCAAAAATATAGTGTAAGCAGTAATGAGGTAGTTACCACAAGAGAACCTAAATTAGAGAGTATAGCTGAGGTAGAAGAGGCACTTGAAGTAGACACAGGAACTCAGGACAAGGATAGTACAGCTGAGCAGATGAGAATGGATCCCAAATATAGTGCTAGTGGCTCCCAGAGACAAGATACTACTCTGTACAAATGTTCCCAAGGGTGTAGGAGAGTAGAACATAGGCAGTCAAAGAAAGGTAGATGGTGCTTCGAGAGGAAGAACAATGTTCTCACTTGCAGGTTTTCAGATAACAGAACTGCACGTGGGCAAGGAGCAGTACCTTTAGCACACAGAGACCGATATAGTAGAACAGCTCAGGATAGTGCATGTGCAGGGCACATAGGCATATGGTGTATGCAGCAGAAAGCAAGGTGCCAGATATATGGGCCAAGATTGAATAAAGAGTTCAGACTAAACAGAGACTCAAGTGTAACGGTGCAATATGCAGATAGGAAAGTTGAGTCAGGTCAAAAGAGTGTTCGCGATATTACTGACCCAGGGCTAGGGATAGCAAACAGATGTTGTAATTGTAGAGGTACCATGAGTCTTGGGTACGTGAAAGGGAGGCACAGCATCGACAGGAATCAGAGGAGGGTTAATGCAAGAACAGAACCACCGGATATAGGGTCGGTACACAAATAGTATTGTGGGGTCGTGAAGTAGTAAGAGACCTGTGGGTACATAAGTATAATGCTTTCCTATGATGTATTATTATTATGTGATGTATTAGTTCATGCATTGATACACAAGATAGAAAGATGGTTGTATTTATGTGTGACGAATATAGGAGTGTACTATGAGCATTTGATGTATTATGTAGTGTGGTAGCTAGACTAAGGTGCAGACATACTTAGGGCTACCCAGGCAATATGTCTGGGTCACATATTTAATAAGTGTTAGTCTCCCAATATTTGAAAACGAAGTTTTCTTTTAAGAGGGGGGTGATGACATAAGCCTGGGTCATTGACAATGAGATTGAGTGACCGGGCACGAGAAAGAATGGGTGAGAGTGGGAGACAGTAAAGTGACTGACCTGGCTATGAGAAAACAGCCAGTCCTGAGAAATAAAATAGTGAGGGTAGAGGAAAAACCCCTAGGGTGGATGGGCGAGAGATAGTGTATTTGTGTGTGAAGTCAAGGGACTTCAGGGAGTTGAGTTGGAGATACCGGAGGAGTTGGTAGTCCACAGAGAACGGTGTTGTGTTGTTCTCCTAGTTGTGAAGACAGGCCGGAACCAGAGTGGGTTCTATAATGAGTGAGGGCCTGAACCCAGAGTGGGTGATATAGTTAGTGTAAACTAAGACCCAGTGTGTGGGTGTATTGTGTGAGGTCCAGCGGTGGATAGGAGCTAGATTACCTGTCTTGTGGATTTGATATGAAGCAGGCTTGAGAAGCCAGTGATGTGTGCTGGTTAAATTGTGAGGATATTTATATTCTATGGATTACATTATTTCTGGATGTATAAACATGTTCCATCTGTCCGTCTTATTTCTGGAATAAATGATTATGGGCGCCAACTCAATCTTGTTTCATGACTGGTGAAGGTGCATTTCTGGGGTGAGTTGGATTAAGAGACAGTTAGATAGCTCAATTGACACACCATGAACATCGTTACCTAGACAACGACCATCACACGAAAACTTATCAGCAAGAACATTGAAAACTTATCATAAAGAACGACGTGTGACAAGGAGTAAAAAGAGAGAGAACCTCACACCGCCCTCAACTGACAAAAAAGATGATAGTAATTAGGTAAGAATATACGAGATCTTGGACAGGGGCCTCAACTCTGGACAATAACTGTCACATATGAGACCCAGACAGTGGATTAAGGTGTTAGATTGTGGTAGAAATAGTGGTTGTAAAAACTAAAAGAGACTAAACAAACAAATCAAGAACAGTACAAAAATAGCTCTTTATTCATCAACTGCTACACATTTTGATGACAATTTGTGTTCGAACATATCGAATAATACATTCAATAACAAATGTTCAATAACAGATACAACAGACAACTGCATATTTCAAACAACAACCAAGGGTGGCCCCTATTCAGTCACCAAAACTTAAGGCAACAGGGTACACCAAGTACCACAACACAGGTGCTCCAAACAGTAGCTGAGTAGAATGACACAATACAGGACTTTGACACAGACAACAATAAGACACTACAAAACCATAAGTTACACAACGTAAATCTTAAGACGAGACATAAACAAAAGAGTTGTGACACAAATTACTACACCATGATGAACCCAGGCCGTTCAGTGTTATTATTACATTGTGACAGTCCGTCATGCCATCCGGAACTTCAACTAACTCTCTTTCACGATTGATGATCTCTAGATCACACACCTGATTTATAGAAAGTTCTGCCTGTGCCATCCAGGACCTGCCTCGGCTTAATCTATGACCCTTTACCATATCCATTGCTGCATGCAGCGGGTGATCCCTGTCTGCGGAAACTCTCAGGTACGATTTGGCCTGAAGGACCCTATGCCTATCAGTTATTGTAGGTAGCGCAAGGATATGCCTCATGCAGATAATTGGTGTGTCCTTTGTGCACTCCAGTATTAACTGCATGGCAGCATTCTGTATGCGCTCCAATCTTTCAAGCTGGTTTTTTGATACTGTCAGCAGCCCCAAACCATATTCAATGACAAAAATTATTAACTGCTGAAAGAGCCTGTACAGCATCCTCTGATATACCCCGGTTGCTGCCATAGCCCTCAATGCATTAAGTCCCCTACCAGCCTTCACCACCAAATCCTCCACATGATCCTTAAAAGACAAACACCTGTCAAAGGTGATACCCAAGTACTACTATTTACTCTCTCGACTAAGAGGACATCCATTCAACATAATACCTGGGACGTCTGCCTTGACGATCCGGTTATGGAGGGAGTACCACACAACCGATGCCTTGTCTGGGTTTAAAATGGCCTCTGCGTCCCTGCACCACTCCGTCACCTTGTTTACCGCCACCTGTACGTCTTTCGCCAAACTGGCCCTGTCTCTGCCCTGTCTGTACACCAGCACATCATCTGCAAATGTCAAGATTCTACCCACACCTGGTGTCTCAATAGCTGCGATTTTGCTGGTGTAGACATTAAAGAGCACTGGGGACAAGGCAGATTCCTGCAGCAACCCAGGTGTAATAGTACAGGGGTCAGAAGTCCAGGAACCCATGCGCAGTGCAACCTTACGCTCATAAAGGACTGCCGCAACCCATCTAACAAGGCAAGGGCAGACCTCCATGTCCAACAGTGTGTGTATTAACCGATCATACCTGACCCTGTTATACGCATCCTCCAGGTCAAGAGCTACCGCCACTGTCTCCTGTTTATCCTGGAAGCCCTCGTAGACATCAAATGCAAAAGTTGCAGCATTGGCCCAGGTGTCCTTTCCAGGCCGGTAGCTCCCGAGTCCTTGGGGAAGCAGATTCTGACTTCATAAATGTTGCTGGAGCCTGCGTGCTACTATCTTTTCGAGGACTTTGCTGTACGTGTTTTGCAGGGTTATGATTCGGTACACATTAAGTCTGGAGTGGTCCTTACCTGGCTATGGAAGTTGGACCAGGTAGCTATGTTGCCAATCGTGGGGTATTTCCGCCGTATTGGTGCTTAGGTTGAAACAAAGAGCCACCTTCTCCAAGTCTCCATCATTTATGTTCCTCATATGGGAGTACCTAACCCTATCTGGACCTGACGCTGTATCTTTAGCCCGCTTCAGTACCCGTCTAATGTCCTCCAGTTTAATCTCAGTCCCTCCTTCCTAGTGACCCGTGACAAGGCTTCTCTGACGTTATCTCTAAAAGCCCTATCTTGCTGATCCGTATGTTTAAAAACAACGCACAAGTAAAACTTGTCCTTGTCAGTTGTTATATGTCGGTTGTTATCATCATAAACGGTTCCATGTGTACCAGGCATCACCTGTCTCTACATCTGCCGGTGCAGCCTCCAGAATGTTCCCAATGTCACATCCCCACCGACTTCATTGATAAAGTGTTCCAACTTAATCCTCTTTAGGAGGGAGGAGGAGGGATTAGGAGGAGGAGAGAGGAGGAGGAGGGAGGAGGAAGGAGGAGGGAGGAGGAAGGAGGAGGATGAGGAGGGAGGAAGGAGGAGGGGAGGAGAGGAGTAGGGAGGAGGAGGAAGAGAGGGAGGAGGGAGGAGGAGGAGGGAGAAGGAAGGAGGAGAAGAACGCAGGAGGAGGAGGGGGAGGAGGAGGGAGGAGGAGGAGGGAGGAGGAGAGGGAGGAGGAGGGAGATGGAGGAGGAGGAGGGAGGAGGAGGGAGGAGGAGGAGAGAGGAGGCAGAGGGAGAAGGAGGAAGAGGGAGAAAGAGGAGGGAGAAGGAGGAGTGAGGAGAAGGAGGGGGAGGAGGAGGAGGGAGAAGAGGGAGGAGGAGGAAGAGGGAGGAGGAGGAGGGATGTGGAGGGAGGAGGAGGAAGGAGGTAGAGGGGGGAAGAGGGAGGAGGAGAGAGGATGAGAAGGGAGGAGGAGAAGGGAGGAGGAGGAGGGAGGAGGAGGAGGGGGAGGATGTAGGAGGAGGGAGAAAGGGGGAGGAGGGATGAGGGGGAGGACGTAGGAGGAGGAGGGAGGAGGAGGGAGTAGGAGGAGAGAGGAGGAGAAGGGAGGAGGAAGCAAGAGGAGTGATTAGGAGGAGGGAGGATGGTTAGGATGTAGGAGGAGAAAGAGGGAGGAGGAAGGAGGAGGAGGGAGGAGGATGAGAAAGAGGGAGGAGGAGGATGGAGGAGGGAGAGGGAGGAGGGGGAGGGGAAGAGGAAGAGGGTAGGAGGAGAAGGAGGAGGAGGAGGATTATAACGCATATGCCTGTAGATAACTGCAGCGAAAAGGTGGGCCTGTCTATCTATCTGACCCGGCGTGGCTTCGCCCAGCTCCTGGCGGGTAGCGTCTCATTAAATTCATACAACAACAAAAAAAGTAACTTAAAAGAATGTCCTTCCACACACCATCCATTATTTTTAATGAAAACTGTTTCTAATAACCTACATGACTTTAGATAACTTCTTAAGTATAAAAAGATGAGTTACAATGTTATGCATTGTGCATTATTTTTATGAAAACTTTGAAAATGTCTTAAAGATTGTATCATTATTTATTATAACTCATACGCCGGTACATAACTATAGACAAAGAGTTTATAAATCTTTGAAAACGATGCAACAATATGACTATAAGGTATACAGAAAAGTTATTAAAAGTTATGCCCCTTGAAATAACTTTTACAGAGTTAAGTCCCCTTGCTATATAGAAATTATAATGAAAAATGAAAAATTAAATAATATTAAGTAAGCAGCAGATTTCACACTAAAAAAATATCACAGTTGGCAGTGCGGGAATGAGAGGAAGATGTGTAGAAAATTTCATCTCAATCGGATGGACCGTTCGCGAACGCATAAAGGACATACATACATACAGACGGAGATTGCCTTTTATATATAAGATACTAGCTGACCCTGCCCGGCTTCGCCCAGACCCTGGTGGGGAGCATCTCATTTAATTCATATAAGTAGTCATATAAGTTCTTGTTCCCGTTACCGACTGACTGTCTGTCTGTCTGTCTGTCTGTCTGACCCGGCCCGGCATCGCCCAGCTCCTGGTGTGAAGCATCTCATTTAATTTATATAAGTAGTCATATAAGTTCCTGTTCCCGACTGTCTATCTGTCTGTCTGTCTGCCTGACCCTGTCCGGCTTCGCCCAGTCCCTGGTGGGGAGCATCTCATTTAATTCATATAAGTAGTCATATAAGTTCTCATTAAATTCATACAACAAAAAAAGTAACTTAAAAGAATGTCCTTCCACACACCATCCATTATTTTTAATGAAAACTCTTTCTAATCACCTGCATGACTACAGTAACTTCTTAAGCAAAAAAAGATGAGTTACAATGTTATGCATTGTGCATTATTTTTACGAAAACTTTGAAAATGCCTTACAGATTGTATCATTATTTATTATAACTCATATGCCGGTACATAACTATGGACAAAGAGTTTATAAATCTTTGAAAACGATGCCACAATATGACTATAAGTTATACAGAAAAGTTATGCCCCTTGAAATAACTTTTACAGAGTTAGGTCCCCTGAAATATATGAAATTATGATGAAAAATGAAAAATGAACTAATACTGAGTAAGCAGGCGATTTCACACTAACAAAATATCACAGTTGGCAGCGCTGGATTGAAAGGAAGGCGTGTAGAAAATTTCATCTCAATCGGATGGGCCGTTCGCGAACAAATAAAGGACATACATAGATACATACATACAGCAGGCAGACGATCCTAATTTATATATAAGATGGAAGGAATCAACATTGGGGGACGATGCATCAATAATATTAGATATGCAGGTGATACAGTCTTGATTTCAGACAATGAACAGGACCTGCAACATTTAGTAGATGCGGTTGATGCACACAGTGGATAACTAGGGTTAGAATTGAAGTGTAAGATTATGGTTGTCACTGGGAAAAAAGGAAATACCACAAAGTGATATACAAGTAAATGGGCATATTCTCAAACAAGTGAATCGGTACAGCTATCTCGGAAAAGTCATACCATCAGATGGGAGATGCCTTGAAGAGATTAGAGCAAGAATTGTCATTGCGAAGGTAGCCTTTTGCAAGATGAAAAACATACTGGCCAATAAAAAGATATCATTGAAACAAGAAAAAGAGTGTTGGCGTGCTACATAGAATCTGTTCTTTTGTATGGATGTGAAACTTGGACAATCAGCAATCAAGCTGAAAAAACATCTGATGGCTGCAGAAATGTGGTTTCTGAGGAAAATGCAAAAAATACCATGGACGGACAGAAAAAACTAATGACCAACTACTACAGGAGACAAATGACAATCGTAAATTGATTAGAGAAATTGTTTGGACATGTTATTTGAAAAAATGGATTGGAGAACTTAGTGACAACTGGCAACATCGAAGGGAACAGACCAAGAGGAAGACCGAGAGGAAAATATCTGGATGGTTTGGCCACATGGCATGGACGAGACAGGAAAACTGAGCTGATCCACTACTCTGGTGATCGAGTGAAATGGCGAGTCATGACCACCCACGCTTTCCGACATGATTGATTGATTGATTGATTGAGTAAGAGCTTAATTGCATTGTCCAATACTGTTTTCTTGTTGTACTTTATGCTTGTGTATTACTGCTGCTAGTGTTTGAGTTCTCTCTCGTATAGTTTGTTTAAGAGTTTCCCAGAGTTCTCTCTCTCGTATAGTTTGTTTAAGAGTTTCCCAGAGTTCCCGAGCATTAACCTCTGGTATGTCGCTTGTGTATGTGAGGTTACGTTTTGTTATGCAATTTACATAGTCCTGATTTTGTAAAATGGTGCTGTTAAATCTTATAAAATATGGTGTTGCTTGTACTGTGTTTATTGGTGCAACTACAGCCTTATGGTCTGTGAAGTTCAGTGTCTCCTGTAAATGCTAGACTTGTGTTATATGATGTGAAATGGGCGAGTAAATTCTATCTAATTGCGCTGCTCTGTTATTTGCATTGTCTGTGTGTTTTGTATCAGTTCCATGAGGATGCGTCTGCCTGTATGTGTCTGTTAGCCCATGGATATCTATAATGTGTTGCAATGTGTCTAACTGATGTTCATCCTCCCCTGTTGTGTTTCTAATGTACATTCTTACATTTCCATTTATCAGGTCATGCGCCGAAAGCACACAATTAAAATCACCCCCTAAAATGATGTTGTGACCCCGATTGAACGTGATAATAAGTTTTCCAGTGTTTGGTAGAAGAGCGGCTGATTTCTGTAGTCATGCGGGGCGTGTATGTTGACAATTGTGTATTTATGTATATTATTTTCCACCTGTACTATAGCTATCCTACCCTGGCAGTCCCTGTCCTTCTCTATAATCTGCCGTCTGTCCGATGTCTGTTATGTCCGTTAGTCCATCAGCTGATTCACAATTCCTTAAAATGCTCTAGCATTATCTAATAGTTCCCCTTTCCTTTCAGTTTTCTAAAGTTCCCTAAAGAATTTTTCGGTCTAGTTAATTAGTTAGTCGACAAATCATCCTCATTGCACATTGAACCATTCAGTCCATATGTGCTCAGATTCCCTCCTCAGTAAATCCCTCAGTGTCTAGCGGCTAACGACACCAGTTCTTTTGTTGGTTTATCTTTGGCTTCCTGCGCAGTGTTCTTGTTTGGCCACACCTCTTTTAACTTGATTCACATTCATCACTTGGTTCTCACAAACGCCCCACTGAATACCTTTCCCCGGATACCAAATAGTATATTTAGTTCGTCATCATATTTTATTGCTCTTTTACTCAATCACCACAAGATGAATAAGGCATCAATATTAACCATTATTTTCTGAAGATAAACTGCAAACTACAGTGATGAATCGTAAAATGTCTTACTTGTAGTATTACTGCATATATTATACCTATTAGTCAGTCAACAGACCATCCTTATTGCACATCGAACAATTAGCCCACAAGTGCTCAGATCCTCACTCACTATCTCCCAGTGTGTAGCGACTGATGACAACAATTGTGTGTTTAATGAATATTCTTCTTTGGCTTCCCTCATGGATCTTCATCTGTATTCACCCTGTTTGATGATATATTGTATCTGTATGGTTTAATAACACAATATTGTTATTTATTTCATAATCCTGCTTTTTGCTCTTGCTTTTTATACAATAATACATGTGTACACAATTCAAGATTGGTGACTCAGCCATGTGCACATGTGGTTTGGCGTTGCAGACAGCAGAGCACATACTCCAGGATTGCCCAAACTACAACATATCCAGGCGAACCTTCTGGCCTAGAGAGACAACAGTGGAAGATAAACTCTATGGACCGCTGACTGAACTAAAAAAGACTGTTGGATTCATACAAGAGACAACATTGCAGCTATAGGCTTATTTCAGGCGAACGAAAGAAGAAGAAGATACAATAATAGCTTTGCTGTTTTCATATTTAAAGATTAAACTCTGGTCATCTGCAAAATGCAGTGCCCTGAGTGAACTGTTTAAGTCTTTATCGCATCTTGTTTCAAGCCATTCTTCACTGTAATATTGACTTGCGTCAGTCATTGGGAACTTGTCTTTCTATTCAGACTGCTGAGAATATTCTCTTCTGCCAACTAACCCCTATTTCTCTGCATGGTTTAATTGCACTAGAGAAGTGCTACACTTGCAAAAGTTAATGAACTATTTGTAGAAAAGAAAGGAATCTACGTCTGAGGGTGTCGCTCATACAACTTTATTTAAAAGCAATCCATCTTAGCATTAGATTGAAAATGGCTTCGGATCTGTATGCGTAGACAGCATCACAATTAATATCATACAGATAAGAAGTATGAATTATTGGACAAGACTCTGTGGTTTCTTGACCTCCGGCACCTCCGAAAGGTCCAAAGACATTTCCACGGTTTGTTTCAAACCCAAGCCTGTCAATGAGCCAGCCACGTCCAACCGTCACTTTGACAATATATTCATCTGGCTCCAGTTCTACAGTGTGGTGGCTAGGTCCTGGACAACTTCCTCTACGAGACACCAGTGTCTCTTCAGGATTACTAGAATTCTGATGTGACAAGACCAGTCCTCCAATCACAGTTATACCTTCCCATGTCCTCTCCCAAATCTCTATTTTCTTAATCTCTAGATCACCATCATCATATTTAAGCTGAGGCTGGGGTTGTTACTGACGTTGTTTTGCATATTGAATATCACCTGGGACAAATGAAAACTCTGCATGCTTTCTTAACTGAAACCAAGTTTCTGGAATCTCCTTTGTCTCGGGATTGCTTTTTTTAGATGTATTATCCTGTTTCATATTCTGTATGACTTTCAATGCAGTCTCTCTGAGTTGCAGATACTTCTGGATGATTGGATTGCTTTTAAATGAAGTGAAATTACTGAGACACGTTTTTAAGTCATCTCTTGGTACAAGTGGCAATCTGACTGTTCTAATCAGCATTTCAATATTTGCTGGATCACTGTCAGGTCTTGTTGATAAGTATTTTAACACTGCATTCAGTATCAGAGTCTCTCTGGCAGCGGATTTTAAACTTAATTTATGAGAATAAAGAATTAAGTCACCATCATTGAAAAAGTTTTCTAAATACTTTGGTTCTAGTTGAGTTAAAGTTTCTGATTGAACAAAATCACCAAAATTTTTCCTAAAAAATGTCCTAGCATTTTCAATCAGCTCTGGTAACATATCCTCAAGTTCCAAATTCAAAACATCATAAATGTTTTCCAAGTCAAAGTTAGCAGTCATAAACTTTACACACATTTTCTTGACATGAACCACACTGAAGTAATCAGCTGACATTAGAAGACTCTGCACATTATCTTTATTAACGTCGAGATGGCCAGTGTAGGCATAATTGAGAAGAGCTTCAAAATCACTTGGATTAATGTTGTGTAGAGTGACTTCCCCTGAGTTGTTTTCATCAAACTGAAACATAAAAGAACAACTAAATTAGAAACACTCTACAAATTACATTATCCACGATTCTTTCAAAACAAACAGACAAGATGAGAAATTGTCAGAAGTTGAGATGCGCCACCACCTAGTTGAATGTAGTGTCGCTGGCAGGCGACCCCCAAATAGTCAGAAATTGACTCGGGACAAATCTAAATGGCTGAAATAAAGATTACGCCCCTGGATATTCAAGAGTACAGTTACAAGTGGCTCATAAATTAGCTGGCCTTGATATTCTCCAAGGAGTGGAAAAAGGGAAAGTTAGATGACTAGGTTTACATCTCCGAAAGGATTACTAAAAATAAAATTTGTGCATATCCTTTACTGGACATCTCTGTCAACACCAGCATCTTTCAGCCGATTATTGATTTCATGGCAAGATTACGCTCAGTAGTTTGCCATTGCTTTCTGAGCGGCTGGCTCACATATCCCGTAAGTTATTGATGCGGTTCTAACCACTGCTGATTCTCACCGTTGTCACGTTACTTACGAGAGTATATGAGATTACGGAGAAAAGTCGCTAACCTCTAGGCCAGGAAGCCGGCGAATGGATTATTAGCCGGGACAAATTATCCCCTCTGGCTGCTTTCCCCTCCCTAGTACTTAATTAATCCCCACCAAGGTAAGCAAGGTAACTGTGTCCCTTGGAAAAGAAAAGTATAACACCCGAAGTATGAGTTAAAACAAATTACAATCATTTATTGTCTATCATTAAGCATTACACAAATGATGGTTGTCAATATGGTGATGGTGAAATCACATAATTTTATGCACTACAGCAATCATGAAAGTGAAATGATGAAAATAAAATACATAACTCTAAGGTTACGTGTATCCTATCTGGATCTGTGGCCAGGGTACAAGTGAGATACGCGAACAGCTGGAGGCTGTCTGGAACAGTAGTGTTCCATCCTGTCGCCACCTGGTTCCTCCATTGTCACAGCACAGGAAAACCTGGGCTCCTGTTGAGGGCTGATTCAAAACTAGGCACATCTACTGAGAATGACAAAGTCTCACCTACTTATACCCGTTTGTTAATACTCTAATCTATTAAATAATTTCAGATTGTGCTGATCTGATGGTGGGTGTCAACCACGTGGTTTTCCTGGCCCAGCCGTGATGTCCCTCCTTTCACACCATTGACTGTAGCAAGGTTCATTATCGGTCCAACACTTTTCACCTAGTTCCTCGATCCAGTCTGAATTATCTCCCGCTTCGCCAGCCCATTAATACATGCATCTCACACCTTGGGTGGTTGAGAGTTCTCAGTCAATCTGACACTGTTTATCCCAGGGAGTCTTATCAAGCAGTGAGTTCACATCTTGCACCTCTAGTCTATTTCACAAGGCAGTAAGCCTTCGCGGTTGGTCTCACATAGCCAGCAGACCTAATCCATTGAGCGATTAGCCTGAGTTTTACCACTCTGTGCTATCACAGACTGTTTGCATCATGTGCACGCAATGTGATGTCATGTCTGGATAACCACTGAGGAGCGTGATTAATTCTTTATTTGCAAAGATGTCATTTGCAACGAGAAAAAGAGTGTTGAAGTGCTACATAGAACTTGTACTTTTGTATGGATGTGAAGCATGGACAATCAGCAGACAAGCTGAAAAACATCTAATGGCTGTGGAATTGTGGTTTCTGAGGAAAATGTAAAGACTACTATGGGCAGATAGAAAAACCACCTTATGCAAAGAAATAAATTGGAGAACTTGGTGACAACTGGTAAGATTCAAAGGAAAAGAACTAGAGGAAGGTAGAGAAGTAAATACCTAGATGGCTTGGCAACGTAATATGGTCGAGACAAGAATAGAGCTGATCCACGACTCTGGTGATCATTTGAGATGGTGAAACATGACTGCCCATGCTTATAGGTATAGCACACGATGATGATGATGATAACAATTAAAATAAAACACGTGTAACAATTAATAAAGAGTGCATTTTGACCCTGACCTTCAAAAGTCGCGAAAAGTAGTCAGAGAGTGAGGCTAAAACAAGTCGATGAGTCACAAATCGTTCTTCTCCGATAATAACTGTCACATCGGTGTAAAGACCAGATTTCCAACTTTGGAATGCAGAGTCTAGAAGCTGTTTAGCTCTCTGAAATGAAACCATGCGATGTATACAAAAAGGGCTTGAAATCATTTGCAGTAACCTGTATGACATGCACTGTTATTAAATCATTTGTATCATGGAATGTCTGTAGTGCACTGGGTATGATCATTACCTCTCCTAGTTGTGAACTTTGGCGTGGAAAGCTTATATTTCGTGAACAAGTGGTATACAATTTGTGAAATGTGGTGTGTTAAACTTATACTTCATGAACTACTGTTATACCAGTGGTTCTCAACCTTTTTTGGCCCGTGCCCCCCTTCACCATATTTTCAGAACGTCATTCTTCCCCTCACCCCCTTTTTTGTATTTCCTACCTGAACACACCCCCCAGCCCTTACACAGTATACATAATAATGGAAGCTAAATTCAATAGCACATACTAAAACAATTCTAGACGTCTACATAAAACATGATTTGTGGGTCTTCTTACTTTATAAAATGAATTTTAGAAGGATGAGACATACAGAACCGTAAAGTAGGAATTGAAAAACAATATCAAGTAATCGGTTCTTGTATTAACGCAATCTTGAAATAATATTAATTCCCCCCCCCCCCCCCCCCGAAAACCCTAAAATTCCCCTGGGAGGGGGGGGGGGGATTCCCCACGAGTTGAGAACCACTGTGTTATAATAATTGTGAACTGTGCTGCAAGGAAACTTATACTTCATGAACTACTGGTATACTAATTGTGAACTGTGGTGTAGAGAACTTATACTTCATGAACTACTGGTATACTAATTGTGAACTGTGCTGTAAGTCAATTAGTAAGCAAAGGACCCATTTAGACATCCGAAGGCCCCCTGGACTTACTGTGCTAGACCCACATTTGCATAGACCAATGGGAACTTTGTAGGTGAAGTTGTCAAGACTCACGCTGATCACCTCTACTGCCCAAGATATTTCCAGGAACATAGTTTAGACTGGTCAACCTGGGAGCCTAGACCCTTCAGGAAGTGCAGGTCAATTTGAAAATATTCACATTGCTATGGATTTGAACTCATGATTACAGGGCGGGCGGGTGAACATGAAGTGGGAGCATTGTCACGAGAATGTCGATTTCTTTAACTACTAGTATAGCAGTGGTGGGCTGGGGAGTGTTGTGTGGATAATTTATATCTCATGAAACAAGCAACGTCTGCACAAACCATAGATGGACATTAAACACATAAGCCCTCCATCCCAAAAGTATGATATATTCTGTTGCATATACACATTTCTAGGGAAGACCAGGAGAACTTTCAATCAGATAGCGGTGGGAAATTAGTAGTATGACTCTTCACTGGCTGTTGAGTGAGGGAACGGAGCGCATGTGGGAATGTCCTGAGTGCATTGATGTCAGTTCTTAGCTCAACTCAACTCTAGGGCCCCAGTTAAATATTAGAATTGATAATTTCTGTCAAGCGGGATAAAGGTCAGGAAGTAGAGGCGGCCCCATAGCAGATACTCTACTGAGGTGCCCATTTCCTTTCCTCATCAGCTCTCTTTCTTGGACACTTCCCAGAACATAATCAACATTATCCAGTATCCATTCTCACGAGACTGAGTCAACCCTAGAGCCGTATAAATAGGAAACGTGATATTCCTGCCTCTGCAGGGAATTGAATTCAGGGCACTGCCTTGGTAGGCTAGAGCACTAACCACTATTCTATTGTGGAGTAGAAAGAAAAGTAAAGAGCCCTATTTCATGTTATAAGGCCCCTGGGTATATGGTGCTGCACCCATATTGTATAGACCAGTTGACACTCTGTGGGTGGTGTGCGCAGTATCACGCCAGCCACCTTTACTTTCCAGAACATTTGCTGGTAGCCATTTTAAGCTTGGTTGACCCTGAGTCAGATTCGAACCATGACCACAGGGCAAGCAGGTGAGCGTCTCTTTAAGTGGTGTGCAGTACTCTAAACATTCACAAAATACAAGATTATAATCTATTAACTGTTATCAGAAGTTTAACCTCAGAAATTGTTTCAACCTTTTCCTCTTCTGACACATCTGACTTATGTGAATCTAGATCATAGAAATGGTTACGACTCCCACTGGTGTATGAACTGCCACCCATTAAATCATCACCTGAAAAATGAAATGGGTTGAACTGCAGTCATGCTGTAAAAAAAAAAGCAATGAATAAATTAACAATAACAAAAAGTGGAAAGTGTCAAATTTACAAGGACACAATCATAAGTGACAGAATGGGTGTTGCAACTAAAAAGCCTTCATCTGCACACAAAATAACAAATTCAAATTACTGTTTGAACCACATTACAAAGCTAAAAAAAAACAACAAATAAATAAACATCGGAATTGATTGGAGAATATGAGTACTCGAGAGAAATCATGTGTCCTGTCTTTCTCCTCAGAAGTATAGTGTGATATTCCCTATAACAATATCTGCTGCAGAAGTAGTTTATATTCTCTATATCAATAACAGCAGCAGAAGTAGTTTATATTCTCTATAACAATATATGCACCAGATGTAGTTTATACTCTCTATAACAGTATCTGCAGCAGAAGTAGTTTATATTCTCTATATCAATAACAGCAGCAGAAGTAGTTTATATTCTCTATATCAATAACAACAGCAGAAGTAGTTTATATTCTCTATATCAATAACAACAGCAGAAGTAGTTTATATTCTCTATATCAATAACAACAGCAGAAGTAGTTTATATTCTCTATATCAATAACAACAGCAGAAGTAGTTTATATTCTCTATAACAATATATGCACCAGATGTAGTTTATACTCTCTATAACAATATCTACAGCAGAAGTAGTTTATATTCTCTATATCAATAACAGCAGCAGAAGTAGTTTATATTCTCTATACCAATAACAACAGCAGAAGTGGTTTATATTCTCTATAACAATATCTGCAGCAGAAGTAGTTTATATTCTTTGTATCAATAACAGCAGCAGAAGTAGTTTATATTCTCTATATCAATAATAGCAGCAGAAGTAGTTTATATTCTCTATATCAATAACAGCAGCAGAAGTGGTTTATATTCTCTATAACAATATCTGCACCAGAAGTAGTTTATATTCTCTATATCAATAACAGCAGCAGAAGTGGTTTATATTCTCTATAACAATATCTGCACTAGAAGTAGTTTATATTCTCTGTATCAATAACAGCAGCAGAAGTAGTTTATATTCTCTATATCAATAACAGCAGCAGAAGTGGTTTATATTCTCTATATCAATAGCAGCAGAAGTGGTTTATATACTCTATAACAATATCTGCACCAGAAGTAGTTTATATTCTCTATATCAATAACAGCAGCAGAAGTGGTTTATATTCTCTATAACAATATCTGCACCAGAAGTAGTTTATATTCTCTATAACAATAACAGCAGCAGAAGTGGTTTATATTCTCTATATAAATAACAGCAGCAGATGTGGTTTATATTCTCTATATAAATAACAGCACCAGAAGTAGTTTATATTCTCTATATAAATAACAGCAGCAGATGTACAGTTTGATACTCTCTATAACAATGGCATCTGTCAAATCAAATCACAAGTAGTCAAAATAATAATAAATGCAAAAGAAGGAAAGGAAAGAATGCTAGATGTAATGGGTAACTCTGGTTTAGGAATAAAAAAATGAAAGAGGAAAATAAAAATGGAGAATGGACACAAATAAATGATATGTTGATTGAAAACAACTGGTTTAAACATCATAAGAGACAACTCTACACAGTAAAACCCTGACAAGAAACTTCCTCCAATACACAAGGGGAGGAGCTCGAGACTGCACTGGAAACCATCGACCTGGTTTGTATTAACAGTGGCTGTGTCACCAGGACAGCAAGCCGTCCAGGCGATGAGGACAGTGCTATTGATCTGGCGCTAGTTTCACCTTCACTCACTACAGTGTGTAGATGGGGTGTCCTAGGACACCATGGCAGCGACCACCACCCGTGCAGCATATTGGTGGAGAAAGGCAGAACCAGGCAGCACAAGCTAAAGGTAAAGACGTTCCAGTATGACAGTACAGGGCAAGATGTGGTGAGTAAAATAAGACGTGACAAGCGCAGAACGTTTCAGGGCAGGAAAAAAAGCTGGGAGCAGCCACCGTGGTGGAGTTTCGAGGTGGAGAAGGCTTGGGTGGATAAGCGTAGTGCTGTAAGGAGATGGCAAAATGCCAAGAAGAACAGAGCTGGTCATCCTAGTCCCTGCTTGCACTTAGAAAGAGAGATGCACACAAAAGTAAGCTATTTCAAAAAAACTGGTCAAGGTGGTTAAAAGCGAAAAATGGGCAGAGGTGTGTCAAAGAGTAAGCACAGACAAGTCACTGAAATTGTTCTGGCGACTACATAAAAGCATGAGTGGTGTAGTCAAGAATAAGAGCATTTCAGACTTCCAAGGTGCTGACCTCACCTGGCAGAGGACTGACGAGGACAAGGGCAAAGCCCTCTTTGAACGCTACCTTGAGCAGGGCAACCAGACAGACATGGGAGGCCGAAATCTGGCCAAGGAGGTCACCTCAGACAGATGCAAGGCCCAGAACACTTCGGAGGAAGACACAGTGACAGTGAAAGAAATCAAGGCTGTGCTTCGACGATCAAAAAACAGTGCTCCAGGTCCTGATGGCATAAGATACGACGACATCAATAGGTGTACCGACAATGAGCTAGAGAAACTAGCACAATGTACAACAACAGTATAGGGAGTGCTAGCATCAAGGAGGAATGGTTACACAGCTATCTGATTCCCTTGCCGAAGCCTGACAAAGACCACAAAAAAATTCACGGATATCGAATTATAACCATGCAGAATACAATAGGCAAGCTGCTGGAGAAGGTAATTGCCAGGAAAATATCAAGCCAACTAGAGAGGCAAGGTGTTTTCCCACCTACCCTGGGTGGGTACCGTCCAAAAAGAGAAACCTGGACCAATGCAGCAGTCTTTGCCCATGATGTCTATGAAGGTTTCCACTGAGGCACTGAAACCGTTGCTGCAGCGATTGATCTTGAGGACGCATACAACAGAGTACCACTGGATTTTTTAATGTTTCAGCTTCTTGAACTAAACGTAAGTCCATTCCTCCTTAGTTGGATCGCTGCAGCCCTCTACCAACGGAAAGTAGTTTTTAGATGTGGCAGTTGGACTTCGGAACCAACAACAATATATCCTGGCCTACCACAGGGATCACCATTATCTCCGGTACTGTTCAACGCCTACACAGTGAGAATCACCAGTGAGCAGATCACTGGACCTGGCAGGACATTGTCGTATGCCGATGATGTTTTAGTGTATCGTCAGGGTAAGGATAGAGAGGAGGTTGCTGTGGAACTACAAACCGAACTCAATCGCATAAGTACTTGGTGTGATGAAGCTGGGGCAATGGTCAACCCAACAAAGGCAACAGTGACTTGGTTCTCGTTGAATAATCAAATTGTCAACAATCCAACACCAACTGTAATGCTGTGTTCAGAGACGGTGGAAAGAACGCAGGCAATGAATTACCTGGGGATACGGTTTGATCGAAGCCTTGCTTATAATGTGCACATAGACCAGGTGATAACAAAGGCCAAGCGGGGTTTGGCAGCAATGCGGGTGATGGCGGCAGCAAACTGTGAGCAGCGCCATCTATGTCTTCTGTACGAGGGGCTGGTCATGTCTGTTTTGGAGTATGCAATGGCAATCCTGACTCTCAGCCATAAGCAGATAGAAAGGATGGAAAGGATACAGAATGAAGCTATGCGCATTATTCTTGGATGTACAAGAGATACAGCATGCAGGGCGATGCGCTACCTTCTTGATTTTCCAACCATTGAAGAGAGAATACAAGTTTGCAGGGCACGCGCCTACCTCAGAATTAACGCAAACACACAACATCCACTGCATAGTGAAATTAGGATGGTGAAGGGCAGCAGGTTAAAAAAAGGACGGTCGTGGATGGGTCAAGCCGAAGACATTCTTCAACAGGTGTGTTCACTTGAGGACTTAGAACCTGGTGAGGAGTGGGTGCAAGTGCCAACAGACTTCTGCACATCCTTTTCAGTTTGCATCCAACTAGATAGAAAATGCAGACAAGAAAATCCGGCTGCTGTGGAGGATGAAGTACAAGCGTTGATTTTCGAGAATTCGCTAGATGGTGACGCGGTCATCTACACAGATGGGTCGGTCGTCCGACATGTGAGAAGATCATGGGCCTTTACAGCTCGGGCCGGAGGGAGAATTGTGAAGGAGGACTCTGGTGCTTTCACTGAAACCACAAGTAGCCTGACCATGGAAGTCATGGCAGTAAGTAAAGCAATAACATGGCTCGAGACACAGACATTCACTAGGGCTTGTTTCCTTAGCGACTCAATGAACATGATCAAGAGGATAGAGGAGGGGTCGATCCGAAGAGAATGGTTGCTGCCTCTGAAGCGGTCTCGGCTGGCAAAGATTAGTTTCATCTTCGTGCCAGGTCATGCGGAAGTACAAGGAAATGAGCGGGCTGACAAGCTCGCAGGTGAGGCTACTGTGGAGGGCGGACGCGCCATGGACCAGGCTGACATTCTGAATGCTCTACGAGAATTGAGACTTTTGCGAGAACCAAGTGATGACTGTGAATCTACAACAATGGCCAGACTGCGGGAGCAGCAAATTAAAAGAGGGGTGGCCAAACAAGAACACTACGCAGGAAGCCAAAGAAGATTGATAAACCAACACAGAACTGGCGTCGTTAGCCGCTACACGCTGCGGGATTTGCTGAGGAGGGGATCCGAGCACTTATGGACTGAATGGTTCGATGTGCAACGAGGATGATCTGTCGATTCACTAACTAACTAACTAAGAAAACATTCAATCAAACTGACTATATACTAATTAATAAAATATTTATAAATGCATTGATAAGTGTGAAGATACCATACTGCATGGCAGTAACTGTAACAGTGATTGTGTCTCACTAAACGGACACATAAAGTAAGATTAAATGGAGAAAAACTGGAGGTTTCAAACATTAGACTTAACAAAGATACTATAAAAGCAATTAAACAAATTCAACAACGAAACAGAGTGAGACACAGATACAATGCAATACCTGAAATGCAAAATATAAGCAATAGGAAATATTGAAAAACTCAACCAATCAAACATGCAGAAAGGCTATCAGAAAGCTGAGAATAAATGGGTAACTGAAGAAATCTTAAAACTGATTTGTTTTTTTTTTTGTTTTTTATATTTTCTTTTTTAATGTTGCATATCCCTTACATGTGATGGCTGCAGAAATGTGGTTTCTTAGGAAAATGCAAAGAATACCATGGACAGACAGAAAAACCAATGACCAAGTACTACAGGAGACAAATGAAAATCGTAAATTGATTAGAGAAATTAGACATAGACATAGTCAAATTTTTTTGGACTTGTTATGAGAAGAAATGGAATGGAGAACTTAGTGACAACTGGCAAGATCGAAGGGAACAGATCAAGGGGAAGACCGAGAAGTAAATACCTGGATGGCTTTGCCACATGGCATGGCCGAGACAGGAACACTGAGCTAATCCACGACTCTGGTGATCGAGTGAAATGGCGAGTCATGACCGCCCACGCTTCCCGGCATGGCACATAATGGATGGATGGAACAAAATGCAATTACATTGACTTACAGATACAACATATATGCACAGACAAAAAAGTGATTTGACAGACAGAAAAATAAAAATTAAATAGATTTTTAAGATGCTTAAAATCAAAACAGGAAAAGTATTAATGGGAAAAGATGCTATAAGGAGATGGACATAGTTTTTTTTTAAAAAGAGCAGAATTAACAGTAGAAATTAAATTTGAAGGTCCCCTATACTAAATGAAGAAGTTATTGATGCTAAAAAATAATATATGAAGAGGGAAAAATATATGGGCCAGATGAAATCACAGTACAGAAATTAGAGATACATGGAGACCTTGGAATATAAATATTAACTAAACTGTTGGATGATATTGACAACAGTTAATACATATCTATTTCTGAAACCAGTCATGCACTTCATTAGAGAACAACCGATTAAATTGTTTGGTCACCTCACAAGAATGCCCTGGTACCATCTGCCACAAAGAGCCACACTGAAGAAATATAATGGATAAAAAGCAAGGGGAACATGACATAAAAGGTGGAGTGATTGTATCAAGGACAACCCCAGCGAAATGAATACCAACTTATAAGCAGCATAAAAGATCTTTATATCTCCCCCAACACTTCACTGACATAAATGGAGGAAAAGAAAATGAAGAATACATACCTAATTAAAGAGATGAAATGCTGACATCTGTATTTTAAAGCTTCACCCAAGAGACCAAGAATAATTGAATGTGAAGAATTTCATACAATCCACCTGATAAACCATGTCACCAAACTTTTAATTAAAATTATCATGACAAAAAAAGAAGAAAAATAAGGATGGAAATTAGTGAATTACATTATGAATTTGTGGAAAGAATAGGAAAATGTATTACTCACTCAACTCACGCCAAGCATTCCTGTCTCTTGCTGTCTCCTGCTTTCTCCTACCTCTATTATCCATCTTGGCCTCAAATTCTCTTTCCGTGAGTTTTTATGTCTTCCTCTGTTTCCTTTGCTCTGGGGAACCAAAACAAAGGATTTTCTTGTTATACTATAAACAGAATTTGTCTCCTATACAACACCAGCATCTTTTCCTTACCTTTAGATTTGATGAAATTTGTTTAGCTCTGTTCATGAGCTCCGCATTTTAGTGATTCTGCAAAGGATGACAAAAGATAGGACGGCTTGGAAGTAACTAGTTGAGGGTCTGTACTTCAATGGGGCAAATTTTTTTTTTTTTTAAATTTGCATATTTTTTTACAGGACATCGCTGTCAACAGCAGCATCTTTCAGCTGTCTGTTGATTTCTTGGCAAGATTACGCTCAGTAGTTTGCCAATGCTTTCTGAGTGGCCGGCTCAGTTATCCCGCAAGTCACCAGTTGGGGTAGAACCGCTTCCAGTTCTCGCCCGCTACAAGACACTGCGTGATAAACGGGATTACGGAGAAAGTGGTGTAACCCCTCGGCCAGAGAGACCGGCAATGGAGCTAATACAGAAGGTATATCTGGTGAGTTATTGCATTCAAGTTTAGACATCAGTGATAAGTAGATCTGTTTTTGTTTCTGTATTTCAATAACTGAAGTTAAGTAAACAATTAATTCACACAAACATTAATATCTTTTCCTACATTGATTAGAGACTTGAATGAGATACTGTTGATTTCATTTGTTTCACTCATTCCTCTATCTAAGCAATGGCAAACTACTGAACTCTTATTGCCTAGTAAATTACAACAGCCATTAGTAATAGTAGATGCTGGGGTTGAATGCTATGTCCCTAAAGAACATGCAACTAACAATTCTCTATGAAGTAAGTTTTTTTTTCTTTTCATGTTTTGAAAAATTAGAGAACTATCCTGGCCGAGTGGTTAAGAATGCGAGGTTCTCCTTCGGGAGACCGGGGTTCAAATCCTCGGTAAGGCACAGTTTTCGGCGACTGCACTAGTAGTAGTAGACAGGCGGCTTTAATTCCCCAGGGTCAGGGACCACCTCCCCCCCCCCCCCCATCCGCCCTACATAGCAAGGTACTATAGGCAGTAGATGCCAGTTTGACAGATAAATATCATTAGTTATGGTATGAGTCGTTCAGAAAGCAATAACAAAATACTGAACGTAAAATAACAGAAAATCAGAAACAGTCAATCTACCCTACTACTACTACTACTTGCTGGGTCTGACTGACTGACTGACTGACTGACTGACTGCAGTGTCCTAACCTATAGAGTTGGCTTAAAAAGTTATCTGACTTTAAATCAGATTTTTTGAAACAAGAATAGCAGTAGCGTGGACACAAAATGATGTATTTGATTAATTAAAGTTAAAGCTTAAAAGTTCGAAAGGAAGACACGCATACACATCGTTACACGCACTAAGAAGAACATGACAGGTAACAATTTTAAATGGGAGGCTCTATTCGCAATTCCATTGCGAACAGAAAAAAAAATTATATTCGCAGTGGAATTGCGGGAAGCCGGGATGGTTAACCCGGTCAACAAATGCTCGCAGAAGTCGGATGTGTCGTCCTAACGGCGCAAGAACGCAGCTCTGCTGTAAATAGGCACAACGCAATCACATCCGAAGAAAAAACTCTGGATGAACAAAGAAGAAGAAGAATTGCGGGAAGTAACAAACATGTCACAGCGTCTGCTCACTAGTCAATTTTAGTTTGGGCCATTAAGAAGTCTAAGAAGGTGGTTAATTTAAATAGGAATGTTCACTGTTGCGAGTTTAATTCTGCCGAATTCTCCACATTTTTAAAAATAAATTAATCCTCTTCTTGACTTCTTTCTTCTTACTTCTGTCCGTACTTTTTGGCATCCCGTTTTATTTTTACATTACGTTAGTCCTGTTTAAATATCAAGAATAATTTTTTCAGAATAGGTATCCCCAATACAAATAACGATCCCTACATATAATTCTGTCCCCAGGCGAGTTCAAGAATGGTTAACTTTGGTTTCTGTACACTTACTGTTACAATACCAGGCATCCATGTTTGTTTACGTTAGTAGTAGGCCTCTGTCAGTCCTGAAGGATTATAGAGTTGTGCCGCTTGGGAGGTGCCTGGCAGCACCGCTGGTGACTCATCATCATCAAGTGCCGTGCCGGCTGGCGTAGGCGTTCATGGCTCTCCACAGATCTCGGTCTTTGGTGTTCTGGATCAACTCTGCTGCTGATGCCATATATGCTGATGCCATACTCCATGCCATAGTCTCAATCCATCCAGCATCACTTCTCTTGGTCTACCTCTGCCTCTCTTCCTCTCGATCTGTCCAGTTGTTACGATGTTCTCCAATGCCTATCTTCTCATCACATGACCGAAGAAAGCTGTTTGTCTCTGTCTTATTGTTGTATATAATGTTCTAGTTTCATTAGCCTGTTTCAGGCAGTCGTCGTTAGTTACTCTGGCAGTCCAAGGAATTCGCAACATCCGTCTCAGGAACCACATCTCTGTTGCTTCTAATTTCTTCTTAATTTGTTCATTTACATTCCAAGATTCACTGCCATACAGCAAAACTGGTTCTACATAGCATTTCAGCACTCTCTTTCTTACATTCATTGATAGTGACTTATTGCATAAGATACTCTTCATTTTCTGAAATGCGGCTTTTGCCTGCCCTATTCTGCTCCTAATCTCTGTTGTACATCGTCCATCTGATGTTATAAATGCCCCTAGGTATCTAAAATTATCCACTTGGTTAAGGATTTTTCCTTCTATTTCTATGTTACATTTTTGTGTCACCATTTTCTTTGATATTACCATTGTTACTGTTTTCTTGATATTCAAGGAGAGTCCTTTCCTTGCACTCTCTGTTACTACAACGTCTAATAATTGTTGTAGGTCTGTTGAATTATCCGCCACCAATACTGTGTCATCTGCATAGCGTATATTATTTATATTATAACCTCCAACTAGTATTCCTGGTATCTCTTTGATCTCTCTCATTATTACTTCGCTATACAGGGAGAAAAGATCTGGTGACAAGACACACCCTTGTCGTACTCCTAGCTTTATCTGTTCGTAACTACCCTCTTTATTTCCCATTTTAATTGCTGCTACTTGGTTCCAGTAAACATTCTTTATTATTCTTAAATCTTTTCCATCAATGTTGATATCTTCCAACATTTTAAGCAGTTCATCATGTTTTACTTTATCAAATGCCTTAGTATAATCTATGAAGCACAAATATATGTCTCTCTATTTCTCTATTGACCTTTCTATTTGTGTCCGTAATGTATAAATTGCATTGTTTGTGCCCTTTCCTTCCACAAATCCATACTGTTCTTCACTAATTTCCTTTTTTATTTTCTTTTTGGTTCTTCTCATTATGATTCTGAGTAGAAGCTTAGTGATATGGTTTATAAGGTTAATTGTACGAAAATCTTCACAATCAATTGCTCCTGGTCTTTTTGGTATAGCTATAAATACAGATTTCAGCATATCACTGGGTAAATATCCACTGCTGTAAATATCATTCAACATTTTGGTTAATATATCTACTCCAAATTCTCCCAATACTTCTAATTCTTCTATTGTGATTTCATCTGGCCCAGCTGTTTTTCCTTTCTTCATACGTTTCATAGCGTCAGCGACTTCTTCTTTCAGAATAGGTGGACCTTCTAAGTTACTATCTTCTGTTAATTCTTCCCTTTCTCCTTCATATAATTCTCTTATATACTCATTCCACCTCTTCATTATAGCATCTTCCTCTAATATTATCTTTCCTGTTTTTGATTTCAAACACCCCGTATTTATTCTTATTTTTCTTCCTGTAAGCTCATTGATTTGTCTGTGCATATTTTTTGTATCTTTAATGGAATTTAATTCAATTATTTTGCATTGCTCGTTTAACCAACTTTCTTTAGCCTTCCCATATTTATCTTTTATTTCTTTATTTATCTTAGCGTATTCTTGTTTGTCATTTTTACTCTGTTTTCTTTTGTCCATCAGTTTTAAGATATCTTCATTCATCCATTTTTTCTTAGCTATTTTGCCTCTCTCCGGTAATACTTCTTTGCTAGTTTGATGAATGGAGTCCCTTAACATTTCCCATTGTTCATCTATACTCTGTATTTTAGTTATTGCATTGTACCTATTTTTCACAGTCACTCTGTATTGTTCTTGCATTTCTTTATCTATTTTGAGAACCTCTTTATTAAGTCTCATGTTCTTAACCATTTTCCCCCCTCTCTTTAATCTTACTTTTATTTGTCCACATAGTGGTACATGATCACTATTACAGTCAGCACCAGGCATTGTCTTTACATTAATTAAAGCATTTCTAAATCTTTTATTAATTAGTATGTAGTCAATTTGGTTGCGTATTTTCTTATCAGGGCTTATCCATGTGTACAGTCGTCTTTTATGGTGCTTAAACCATGTGTTTCCAATTATCATATCATTGATATTTGCCCATTCTATTAGCTTTTCCCCTCTTTCATTTCTTGTACCTAAACCATAATTCCCCACTACATCCTCCATTTTTCCCTTTCCTATTTTTGCATTAAAATCACCAAGTATTATTTGTATTTCCTGTGATCCAATTTGAGCCATCGCCATTTCTATTTCGTCGTAAAAGTGTTGTATTTCTTCCTCACTACTGCTTGCTGTTGGTGCATATACTTGTATAATATTTATGTCTGTTGGTTTGCCTTTGATTTTTACCATAATAACTCTATCTGAAATACACCAGTATCCATTAATTGACTTGTCTGTTTTTTCGTCTAATATTATTCCTACACCTTTTTCATGTGTATCCCCTCCAGAATAAATTATTGTGTGATTGTCAGCTATAATTTTGCCCGATCCCTTCCATCTCATCTCACTAACGCCTAGTATATTCATTTTCATGCTATCCATCTCTCTTAGAACATTGGTCAACTTTCCTAGCTCATTTAATGTCCTAACATTCCATGTTCTTACTCTAAATTGACTATATAGTCCAATGCGAGAGTGACAATCCCTGTCACAGTTTCCACATCTGTAAGACGAGGCAAGTCCCGCAGTAAGTGACTGCGCTTTGAGCCTGTGCCGCCTATCCTCAGTTTGTTGGATCAGATTGCGCTCAAAGAGCATCAGTCCGTTTCGTACATCTCTTCCGAAGGAGCATCTGTCTGTTGCAACTCTTTCCCACGTGTCTGGATCTATTCCAAGGTTTTATATCTTGTTTACACGCATCCCTATATCGCATTTGGGGTCTTCCGATTGGCCTCTTTCCTGTGAGTACATGGTCCAGGATTCAGACCCATAGAGTAGTGTGCTAACAACACAAGCTTTATATACTTGAGCTTTTGTACGCTCTGATAGTCTATTATTCTCCCAAACTCTTTTAGCTAGACTGGAAAATGTTGTGGCTGCCTTTCCAATGCGTCTGTCGATTTCTGTCTCTAATGAAAGATTATCTGATATTGTCGACCCCAAATACACAAACGCGTGGACGACCTTCAATTCGTAATTAGAAATTTTGATTGACGGGGGCGCACCAGCATCTTGTTCCATCACCTGTGTTTTATTTAGGCTAATGGTGAGCCCAAAGTCTTTGCAGGCGGCTGCAAAACAATCTATGAGCCTTTGGAGATCTTCTGCTGTATGAGTAGTCAGTGCTGCATCATCTGCAAAAAGTAGTTCTCTTATGCATCTTGATCTTATTTTGGTCTTTGCCTTGAGTCTTGATGGGTTAAAATGTTTGCCATCAGTTTTTGTGTGGAGGTATATGCCTTCAGTGGCAGTCCCAAATGCCTGCCTTAAGAGAACTGCGAAGAAGATACCAAAGAGTGTAGGAGCAAGCACGCAGCCCTGCTTTACTCCGATGCTGATGCTAATTGACTGGGATGTTGAGCCGTCAAATAAAATGGTCCCCTGCATGTTTTCGTGGAATGATTTCACGAGACTAAGAAGGGTGGATGGACATCCAACCTTTTCAAGGACCTTATAAAGGCCGCTTCTGCTCACGAGGTCAAATGCCTTTGTGAGGTCGATGAAGGCAATATATAATGGCTTCCTCTGTTCTCTGCACTTCTCTTGGAGCTGCCGGAGTGAGAAAATCATATCGATGGTGGACCTGTTGGGTCTAAATCCACACTGCGATACGGGGTTGATTCTTTCAGCAAGAATGTGTAATCTTTTAAGGATTACTCTGGCAAAAATCTTGCCTGTAATGCTGAGTAGGGAAATGCCGCGATAGTTGTTGCAGTCGCTTCTGTCGCCTTTGTTTTTATAAAGGGTAACGATGTTTGCGTCTTTCATAACTTGTGGTATTGATTTTTCTTTCCAGCAGAGCTGAAATATTGCATAGTTCTGGGATGATTGTTTCTTTGCTACATTTTAAAATTTCAGGTGGAATACTATCTTTTCCAGGTGCCTTGCCGGATTTGAGAGAGTCTAGTGCTTCGCTGATTTATGTGAGGCAAGGGTTCGTTATCCAGGGCATGCATGGCGGACTGTTGATCGATGGCTTCCAGAGCTTCTTCGCTGACAGTGTTATCCACTGAGTATAGCTCTGAGTAGTGTTCTACCCAGCGATCCATTTGTTTCGCTCGATCTTTTATGAGTACTCCCTCAGTTGATCGTAAAGGGGCCATCTTATTTTTTGATGGACCGACAGCTTGCTTGATGCCCTCGTACATTCCTCTTATATTTCCAGTGTCTGCACAAGTTTGAATTTGAGCAGAGAGCTGTAGCCAGTACCTGTTCGCACATCTTCTTGCCATCTGCTGTACTCTATTTCTGGCTGTTCGCAATGCCTGCAGTGTTTTCTCTGAAGGTGATGTTTTATACATTGAGAATGCATGTCTCTTTATCTTCAGGACTGGGAGCATCTCTTCAAAGTGTGCTTCAAACCAGTCGGTTGACTTAGTTTGCTTCTTGCCAAATGTTGATAGTGCTGTATTGTAGATGGTGTCGCGAAAATGACTCCATCTCTCGGTGGAATTTCCGCTTGTGGGGCCAGGCAGAGTACCCGCTAGAGCCTGCATGAATTTGTTGACCTTCTCTTTATTTTGGGTGCCACTGGTGTCAATGCTTGGTCTTCTGTTCGGCTTCTGTAGATTCTCTTGGGCTTTATCTTCACCTTGCTGGAGACGAGTGAATGGTCGGTGTCGCAGTCAGCACTATGATAGCTGCGAGTCAGCGGTACATTGCGGATGTTGCTGCGTTTAGTGAGCACCAGGTCGAGTTGGTGCCAGTTCTTTGATCTGGGGTGCCTCCATGACACTTTGTGTTGAGATTTCGTATCAAAGAAGGTGTTGGTCACGCACAGATTATGATGGCTGCAGAATTCCAAGAGACGTTGTCCATTGTCATTGATCTTCCCAACGCCAAACTGTCCTAGACATGAAGGCCAAGATTTGTGGTCGGAGCCAACCCTGGCATTGAAATCTCCCAGGATAAAAAGATGTTGTTTCTCTGGTGTTCACTTACTTCTTTGCTAAGGTCATCATAGAACTTGTCTTTAGATTCTGGTGCTGCAGTTAGTGTTGGGGCGTAAACGCTTATAATACTAACTGGGCCTGCCTCTTGTCTGGAGTTGGAGCTTCAGAATTCTTTCAGTGTCATCTCTTGGTGGTATGATGGAATTAAGCAGCTTGTTTCTGATAACGAAGCCAACTCCATGCTCCCTGGTCTCTCCGCACGGCTTGCCATGCCAGTAGAAAGTGAAGTCCCTCTCCTTGATGCTTCCAGATTCTTGGAGTCTGGTCTCTTGCAGAGCGACAATGTCTATCCCCAGTCTTAGTAGTTCGTTGTTTATCACTGCAGTTTTGCGGGCATCCACAGTCTCGTTTAGATCGTCTGAGATGCCAGGGGTCTTGGTTCTTACGTTCCATGTTCCCAGCCTTAGGGCTGGTTGTTTTGTTTTTTTCTTGCTGTTAAGTGTATAGATTGCGGTCCATGTGTCAGGATTTTCCCCTAAGCTCCACACACCCTCAGGAGCAGATGAACCGTGGCGAGACAACACCTTATTGACTGGGGGTTGCCCAGCTTAGGCGGGCGGTAGCTGTCTAGTGAGATACGATGATCACTCCCATCGTCGGAAGTAGCCCCTGGCGCCTTGCTCTACGCCAATTGAGACTTATAACCGGCAAATGCTGCTTCCCGTGTTGTGTCACCGCTTTACGCGGTGCTGAAGTGACCTCTTCAGGGCACAAGCCTGTGTAATGGAAATCGGAGAACCAGCTGTTGCCCAGTAGCGAGTTCCCCCTCTCCACGTCGCCGATGTTGACTAAGGAAAAGGCAGTAGCCAATGCAACTTGGCATCGGTGCTGTCGCAGGAGTTGCCAGAACTATGTTGTTTACAACATGGAACTGCCTTAGGGACTCCATCTCCGGATTTGTCCTCAGGGTTTACTCCCGAAGCCTTTCCCATATGAGTATACCCGCAAGGCAGCGGAGGTTTGAGATCTTAGAAGAGATACCAACCAAGGCTGACGAGCCTCCTCTGCCCGGGAATCAATAAGGAGGGAAGTCTACCATTCTTCCTTCCTGGCAGTGACCATACTGATCTGATAACCGTAGCCATTGTCTCTACTGAGATATCCTCTGCCCACCGTCACTGACTTGAAACCATAACCAACAACTATCTGTCGGCTGCTCCCAAGTCCATTCCACAACCTGCTCACATGGCTTCACGTTACCCTGTTGGGGGGGGGGGCTAAACGGGTACTCCACCTTGCCCAAGGGAGTCCCGTAGGCTAGCAGAGGGAAGGAGGCATCTTACTTCTCCTTTGATAGGGGGTACCCCTACCCCGCTACCCGTGTTTACGTTACCATCCTACTATTTATGTCCTGTTAATATCGCAGCAGTGATGATTCTCTCAATTTGACACTTTCTATGGCCTCCATTGCATCCTCTCTGAGTGACTCTGTTTTGGTCCAAGCTGACAGTACTGACAGTCAGCAATATGCTTCGCCTCAGAGGGACATGATTAGGCAATTCAAACACCAGGCTTTCGATTGACTGGCCTCATTAATTTGCTAGGCATATAAAGTGCAGGAAAACCCGGTATATGTGAAGCAGGTGGAAAAGAGAGAGGAGAGAGATAGATAACGAAGATAGTGTGAGAGACAGAGATATGAGAAAGATGTATTGAAAGACATTAAAGAGTGGTAAAGACAAGAAAGGGAGAGGTGGGAGATCGAGACTTAGAGCGAGCGAGCGAGCGAGCGAGAGAGAGAGAGAGAGAGAGAGAGAGAGAGAGAGAGAGAGAGAGAGAGAGGGGGGAACTCGCGTTCGGGTGGCTAAGCGCCTTTCCCAAGACAACAAAAGTAGAGGACAGATAAGAACAGAAAGACAAGTGTGCAGGTTCTTGTGCAGCAAGATAAACAACACCTAATACACAAAATCAGTAGAAAACATATGCCTAAAGCGAAATCATCAGACTAGCATTGGTGTCACCTAATTCCTGAAAATGAAAAAAAAAAAAAAGTAACCTCCCCGTCGGTGAATCGAACCTCGAGCTCCCGTGTACCAGGCGGAGACACTAACCACTACGCTACTGAAGACAAATTAACAGATCTACAAAATATTGTAATATGGACACACGCACAGGAATAATCACGTGAACTACTTTGATTGCGAATATAATTTTTTTTCTCATCTCATCTCATAATTTTTTTTCTATTCGCAATAATTTTTTTCTATTCGCAATTCACTCCGTTTAAATAATTGATCTAGTAGAATGCAACACCAACAACTACCATCACTGGCCTTACATCAAAGATCATCTGCGACGAGACCACGAGGACGTCCAAGAAGAAAATGGATTGACGACATCAAAGACATTGTACAATCACACGGAATTACACTATCCAGTGCCGCCCACCGGCGCTGGAACGCAAATTATTCCTCCCCACGACGCTTGACGGCAGAAGTGGAAGATGATGATGATGATGATGATGATGATGATCTGGGCTTCCAGTCGACCCATTGGATTGAAATGGGTGAAAGCAAATGTGTTGGGAAGTAAAGGCGGTCAATATGGTATTGCCCACATCACCTCTCTAATACCGAATGATTGGTTGGTCTATAAAAAATATGGAGATATAACCATATACTATACCTCAGGGCCAGTACAATGGTCCTTTACTTTATTTTATGGTTGTACAGACTGTGCAACTGAGCAACCGGGACACTTCTCTAAAACATGGGAAGAATGAAAACTGAGAAACCGGGACATTTCTCTAAATAAGAAGAGTAAAAACTGAGAAACCGGGACATTTCTTTAAATCATGAGAAGAATGAAAACTAAGAAACCGAGACATTTCTCTAAGACATGAGAAGAATGAAAACTGAGAAACCGGGACATTTATCTAAGACATGAGAAGAATGAAAACTGAGAAACCGAGACATTTCTCTAAAACATGAGAAGAATGACAACTGAGAAACCGGGACATTTCTTTAAATAAGAAGAATGAAAACTGAGAAATCGGGACATTTCTTTAAATCATCAGAAGAATGAAAACTAAGAAACCGAGACATTTCTCTAAGACATGAGAAGAATGAAAACTGAGAAACCGGGACGTTTCTCTAAAACATGAGAAGAATGAAAACTGAGAAACCGGGACATTTCTCTAAGACATGAGAAGAATGAAATCAAAGAAACCGGGACATTTCTCTAAATGAGAAGAATTAAAACTGAGAAACCGGGACATTTATCTTCTTCTTCTTTCGTTCGCTTGAAATATGTCTATAACTGCAATGCTGTCTCTTGTATGAATTGAACTGTCTTTTTCAGTTCACACAGCGGTCCATAGAATTTTTATCTTCCACTGTCGTCGCTCTAGACCAGAAGGTTTGCCTAGATATGTTATATTTTGGGCAGTCTTGGAGTATGTGCTCTGCTGTCTGCGACGCCAATCCACATGTGCACTTGGCTGATTCACCAATCTTGAATTTTGTATACATGTGGTTGCGTAATCTATTGTGCCCTGTTCTGAGGCGAAGAATAATGACTTGTTCTTGTCTATCCATAACGTGGTAGTCATCTTGAGCAGGTTTTGGTGGCTTTCTGACTGATTTGATCATTCTTTTCTTTTGGTGGTATGTAACGGGCACATCAGGCTGTTCTTCTTTGGCTCCTTCCTTAGCCAATTGATCAGCTAAATCTAAAAGCTAAAATTGATCAGTACTAAAGGTTTACGGCACTGTGGATCATAAGAGGCAGGACTGGTTTGCGGCCAACAGCGAGACTCTGCAGCCCTTGATTGATAAGAAGAAGAAAGCTCTCTTAAGAAACAAGGAAAGACCAACGCGTAACACTCTGAGTGAGCTAAGGCAAGCTAGGAAGGATGTGCAAAAGGCTGCCAGGCAGTGTGCAAATGATTATTGGATCAAGTTATGTGAGTCCATTCAAATCGCAAGTGATAAGGGAGACTTAAGAAGCATGTATGAAGGAATAAAGAAAGCCTGTGGTCCAGTGATCAAAAGAAGTGCACCATTGAAAACCTTGACTGGAGAAGTCATCACTGATAAGAAACAGCAGATGGACAGATGGGTAGAGCACTATTTGGAGCTTTACTCAAGTGAGACCAAACTAGCGGATAATGCCCTCAACGCCATAGAGGCTCTACCAACTCTTGACCACCTGGACACACTTCCCACCATAACAGAAGTTAAGTGTGCTATAAATGAACTTGCATCTGGCAAGGCTCCAGGTAAGGATGGGATTCCAATAGAGGTTATCAGGAGTGGGCAAGACACACTCACTATACAGATCCACCAGCTAATAGAGCTATGCTGGCGTGAAGGACAAGTCCCACAGGATTTCAAAGATTCAAGCATCATAACACTGTACAAGAACAAGGGCGATCGGAGCGACTGCAACAACTATAGGGGTATCTCACTTCTGTGTATTGTTGGAAAAGTATTTGCCAGAATTGTTCTGCGCAGACTTCAAGTCCTAGGAGATCAAGTCTACCCCGAATCACAGTGTGGCTTTCGACAGAACCGGTCTACCACGGATATGATATTCTCATTGCGACAAATGCAAGAAAAATGCCGTGAACAGAATCAACCACTGTTTATTGCCTTCATCGACCTCACAAAGGCATTTGATTTGGTCAGTCGTGAGGGTCTGTTCAAGGCACTAAAGAAGATTGGCTGCCCACCAACTCTTCTGTCCATTGTGGAATCGTTCCACACAGGCATGAAGGGTATAATCAAGTTTGATGGTGCAACTTCTGAAGAATTTGAAATCAAGAGTGGAGTTAAGCAAGGTTGTGTACTAGCTCCCACCCTCTTTGGAATATACTTTTCACTTCTACTGAAATATGCATTTCGTGATCAGGATGGTGGTATATACATTCACTCACGCTCAGATGGCGGCCTCTACAATGCTCAGAGATTGAAGGCTAAGACCAAAATTAGGAGGGTACTGATCAGAGAGTTGCTTTTTGCAGATGATGCTGCAGTTACGACCCACTCTGAGGAAGAATTGCAATGTCTACTATCTGCATTCTCCAATGCTTGTTCTGAATTTGGTTTAACAATTAGCAAAAAGAAGACACAGATTATGTCACAAGGTGCACATGGGGTACCATCAATCTTTATTGACGACGCCGAACTAGAGATAGTAGACCATTTTACATATCTAGGATCGGTGGTAAATAGCAAATTATCCCTAGATCAGGAAATCAACATCCGGATTGGTAAGGCAGCAACAACAATGAACAGGTTAAGAAAAAGAGTCTGGGAGAACAGGAAGCTTACTGCCAAAACAAAAGTCCTTGTCTATCAAGCCTGTGTCCTTAGTACTCTTCTCTATGGCAGTGAAACCTGGACAACTTACTCACACCAAGAGAACAATTTAAACAGCTTTCATATGCGGTGTCTGCGAAGAATTCTTGGTATTAAGTGGCAAGACAAAATCACAAATACTGAAGTATTGGAAAGAACAGGTTGTGTGACAGTTTATTCCATGCTCAGTCTTCGTAGACTTAGATGGATAGGACATCTTAGGCGGATGGATGATGGTAGAATACCAAAGGATATCTTTTTTGGTGAATTACAGATAGGTAAGAGATCTCAGGGTCGGCCTCTACTACGATACAAAGATGTGTGTAAGCGGGACATGATTGATACAGACATTGATAATGCACATTGGGAGCAAGTCGCCGCTGAACGTGTTGCATGGAGGGCAAATATCAGAAATGGAATAAAGTCAAAGGAGAAAATTATTGCAGAAAAGTCACACACCAAGCGTTTGAGACGTAAGATGGTGCATGATGGTGGAAATGACCACGTGTTCACATGCACCCACTGTGAACGGACATTTACAGCGCAAATTGGCCTTATCAGTCACACTCGCTACCGCCATAGTTAACAGTTATTATGCCTTTTTAAAGCACAAACTATCGTCTGTCAAGACGGCAAGGTGCCAATGTGTGATCAGCTCTGTCATTTCCGGGTACTCCACAGTGGGATGGTATCCACTGTATGGTGACCTTATGATGACTGCTAAGTCCAGAAAGTAGTGTCCTGAGTACTGGCAATTTCCCAGACAGGAGCGCCTCGAGTACTGATTTTGCATCTGCTTGTATTTAGTAATTTCTCTGTTGCTATCTTGATTGCCTCATTATCAGCATCGTAGTTATGGCAGTACTTTCCTGTCGGTACTCTAGCTGTGTCCCTAGTACTATTTGGGTATTCTATGTACACTCCCGCTCCTCCATTTCGAACAGCATTTTGTGCTGACCCATCTGTGTAGACTCGGATCCAGAGGTCCTGTGGGTATTCTTCATCAAGGAAGCTGAGAGTGGCTGTTCTGCGCTGCACACTGTTCTGTTCTTCCTTGTCAAATATTCCTCTCACTTTTGTCTGGATTTGTAATGATAGTCTATGCTCATCTTTCCATGGAGTTCGCTCTGGAATAGTTGTTAGGATACCAACTGTGAGTAGATTGGTGGTTTCTCTGCAGAGTCGTTTGACCTGGTGGATAAAACTACTTCTTTTCAACCGCCCCATAGCTAGGTTTTCAAATCTGTTCTTCATAGGGTGGCCTGGCAAGCTGAGGAACTTTTCTACTTGTATTAGCGTCTTCGTATCTCTGCGCTCACTCAGTGCTTGTGTCCTCCCCATCTTCTCCATTTACACTATAAGGGTTGATCTCATCCCTCCTGTGGTGACTCTAAGTGCTTGATTTTGCACTTTGTCCAGCTCTTGTAGTGTGGTTTTTGATGCCGAACACCACGCAGTTGACCCGTATTCCAGGTGTGGTCGTATGCTCTGTTGATAAACTTTGCTAAGTATTTTCCCACTGGCTCCCCATGTGGTTCCACTTAGCTTTCTCAGGATGGCTATTTTTCTTCTGGCTTTTGCTACTGCTGTGTTGATGTGCTTTCTCCATGTCAGCCTGCCATCAAATGTTACTCCAAGGTATGTTGGTTCTTTATCTTCTCTTAGGGGTGTTCCATTTATCTGGATGGTCCCAGCCTTTTGTTTTGGAGAGAGGGTAAATAGGGTGGTGCTGCACTTATCAGTGTTTATGCTGACACACCATCTATTTGCCCATGCAACAAATGTGTCTACAGCTCTTTGTAGTAATCTGGTGGCCACTGATGCATGTTCATTTGTGCTCCATAGAACCAGGTCATCGGCGTACATTTCCGCTTTAATTCCATGCGGTAGATTAGCAACGAGATCATTGATGAAGATTAGAAAAAGTGTGGGGGACAAGACTCCGCCCTGGGGAACACCGTGACGCAGTAGTACTTTCTTGCTCTTTAGTCCGTCTATCTGTACTCGGGCTCTTCTGTTGTGCAAGTATGCTTTCATCCATTTGTACATTCTTCCATTGACTTTGCAGTTTCTCAGTTTATTCATCAGACCTTCTTTCCAGACTTTGTCAAAGTCTTTCTTCAAATCTATCCATGCCGCAAGCACCAGCTTCTTCTCATGGAATGCATCCTCAATTTCTTGAGAGAAGTAGGTTGTCTGATCTTCCGTAGAGTAGCACTGCCTAAAGCCAGCCTGCTGTGGCACAATGATGTTTTTACTTTCAATGTACCACTGCAGTCTGTGATTGATGATGCGCTCCAGTGTTTTGCAGAGAGAGCTGGTGAGGCTGATTGGTCTGTAGCTAGAGGCAATGGAACTATCTTTCCCTGATTTTAGGAATGGTATCATGATTGCTTCTCTCCAGGCTTGTGGAGCACTGCCTAAGGTCCAACTATTATTGAAGATCTGCAACAGCTTTGCTTTGGCCTCTGTTCCTAGGTTCCTGATCATTTCATTGGAGATACCATCAGCTCCTGGTGACTTTCTCATTTTCAGTTTTAATATGGCTAGCTCCAGTTCGCTGATTGTGATGGGTGCCTCCAGAACCTCATGTACTATTTCCTTCTGGCCTGTATGTTGCCTTTTCTCTTGAATCTCTTGTTGTTTCTCTGAACTAATTTTGATATTGTTATCTTGTGCGAATGAGTCCGCAAAATGGTCAGCTGCTTGCTTTCTTGTTAAGATGTTTCCATCTTTATGTAGTGCAATTTTTGAGTTTCTCCCTGTGCCCTCATCGTTAAGTGGTTTTATTATCTTCCACAATTTCCTTGTGTCTCTTTCAAAGTTCAGAGACTGTTTTTTCCTGCCAGCTTTTCCGTCTAGCCTGCAGCTTGGTCCTTTGAAATTTGGCTTTTGCATGCTGGAATTTATTGTGGTGCTCTTGGCTGGGTGTGGCCTCTGCTTGCTTCCTACATGCTTCCACATCATTATGCAACTGTTCCAGTTCATTACTCCAGTAGGGTTTATATTGTTTACGGGCTCCTCTTGGTACTGTTTCTCACGCTGCCTGTAGTATGCATTTCCCAAACTCTTCAACTACTTTATTTATGTCTTTCTCAGTGTTCAGGTTTCTAACCAGTATGCTGGTGCGATTCTTGTACATTCCCAGTCTGCTTTCTTGTAGTTCCATCTCGAGAGGGTGCTGCTTTCACTTACAAGCTCATTTTCTACAGTTAGAAAGATTGGCCGATGGTCGCTGCCACCAAGTTGTTTCCCAATAATTCGTGTAATGTTCCACTCCAGGTCTGGTGAATGAAAAGCCAGGTCAGGTGTAGTTGTAGAGTGCCATGATCTCGAGTAGAATGTATGTGGGTCGGACGGCTTGTTAACCAAGATGAATCTATTCTTATCCTGCCAGTCTTCCAGTCTCTCTCCTCTCTGGTCCATGTGATCATAGCCCCAACTCTGCGAGTGGCTGTTGAAATCGCCAAACACAATCATTTTTTCTGTTAATGGTGGTGTGTCCAGTGCCTGTGGGCGATCACTTGGACAGTAGTAATTGATCAGATGTAGGTCTGTATAGCCGGTTTTAAGTTTAAGTGTCTGATACTCAGCCCCTTCCATATAGACTTCGATTTGGGAAGCAGTGATGCTATTTTTTACAAGGGTAAGTATCCCACCTTTTCGCCTGTCATTTCGGTCAGATCAGTAACACTGGTAGCCTCTGATTTTGAAGGTTACATTTTCATTGAGTTGAGTTTCTTGCAAGCAACATATGCTTACTTTTTCTTGGTCTAGGATGTTTTCTAATTCTATTTTTTTTTTTTTTTTTTGCTGACTCCTTCCGCATTCCAGTGCATTATTTTAAGTCTTTGTTTAGTATGGCCAGCCGTTCTATTCTCATGTCCCCTGGCTCCACAGGACATCTGAGAAGGACCTCCTGTAGTTGGGGTTGGACCCTTTCGAGACATAGGGCCCGGCACTGCACCTGCCTGGGGGTCCAAAGCAGGGCGAGCACCATAACTTTTAGCAGCAGTCGACATATTCCATTTTGCGTAATTGCGTGGCATCCTGATTTCTGTGGTGCGCCTCCTGGCTGGTTGCCTCCGTCTTCAGCACCTTTCCTTTGCTAGAGCAGACTGTGGTCTCACTCGAGTTTAGATGTGTACACACGCACACACGTGTCTGCACATGCTTGTATGTGTATACACATCTAGAGCACACTGGTTATTTTCCGGCGCCAGATACTCGCCGTCGCCTCTTCTCCTGTTAGTAGAAACAGTTCCGCCACGTGAAGGCCAGGAGTTGGACTTTTGCTGCATAGGTTAAGTATTCACGAGCCTTTGGGGTATTTAAGCAATGTTGGGCGCTCACCCCAACACTGCGCCCCGGCTACATACAGCAACATTTGGTACCGGACATTTATCTAAGACATGAGAAGAATGAAAACTGAGAAATCGGGACATTTATCTAAATGAGAAGAATGAAAACTAAGAAGCCGAGACATTTCTCTGACGCATGAGAAGATTGAAAACTAAGAATCCGAGACATTTCTCTGAGGCAGTAGAAAAATGAAAAATGTCACAAAAATTAATACTCCAGCTTATGAAGGGGAGTTTAAAGGCGGGATGCTAGACTTTATTGCATCGGGTTTATCCCACATGATCTTTTTCTGCAGGCCGACCTGTGCTTACAGTTTATCTTGAAGCTAAATCTGCAAGTGTCACAGCAGACGGCGACCAATTAACCGCGCATTTGATTTTTGTAAATATAACAATTCTTGAAATGGGGAGCTGCGTGGTCTCGAGGTATGGTGTCCGCCTCGAGTGCTGGAGGTTCCCGGGTTCAAGCCCCGGTGAGGACCGGGACTTTTTCACGTGGACTTCTAGTAATACAATTTCCCCTGGTCTCTGGGTAGTGAGATCGGACGCCCGTGTGTATTGTTGAGCACGTAAAAAATCCCTAGGCAGTTGAAAATCGAAAAAAGAGTAGCCTAACGGCGCTGCCCGGGCAAAATTTTTAGTTAAAAATCTACGTAAAGTATTTAAGGATCCTTGCCGGTGCAACGGAGTTCGTGCACTTAGATGTGTTTCTCCTGACTCAGGTTTGAGTTAGGAAGACAATGGAGCACTTATGGGTTACACCCGTGTGCTGTGATGTTGATCCATCGACTAAACTAAACTAAAGCTTGAAATGGTGCATGTCATTTGCAGAATGTTGCAATCAACTCCAACCCAATGTTGATTTTCTATTCAATATTATGTTAAGTAGTTTGCCATTGATTTCTAAGAGAGGAATTAAAGCTGAAGCCCTATTTACCGTGTAACGATTAGTTACTCGCCGTTAGCGCACCGACTGTTTAACTGATTAATTGCCTTGGGATGCTAATCGTCTTAAGCGACTTTCCGTATCTACAATGGGATTATGTACAGTAGTTTTCTTATGCAGCCCCCGTTAATTTAATATATAATACAAATGCTTGCTACCATGTTAACAACTTTTTAGTCATAACTTATAGAGCTCTCTTGTACTTTTAGCGACATCAACTGCTGAATGCTGATTGGTTGGTTTATAAAAAACCTGGAACTGGCAACATATGCCATAAACCAGTTGTTCTCAACCGTTGGGACACACCCCCACCCCTCCCGAACCCCCCCCCCCCCCGGGGGGGGGGCATTATAGGTTTTCCAGGGGAGGGGGGATACGATTATTTCAAGATCGCGTTAATACAAGAACCGATTACTTTATATTGTTTTTCCCTCCATACCTTACAATTCTGTACTTCTCGCTCTTCTGAAATTCGTTTTATAATGTAAGAAGACCCGCAAATCTCGTTTTGTATAGACTTCTAGACTTGTTCTAGTATATGTTATTAAATTTAGCTTCCATTTTCACTTATGCTGTGTACGGGTGAGGGGGGATTTATAGAGATAAAATAAGAAACGGGGGGGGGGGGGATTATGACATTCTGAACATAAGTTGAAGGGGTGCATTGGCCAGAAAAGGTTGAGAATCACTACTTTAAACAATCGCCATTACCCCCATGGACAACCATCCCTTTCAAACTATTTTCCGAAATGTGGCTTATTTAGTCACGGGATTATTAATCTGAGGCTGCAATGGACCCTAATTATAACTTCTCTTCAGGGGTTGAATCGGGTTAGTTAGTTCCATATTCTTTACATGATGTCGCAGAATTCGTTTGCCAGTTTGTGATTTCTTGGCAAGTTTATGTTCAGCAGTTTACCATACCTTTCTGAAGCATCGACACTCATACCATTGTATGGAAATCAATGCAAGAAGGTCTGCTTCCAAATGGCCCGTAGCTTGGTTTAGAACGCGGTATGCGGGATTACGAATTACATTCGAAACTTAACGTAGTAGGGGAATGGGAAAATGACCAAAAACATATGCGTGAAACGCCCAAAGACGTGTCACAGGGGGATCCTGTACTTTAATTACTGACTATCTCCCTACTTTAATTACTGACTATCTCCCTACTTTAATTACTGACTATCTCCCTACTTTAATTACTGACTATCTCCCTACTTTAATTACTGACTATCTCCCTACTTTAATTACTGACTATCTCCCTACTTTAATTACTGACTATCTCCCTACTTTAATTACTGACTATCTCCCTACTTTAATTACTATCTCCCTACTTTAATTACTGACTATCTCCCTACTTTAATTACTATCTCCCTACTTTAATTACTGACTATCTCCCTACTTTAACTACTGACTATCTCCCTACTTTAATTACTGACTATCTCCCTACTTTAATTACTGACTATCTCCCTACTTTAATTACTGACTATCTCCCTACTTTAATTACAATCTCCCTACTTTAATTACTGACTATCTCCCTACTTTAATTACTGACTATCTCCCTACTTTAATTACTGACTATCTCCCTACTTTAATTACTGACTATCTCCCTACTTTAATTACTGACTATCTCCCTACTTTAATTACTGACTATCTTCCTACTTTAATTACTGACTATCTCCCTACTTTAATTACTGACTATCTCCCTACTTTAATTACTGACTATCTCCTTACTTTAATTACTGACTATCTCCCTACTTTAATTACTATCTCCCTACTTTAATTAATGACTATCTCCCTACTTTAATTACTGACTATCTTCCTACTTTAATTACTGACTATCTCCCTACTTTAATTACTGACTATCTCCCTACTTTAATTACTGACTATCTCCCTACTTTAATTACTGACTATCTCCCTACTTTAATTACCGACTATCTCCCTACTTTAATTACTGACTATCTCCCTCTGGACATTAGGTTGGAGTGCGTTGACGATGGAATTATTAACACATGAAAGGGATAAATGACCAAACTGGGCCTAACCTCAGGACGTCTGTACATGCTGTGCTGAAGGTGGCCTGGTGGCACCCTAAGGGGCCGCTACGTACATCTGAGGTTCCAGAACAAGTCTTGTACACCTAGCTGGCCTTTTTAGCTAGAAGATGGAGAGGAGAACTCAGCATCATACCCCTCGTTCCAATGATACTTTGGTATCTCTTTGGGAAGAAAATATCTCAACAAATCCCACTTGCAATTGATGGAAGTCATCTCTGAGACTGCAACAACCTAGGCGTCATGCCGTATATGTAAATATATGATGAGAAGAGGGGCATTGGAGAACATCATGACAACTGGAAAGAACAATGAGAAAAGAAGCAGAGGCAGACAAAGAGATCTCGGCCACTGGTGTTCTGAATCAACTGTGTTGATGATATTCCTCCATGCTATCGTCCCAGTCCACCCAGCATCATTTCTCTTGGTCTGCTTCTGCTTCTTTTTCAATTACAAATCATAAAATGACGTAGTGACACATAAAATGGCTCCCAGGATGACTTTTATAACACAGGGAACTAGTCCACTTTTCCCAAATATGGCGCAGGGGTCACGTTCTCTAACCCCTCGCTAGTTACGCCACTGATACTCACTAACAAAGAGATGTTAATCGTGATGAGAAATGTCCAACATATGCAGAAGGGAGAAAAGTATTGTGGCCTGCACCCACTCAATTTGAGGGCAACCTTTATAGGTATATCGTTAGGCTTAAGTTGACTGCTGCTTTCTTTGCATTTATTCATACTGACGGCTGGTGGTGAGCGAAGACGAAGAATCACTACGCAGACAGACTTTCAATCAGAATACAAGTTATATTATCACCATCAACATTCCGACACAATGGGTATTCCCATCCTCAGTTCTCCCCTGCAGCAGCCATCTCAAAGTATCTCTATTCACTGTTCTCATTAGGAGTTGGTTGTAATGGCTCCTCACTTGTCGTTCGACATGCGTGGCTATGCTTCACTCACAATTTGTGTACCTTTGGGGCGTGTCACTATCGATTAGCTGGGTCCGTACTGCATTGACGATATCGGCCTTGTCCATGTTTCTTCCTGCATGTATTGGTGCGTTGTTTGCCAGCTGGTCCTCACGTTCATTGCCCTTTATCTGGCATGACTACGTTACATCCACGCGAGTGATGTCAGACTTGACGTTCCACTGTTGTCTACTCTTCAGCACGGAGAATGCCGTTTTCAGTGGAATGTCTATGGTGTTAGAATGCCAGTGGTACCTCAGCATAGGAACTCTTCTTTGGCAACTGCAGAAAGGAACAGAACGTGTATGGGGATGTCCTTAGTGCAGGTATGTTGATTCCATTCTGCTTCATAAGAAGTCTTCTTTATTCTATTACAGCAACTGTGCTGTAAACGTATAATTATATTTCCTGTTCAATTCAGCTCCTCCCCCAGAAAGCAGACCAACTACTGGGAGATGGTATAAAAGATTTATGACACCCTCAGCACCACTTTTGTCACCATCAGAATCTCCCGCGAAGACTAAGCCCAGTTTCAAGTTGCCAAAACGTCACCTTTGTTCCTTCACCAGAAATCAACATTCAAAATGAAGGTCGTAGATCTGACCTTCCAAAAGCACCAATAATGTTCCTAGCAGGTCAATGTATACTTAATGCTGCTTTGTTCTTTGGTTCTTGAACACGATCTGTGGCATCGTAACTTCCACCACAGTCATGGAGGAAAGTCAAGACCGTTGGAGGATCCGCGGTGAAAGCTCTCAGCAGGCCATCCTGTGGAAAGAGACCGGGCCATACGGGACATTATCCAGTGCAATAAGGTCGATTCATTTGCCTTTAGACTCGCTATTTTAGTTAAGGTTGTTATAATGCACAGTTAACTACATTACATTGGCACCTTGCCGTCTTGACAGACGATAGTTTGTGCTTTAAAAAGGCATAATAACTTTTACCTATTGCCTCTCCATAGCACAAAGCCTGGGCTAAAATATAGAGATCATGTGTTGCCCATGCAGCATGATCCCTCCCTCGGCCTGCCTAGTTCACTCCAGAGGAAAGGCAACACCCCTACATCTGGAACAAGACAAGCTGCAGTAGCTGCCGGATCAGCAAAGCAATGCTCTAACTGTCCGCCTGTCGGAGCTTCGATCCTAGACCAGCCGCCAACCAAGGCTTAGGGCCTGGTCTGCCCTGCCATGACATTTTGTCTTTAGCTTGCATTTCCTCGCACCAGGGTAAGGCTTGTACCCTCCCAATTGCGCTCTTCCGCCCGAAGCCGTTGGCACAATGTGGGGTGTCGGGTTTGGTAAGCGCCGCCCAACGTTCGGCGCTAACAGAAACCAGTTAACTGCTTCAAAACAAATCTATTATGTCGTGATGTATATAAATGGACACCCGTACCACACCTCTGGCACCCGCGAGCTCTGTGCTGGTTTTATGAAAATCCATGGCATGATCGAAGGGAAGAGACCAAGAGGAAGACCGAGAGGTAGGTACCAGGATGGCTTGGCCACATGTCATGGTCGAGACAGAAACACGGAGCTGATCCACGACTCTGATGATCGAGTGAGATGGCAGAACATGACCGCCCACGCTTATCGGCATGGCACATGATGGATGGATGGCAGCTTCCTGCCGTATGTCTTCATCGTACCCCACAGATCAATGGCCTAAATGGAACTGGCAGGGATCTCAGAGTTGGTGCCCCTTAGAGATGCAGTCATCAGAAACCATTCTGGCACTCATCCGTCCACCCTCAATTCATGGCAAAATGGTGTCAATAGGAGGTATGCTCTACTAACTGGAAAAAATTGTGTCCATAGAAGGTATGCTCTATCAACTTGACAAAATGGTGCCCATAGAAGGTATGCTCTACTAACTGGACAAAATTGTGTCCATAGAAGGTATGCTATACTAAATGGACAAAATTGTGTCCATAGAAGGTATGCTATACTAAATGGACAAAATTGTGTCCATAGAAGGTATGCTCTACTAACTTGACAAAACTGTGTCTATAGAAGGTATGCTCTACTAACTTGATAAAATGGTGTTCAGAGAAGGTCTGCTCTACTAACTTGACAAAACTGTATCTATAGAAGGTATGCTCTACTAACTTGACAAAATGGTGTCCATAGAAGGTATGCTCTACTAACTGGACAAAATGATGCCTATAGAAGTTATGCTCTACCTCTACTAACTGGGCAAAATGGTGTTCAGAGAAGGTATGCTCTACTAACTTGACAAAACTGTGTCTATAGAAGGTATGCTCTACTAACTTTTCAAAATGGTGTCCATAGAAGGTATGCTCTCTTATAACTGGACAAAATGGTGTTCATAGAAGGTATGCTCCACTAACTTGACAAAATGGCTCAACTGTCCGCTCAATGAGATGCCTACTAAATGACAGGTTAAAGTGTCTACCAAATGAGAACCCTACTGAATAACAACTCGGCTCATATCTCCACCACATGCTGTCTGTCAAACATCCCAAGAAACATCTGGGATGGCTAAACTTGTCAAGAAACACGTGATGAAGTTGAGTATGTAGGCCGAAAGGTGCAAATATCACTGCTCTGCTGCAAACAGACACAACACAATTATTTTCAATAACGAAGACACAAACAATAGATTGCAAGATTTATGGCCTGGCATATTTCACATCATCTCATCAGGTTAGTACTGCAAAAACCACACAACATAAACAAAAGTAATTAGATAAATCCTTCAAGCTAAAATATACAATACACATATTCACACAGTAATGTGAATTGTCTACCATGGTCATTTTAAACTGACTATAATGTTTTTTTTTAGAAATAAGATATACTATGCACTACAACATCTACTAAAATCAAAGGCGCTATCTCGTAACGCCAAAATCACAATATACAAAACACTGATCGGACCAGTTGTGCTGTACGGCTCTGAAACCTTGAGTACAACGAAAGGAGACGAAGCCTTGTTATAAACCTTTGAGAACAAAATTTTAAGACGCATCGTTGGACCCATTAGGGATGCACAAAGTGGAGAGTGGAAAAGAAGAAGTAACAAAGACATTTATGATCTGTTTAAGTCCCCGCTAATCACTGGTATCATGAAGGCTAATATCTACAATGGCTAGGGCATATAGAAAGAATGGAAGATAATAGGGAAACAAAACTCGCTTACACTCAGGAAATAAATGACCGTAGACCCCGAGGTAGACCAAGAAGGCGGTGGAGAGATAATACATGTACAGACCTACAAGCACTTGGAATCAACGACTGGCAAGAGAAGGTCCACCAGAGAGACGAATGGAGACGGATTGTATCTGCAGCAAAGAACCTCAATTGCTCGGAACGCTGAAGAAGAAGAAGATCATGTTTTTTTTTTTTTTTTTTTTTTGGATAATGTAAATGAATTGCCTCTGCCAGATTTAACATGTGACCATTTTGTGTCATCACAAACAACATGAACTGGTCTGTAGTGTAACTTAATCTTGGATATGTAACAATCTTATAATAACTGGTACTTCATTTTTAATTCACAGCAAACAAAGAAATTATGGGGATTCCCGGGAAACCATGTGACATCAGGGTGATTCCCTAGTGGGCGTAGGTGTCTGTTAATATACTCTGTGCAATCAAGAAATTCTAACTGGGATAATTTGGGGGTTCTGAAAAGGGTCACTGCATTTATTAATTACAGATACAAACATGTAATAGCTTTCGCAAGTAGAAGACAAGCAAGTGCTATTGTGTAACGTATTTATTGAAATAAAGTATCATATCATTGAAAGCAAGTGCTATTGTGTAATGCATTTATTGAAATAAAGTATCATATAATTGAAAGCAAGTGCTATTGTGTAATGCATTTATTGAAATAAAGTATCATATAATTGAAATCAAGTGCTATTGTATAACGTATTTATTGAAATAAAGTATCATATACAGTTAGTGCTCGACTTACGACCACGATCGGTTCCGACAGACCGGTCGTAAAACGATTTGGTCGTAAGTTGAGTAAGCCATTTGTATCATCTCTACACCATTTTGTTTCTTATTTTCACATCGTCAGGTTTAAGAAAAACACTGCATTAACTGTACATGTACAACTGGTTTAATATTTGCAAAACTTACAAAATACAGGTGTGGAAAATACTATAGGAAACATGTTCCCAATCGCAAAACACATCAAATTATCATTAACATCAGAATATATAAACATGTAAGAAACATTTTATTGGCCACTGGTGCTTGGCTGCAGATCATTAATGTCGTCATCTAAGGCAGCAGTTGGGGGTACGGGAGTTGGTTTTTTCATAAACATGGTGAGCTTTGTCTGAATTGTATGTTTCTTTTTTTCATCATAAATTTCACGATACGGACGAAACACATCGTGGGCCATCCGTTCAATCCTAGCAAATCGTTCGATGTTTGGGTTGCTTCGAAATGTATAAGAAGTTTATTCAGTAAAGATAAACCTTCTGATAATCCCTTAGTGGTGAACTTTCTTTCTGGCTCATCCTCTTCTTTCTTGGCTTCTCTTCTTTCAATGTATTTATTGAAATAAAGTATCATATAATTGAATGTGTTGTCGATCACTTCCGGTTAAATGTGTGGTAGACTGCTAATCTGATCAATGGATGCAATAAATGTTTCTGGGCCTGGAGAGCCCTCACTGTCGTCGGAGTGTATATCCATATTTTGTGCAATTCGTCTTATCTTGTGTATATCCCATCTGTCTGCACTCATCTTTAATGTAAGTGAATAACAATATCCCTATTCTGCAAATCAACGAACACGCCAGATCTAGGTCCTTGAGATCCTTGTCCACGCCATGAGGTGTATGGGGTATATGGGGATAGCCCCATACTGTTATAAACCAATCATCACTCGGTGGGTGATGTTCCAGGTACCCATTTAGGCTGAGTTGACCTGAGAACCCAGGTCAATGTTAAAAATCTGCCTCGATGTGGAATAAAAATGTATATAATGAATACAAATAGGGTTTTGGATAAATCTGAATTGTGAAACATGAAACATCAACAGTTTTGCAGGAGATCAGTACAAGAAGCATTCCTCTAAATTTCACTGAATAGAACTGTAACTCAAATTGTGTTTAAAATGCGAGAAATATTACAATCAAATAACTAATACACCATTTCAATAAAAATTATACAAAATATAAATAAACACAATTTCAACATGATCAATGGCAGTCAAATAGTAAGAGATGTATTTTATTTCAGCTATAACCACGTGCCTTCAAGAAACAAATAAAGATCGTAAACTGATTAAAGTCATTAGGCGTAGACAGTCAACATTGTTTGGGCATGTTATGAGAAGAAATGACTTGGAGAACTTGGTCACGACTGGCAAGATCGAAGGGAAGCGACCAAGGGGAAGAACGAGAAGTAAATACCTGGATGGCTTGGCCATGTGGCATGGTCGAGACAGGAACACGGAGCTGATCCACGACTCTGGTGATCAAGTGAGATGGCAGAACATGACCGCCAACGCTTACCGGCATGGCACATGATGGATGGATGGATGGGTGACCACGTGGCCAGCATACTGTCACTTGTCTACCAGCCAGTGGCCATGTTTTCAAGTCTTCTTTTAGAAGGGGATGTTTGTTCAATGACCTGAGCGCCGAGACCTACCTATGTTAAATGAGAACTTGAGGTTACTGACGTCTCAGTAAAGTTCGTCCTCAAATGGAGCGGGTGTGGGTTAAAACAATTGTTTGTTTCTTTTGCATATGTTGCACATTCGTTCAGTAGGCACGCAGCCCTGGCATATACCTGTTGTTGTTTTTATTGTTTTGAATATGTCATTATTGCTTTACCCAGTCCGATATGTTGAGTACTAAGACTAAAACATGAGTGTCTTAGGCCTAAGCATGTTGTGATATATGATGCGTGTTCGTCGGTGTTAACGTTAGTTTCCTGTATGAGTATAAAATCAAGTTTATATTTGTGTATGAGTGGTATAAGATGATTAATTTTGGATCTTATATCTCAAATGTTAATACTCATTATTGTAATTTCCGCTGCCATTTTTGTTGTAATATAAGAAACGGTTGAGTATAATTATGTTTCTTGTTTAAACTGTCTGTATTCATGTTATCATTTCTGGAAATATTCAGTAGATTCCTTCGCCGGGCTTGAAATATCTAAGTCAATAACGGGGCGTGGAGAAGAATCTGACAGGCTTCTTCGTCGTTGTGATGTGTTGATATTTACACTGGCCCTCGGCCATCAAGAGGCCGTGGGCATGAAAACGTGAGGAGAAGAAATTCATTGGCATTGAGAATCTTTCGCATTTACTGAACCCTTGCCTTCTACAAATCCACATTGTTCTTCTCCTATTTATATATCCATTATAAATGATACCCCTGTGTTGTTGTTTTTTCTCTCCACAAGAATGGTTTATGCTACATTCCTCGTGAAGTTATAATACCGTCTGGTTTCACTTACATACATCTAACATGTTAATATTCAGTCTTCTCATTTCTTTCTTATTGTAATTAAAGTTTAGGATGGGCGTTATTAAGTTTCTTTGAATTTTGTGTGGCCCTAGGTGGCCAGTAAAAAATGTGTGTGTTTTTTTTTTTTTTTTTTTTTTGTAAAAAGTTTATTATGTACAAAAACAGTGTCTTTTTACATTAGCAAATACACCATATACATTCATACACGGGTGACAACATTATATTCTTGGCATTTTGTAACTACATACATATTAACTGTCGACGATGGTGATTAAGTAATCATTCGCTCCCATGCATAAGAATAGACAGAAAAAGCAGCGGCTGCAGCAGGATATAACAATATTAATTAATTTCGGATTTTCACCTGTATTTCGCGATACGATGGATCTCCTTGTAAGGTATGTACAAAGTTGTTGATGTTTAGTACGTTTCTTCTCGCAGGAGTTTAATATACCTATTTGTTTCCAATTCATGCATAAGAAACCATTTAATAGGAAATCTTTCACACTTCTGGTATTCTCATTCGCACTTATGTGTCAACAACATTGCTGAATACATTTTGTTTCCAGTTTGTGGCCTTAGGAGGCCAGTAAAAAAATGTTCTACACCCATATAGGGGTAGTTGAGACGTTATTCAAAGAGTTATGCATTGAAAGTATACAAATAACACTTTGAGAAATGAATAAATGATGAGAAAGTGCGTTATAAAATTTAAGTATGTAAATATTACAAAATATTTTCTATAAGAAATCTAGAGGTATTTTATTTAGCATTAATAAATTTTATTTCACCATTAAGTCTCTTACTTCTGAGATTATAGAATATAAGTTTTTTGTTATTTGTAAATACTATCGTTAGTATATGCTTTATTATTTTTAAACGCCATGTTATCTCCCTTGTAACTAATTCCTTCTCTATACCTCCTCCCACCCTCCCTCGTGCAAACGTTCTATTCCTTTCTCCCAACTGTTACGTCTCCGACGACTTTGCCAGGATAACAACGACTTCCATCAAAAAGCCCACGAGATGCTTGATTTCTTTCGCCTTCGTGGCTATCCTGATAATGTTCTATCTACAGCTCTTCACCGCTGCCAGTCTATCAGTCGCACTGAGGCTCTCTCCTCCAGGCCGAAACCACGAAACAATAGACCTGTCCTCTCACTTACTTATCATCCCCACAATATTGCTGCCAAGAATATCCTTTTGAAACATCTATCCATTCTCCGGGCGGAATCGACCACTCGTGATGTCTTCTCAGAGGCTCCTCTAGTGGCATATAAGCGGGATCGTAACCTCAGAGATGTGCTGGTCCATAGCAGGCTACCCCAACCTCACCAGTCTCTTCCTGGCACGGTGGCGTGTCTTCGATCGGTTTGCAAGACCTGTCCATACGTACTTCAAACCCATAGTCTGACATTCCCTAAGACTACCTTCCACATCCGTGAGGGTTTCTCATGCATCAGTCGCAACGTCATCTATGCGATTACCTGCACACGTTGCGACATGAGATATGTCGGTGAGACAGGATTACGTCTTGGGGACAGATTTCGACAACATCTTTCTGACATTACCAGCGGCGCCCAGAAACCAGTATCCATACATTTCAACAGTCCTGACCACCATGGCGTAGCCGACATACAGGTCACGGCCATCAAATCATGCGCATCCCACGAACGGGATCGGAAGACATTGGAACACCGTCTCATCTTCCAGTTGGGCACACTCTCCCCTCACGGCCTTAATGTCCAACACAGCTTCATTTAACTTCCCACCCCACCCTCCCACCCCTAGCTTACAGTCCACCATCTGGGTACGTGCAGATCCTTGGTATGACATCACAGTCAACTCTCTTGGCGGATTTACGTTCGGTGTTTTGCCATCATTTTCTGAACGACCGCCACTCATGTCTCTCTGTGTGTACTAACACACTATATAGGTTTCCACAGCGGTGTTTCGAGCGCTTAACGATAATTGCTAATTGTCATCTGCGTCCGTAACATCTTTGCCGGTCTCTAATTTCACTTTTCCGCACACATGGGCGCGTCTCCACCCCACTCCCTTCCCGCTTGACCTTTGACCCGTGTACCATACATCCGGTCTATTGATCCACAGGCGCCCTACGTGTGTCAGACCTTCCAAGCTAGGACACGGTATTCAGATGAGTACATTTAATTTTAATTAGTTTAATAGTTTAATATTGTCATAGTGTGTTTCATGTAGTTTTGTGTTGGTTTGTATTTGTTTGTCCTGTGCTGACGAAGGCTTTGGCCGCAACGTCCAATTTGTCTCTTGTAGTCGTGTTTTAGTAAAGCTCACAATCTACTTCTCGTTTATTTGGGTGATTAATTCATTGTAACTATATTAGTATATTATGTCCCCTACTCATTGCTTATGTAAGTGTTTTTCTTTCAGATATCTTGTAATTCCGCAGACTGCTTGAACATAATTATTAAGTCCGAGATAATTGTACCGGAGGTCAATGCGCTGGAGGACTTGCATTGAACGTAGTGGTGACTACATCGAAAAATGATACATTTGATCTTTAATTTTACAGAATAAATTCACCGAAAGAAAACAACATTTAAAGGGTTTCATTTGAATCCCCCTTGTATGTTCTTTGGTTGATGTCATGTTGTGATTTATAATGACATTTTTGGTTACATTCAACCCCCCCCCCCCCTTTAAAAAAACAAACTTATTATTAAAAACAATGTTTGTCAGATTTCAATATTTGAAGACAAAACCAACAGTTTATAGTGTATTGCTCATCAATGCTTTGTCTTATGCTGCGTGACTTCCGCAGTATAATTCTCAGGAGATGTAGTGAAATATGCCAGACAAAAAGATTATACACTATTGTGTGCCTTTTTTTTTCTTTCACACAAAATTAATCACCTCCAAAATATTTCAAAATTATTTGCAGTTATAACTGATTTGGTATTTCTACAAGTAAAGCACCGGTGGCTGTCATTTTGTCAACCCTATTGAAAAATCAGGTGGAAAGTGTCCATCAAGGGTGACAACATCAACGCAGTCAAGACGACACAATACAATAGTGTCAATCACATATTGTCTGGCTCAAGATCTTCTTCTTCTTCTTCTTCTTCGTTCATCCGGAGTTTTTTTTTCGGATGTGATTGCGTTGTGCCTGTTTACAGCAGAGCTGCGTTCTTGCGCCGTTAGGCCGACACATCCGACTTCTGCGGGCATTTGTTGACCGGGTTAACCTTCCCGGGGGTTTCTTAGGACGTTTGACTCTCACTGTTGTGGTGTTATCTCCCATCCTAGCTGGCCCATATAGAACAGCCTAAGAGATCCTGGTCAGCGCTCAAGGGAAGGCAGGGGCAGACCATGGGCATTCCCCGCCATCCAAGGAGGCTTCCATACTTGCAGAGCCAACACACAGCGCTCTGGTACTGGGCTCACCCAAGGAATCGTCACGTCCTGCACATGGCTGCTTAGCCTCACTTCCGTATATTGGGCCTTCCGTTCACCATAGGCTGTTCTACCGGAAACCAGAAGAATGCAGTGTGCAGATGACATCCACACAGTGAGCTTTCGATTCGGACTTTCCGCACAATGGATTTGCTATCCGAGCAATATTCCATTTCGTGCCACTAGGACACTTTTCCACCTTTTTTGAAAGCCCACACAGTGAGCTTTTGATTCGGACTTTCCACATAATGGATTTGCTATCCAAGCAATATTCCATTTCGTGCCACTAGGACACTTTTTCCACCTTTTTTGAAAGCCCACACAGTGAGCTTTTGGTTCGGACTTTCCACGTAATGGATCTCCTATCCAGCAATATTCCATTTCATGCCTCTGGGAGGCTTTTGTAACCGACATACCTGTGGTATGAAGTGTGGCAGTCTGAATATTTCTTCATACACCTTTAAATGTCAACCTGTATGTAGTTAAAGTAAGCTACGGTCAACTTGAGCTTGTTGATATCTCCATAGAGCTTGTCCTCAAATGAAGCAGGTGTGGGCCAAAATATCTTTCTCTGTTCTGCATATATTGGGCAATCCTGAAGCAAATGTTTTGCTGTCATTTTTCCAGTTCGACAATTACATTCATCGGTATCTCCTATCTTTAGTTTATTGAACAAGTGGTATTTCAGCCTGTTATGTCCTGTGCGGAGTCTGAAGATTGCTACTTGTTCTCTTCTGTCGAGTTTGTAATATGCATCATCCTTCTGGTGGCCTGGATGCTCTGATTCCCATTTGGTTCTATAAGTGCTTTTTATCAACCTCTTTGCCTCATTATAGGTTATGTCTATGTCAGGCTGTGGTAGTCGTCCGCCCTCTTTTGCCAGTCTGTCAGCCTCTTCGTTTCCAGGTATACTGCAATGTGATGGGATCCACTGTATTACAACTTTTTTGGATTTCTGGCATAGACCATGGAGTGCTGCTCTTAGGTCAGTTAGTTCTGTGCTGTTATTGCTCTTCAGTATTGAGACAGCTGACTTTGCATCTGTGAAGATAGCTATTTGCTTCTCTTTATTTTCCTCCATCAGGAGCATTTCTGCTGCAGTTTTCAGAGCCTCTACCTCCGCTTTGAAGTTACTTGAAAATTTTCCAGTTGCCATTGAATGTGTTTTTTTCGCTCCATTTTTTAAATTTAGGAGAATTCCTCCTCCTCCATTCTCTATTGAATTTTTGGCTGATCCATCTGTATATGCATGGGTCCAATTCCTGCTTGGGTAATGTTCTTTTATGTAGTTTAGGGTTATTTCTCTTCTTTCGGTTTCATGCTGAGTGTTCTTTTTCTCAATACCAGGAATGTTTTCTATCATCTCAGGCAGTTGCTGCTGTCTCCAAGCTGGGAACTTGTGTGCATTGTGTATGGGCTTGACTGTTGATATGTTAAGAATAGGATCTGACCTAATCCTTCGTTTTGCAGTTTCTACAAAGTTGCTACGCTTCAGTCTTCCCTTTCCAAAACCATTAAATCTGTTGTACATAGGGTGGTCTGTCAATCTTCTAAATTTTTCTGCTTGTTGCTGGGCTCTGCTATCTCTTCTATCCTGCATTGGTTGTAAACAAGTGATCTTTTCTAATTCATTAATAGGCGTTGTCTTCAGGCTTCCAGTTATGATTCGCATTCCTTGATTTTGGACTCTACTTATTTTGTTAAAGTTTGACTTAGCTGCTGTTGCCCAAGCTGCAATGCCATATTCCAGTACTGGCCTCACCCGCCCAGTATATAACTTCTTGAGAACTTTCTCATCTGCTCCCCATGTTGTACCAGCAAGCTTTTTCATGATTGCCATTCTTTGCCTTGCTCTTGTTCGATTTTTCTCAACCTGTGTCTTCCATGTCAGGCGACGATCAAAGGTGACTCCTAGATAGTTTGGATTTTCTTCATGGCGCAATATTTTTCCATTCAATACCAGCTTAGGTTGCTGAGTTTTAGTTGAGAGGGAGAACACTGTGCATGTTGTTTTCTCCTCACTTATCTTCACTAGCCATGATTTTGACCAGTCCTCTAGCGCTAATAGGGCTTGCTGTATTCTGCTGTTAGCTGTACTAATATATTCTTCAGATGTCCATATGGCTAGGTCATCTGCAAAGGATGATGTGTGTACTCTGGCTGGAAAATTTTCCGTGATGTCGTTTATATATGCTAGGAATAATGTTGGTGAAAGAACTCCTCCTTGGGGGACACCTTGCTCCAACAGCATCATTTTGCTGGTTTGTCCTTGTACTTTTGTCCTGGCAGTTCTGTTCTCAAGGTAGTGGCTGATCCATTTGTACATTTTCCCGCAAACATGCATTTTTTGCAGTTTTACTTTCAGTCCTTCCTTCCATACTTTATCAAATGCTTTTTCTAAATCTATCCAGACTGCTAGTGTGTGCTTTTTCTCTTGGAAGGCATCCTCTATTTCCTGAGCTATATAGGTTATTTGATCTTCAGTAGATCTGTACTTTCTGAATCCTGCTTGGTGAGGTGTTAAGAGTTGGTTTTCTTCCAGATGCCATGTTAGCCTGCTATTGATAATGCGTTCCATTAATTTTCCTACACAGCTAAGAAGACTGATAGGTCGATAGCCATTTGGTTCTTCCAGGTCTTTTCCTTTCTTTGGGACTGGTATTAGTATAGCTTCCTTCCATGCCTGTGGGACTATTCCCCTCTTCCAGCTGTAATTTAGGACTGCTAGTAGTTTCTTTTTTGCCTTAGTGCCTAGTCCTATTAGCATTTCATTTGTGATTCCATCCTTTCCTGGTGATGTCTTCTTTTTTAGGGTATTCATTGCCTGTTCCATTTCTTCCATTGTTAGATTTGCCATCATATATTCTGCTGCTGTCTCTGTATATGTATGATGCATCTGTTTATCTTTGATTGCTTTCTTCTGTTCGGCTGTAATATCAATGTGGTTTGCACTGGCATAGTGTTCCATTAGTGCATTTGCAGCCTTTTTTCCCGTAAGCAAGGAATTTCCTTGTTTAATTGTTATTTGTTTGTTTCTAGGTCCTTCATTGTTCATGGCTTTCACTAGTTTCCATAGTTTGTTTCCATCCCTGTCAAAATTCAGGTTTTCTGTTTTTTTCCTCCAACAATCTCTTGTTGTTTGATTTACTGTTCTTTTATATTTTGCTGAGATGGCTTTGAGAGAGATGTTCGCTTCAGTTGTTTGTTCTCTCTCTGCGGTCTTCCTAGCATCTTCAACTTTGTCCTCCAAAAATTGTAGTTCTTCAGTCCAGTATGGTTTGTAATTTTTCCTTGCTCCTCTTGGAATAGACTCAGTGGCTGCCTGTATTATTGCTCTGTTTAGACTTTCCACCATTTGCTTCATGTTGCCATATCGTGTATTTACGTTTTCACAATATTTGTCTGTTAGTATGGCAAATCTGTCCCAATCTGCTCGTTTGTAATTCCAACGGGGCAAAGGCTTTTGCTCCTGTGGAACATACTCCATATTTATTACAAGCTTGATTGGTCTGTGGTCACTACCTGCTAATTGGTCCAGCACATGGCGATCGATTTTGTGGAGGATGTCTCCTGTGCAGAAAGCTAAGTCTGGAGTAGAAGTGGTAATCCATCTTCTGGAGTAGAAGCTCGGTGTGTCATCCGCTTTGTTAAGTAGATGGAGATTTGAGTCTATTTCCCAGTCCTCCACTTCATCTCCTCTTTTGTCAGTATCTGGGTATCCCCATCTTTCTGAACGGCTATTAAAGTCTCCGACAACAATGCAATTTGTGTCAGTTATTTCCATGTTTGAGAGTGTAAGATCCTTATCTGCCGGGCTATATAGATTGTAAATTCTTATTTTCACGTCCTTTATCATTATATCAACACCTATAATTTCCGTTTGGTTGTCAGAGATCACAGATACTTCGCTGCAAGGTATTGTATTTCGTGTAAGTATTACAACTCCTCCTTTATGTCCTTCGCGGTCGAAACGTGTGGCCTGATATCCCTCGACTGAAAATGTGCGATTGGCGTTGAGGTGTGTCTCTTGAATGCATGCCACATCTATTCTATCTTTATGAAGACGCTGTGTTAGGGAGGCTTTCTTGTTATAAACTCCTTCTGCATTCCATTGTAGTATGTTGAGTGTCCGGGGTGTTTGGTCAATAGCTCTTAACCTACTCCTCTGTGCCTTGACTCCACAGCACAGGGGAAGGTGACCACCAGTAGTCATGGGTGGACCCCCTCGAGGCAGGGGGCCCGGCACTATCACCGCCTGATGGGACTTCACGGGATTAGCACCATATCGATTAACTTTCATCTGTGGCATCATGAAATGATAAAGTTACGTTGCACTTCTTTGTCAAGCCTGTGGCTCAGTACATCCGATTTCGACAAGCATTTGTTCGGGATGCTTTCCCTAGCCTTTGACTGTCCCCAGTCTACCTACAAGGCAGCAGGTTTGTGCGTCACTTCGTCTGGTCCCTCTCCCTTGACCTGTCCGACATGGGTGACCCTACCAGTAGCTGTGCTACCGTCGGCATAGCTCTTGGGGTCATTGGAACGCTCAAGCCCCTCTACCTCGTCAAGGTGGACGCACGGCAGAGGGGTGGCTCAAGATCAAAACCTCCGCACTCAACTTCTACACTGTAAGTTTTTTTTTGTTTTTTTTTCATATCCCTTACAGGACGTTGCAGTCAACACCAGCATTTTCCCGCTGCTGTTGGTGTACTAGGCAAGATTACTCTCAGTAGTTTGCCATTGCTTTCTGAGCGACCGTCTCACATAACCCTAAGTTACCGACGCGGAGGGAACCGCTACTAATTCTCGCGCACAACACGTCACTCACGAGAGTATACGGGACTACGGAGAAAGACACTAACACCTAGGTCAGGGAGACCGGCTGTAACCGGAGACCACTGTAAGCAAGTTATTAATAAACTGGAATTTTATTAAAGTTTGTTTACGGCAAATGAATGTAGGCCATAAGAACTTAAGAAGCCACCTTCCATCATACGGGATACGGGAATAATAATAAATAAGATGGATGATGATAGCTGATAATGATTAAAAAAAATTTTTTAAATCTTAAACAAATATTGTTGCGTATCCCTTACAGTTGCAGTCAACACCAGAATTGTTCAGCTGCTGTTGATGTACTAGGCAAGTGTTACGTTCAGTAGTTTGCCGTGTCTTTCTGAACGACCGGTGCCCATACCAGCACGTTATAACACAACGCGACACGGTCTGTTGCACACATCGGTCGCAGCTGAGTTTCGAACGCCTGGTACCCGGCTCACGAACCGCGTTCGCACGGACCACGGCTTGATAATGATAGATGAAGGATAAAGAGATCCTAAGATCAATCAATCAATGAGGTGCCGTCTCCACAGTGAAGTTTAGCTGCAATGGATCTCCAACACTGGCATCCTAAGGGGCCGCTAAGTACATGCGAGGTTCCAGAACAACTCTTGTCTACCCTGCTGGCTACTTAGCTAGGAGAAGGAGAGAAGAGCTCAGCATCACACCCCCCCCCCCCCCCACGTTCCAATGATACTTTGGTATTTCTTTGGGAAGAAAATAACTCAACAAACCCCACTTGCAATTGATGGAAGTCATCTCTGTGACTGCAACTACCTAGGCGTCATGCCTCATATGTAAATATATGATGAGAAGAGGGGCATTGGAGAACATCGTGACAACTTGAAAGAACAATGAGAAAAGAAGCAGAGGCAGACCAAGAGATCTCGGCTACTGGTGTTCTGAATCATCTGTGTTGATGATATTCCTCCATGCTATCGTCCCAATGCAGCCAGTATCATTTCTCTTGGTCTGTTTCTGCTTCTTTTCCAATTACAAATCATAAGATGACGCAGTGTCACATAAAACGGCTCCCAGGATGACTTTTATAACACAGGTAACTAGTCCACTTTTCCCAAATATGGCGCAAGGATCACGTCCTCTAACCCCTCGCTAGTTACGCCACTGATACTCACTAACACAGAGATGTTAATCGTGATGAGAAGTGTCCAACATATGCAGAAGGGAGAACAGTATTGTTGTCTGCACCCACTCAATTTGAGGACAAACTCTATGGGAATATCATTAAGTTTAAGTTGACTGCTGCTTTCTTTGCATTTATTCATACTGACGACTGGTGGTGAGCGAAGATGAAGAATCACTACGCAGACAGACTTTCAATCGGAATACAAGTTATATTATCACTATCAACATTCCGGCACAATGGGTATTCCCATGTTCAGCTCTCCCCTGCATCAGCCATCTCAAAGTACCTCTACTCACTTTTCTCATGAGGAGTTGGTTGTAATAGCTCCTCGCTTGTCGTTCGACATGCGTGGCCAGGCTTCACTCACAATTTGTGTAGCGTTTGAGACGTGCCGCTATCGATTAGCTGGGTCCTTACTGCATTGACGATATCGGCCTTGTCCATGCTTCTTCCTGCATGTATTGGTGCGTTGTTTGCCAGCTGGTCCACACGTTCATTGCCCTTTATTTGGCATGTCCACGTTACACTCACGTGAGTGATGTCAGACTAAACGTTTCACTGTTGTCTACTCTTCAGCACCGGAGAATGCCGTTTTCAGTGGAATGTCTATGGAGTCAGAATGCCAGTGATACCTCAGCTCAGGAACTCTTCTTTGGCAACTGCAGAAAGGAACAGAACGTGTGTGGAGATGTCCTTAGTGCTGGGATGTTGATTCCATTTTGCTGTTTCATAAGACGTCTTCTTTATTCTGTTACAGCAGCTGTGCAGTAGCGGTATAATTATATTTCTTGTTCACTCCAGCTCCTCCCCCAGGAAGCAGACCATATACTGGGAGATGATCCAAAAGATTTGTGACACCCTCAGCACCACTTTTGTCTCCATTAGAATCTCCCGCGAAGACTAAGCCCAGTTTCAAGTTGCCAAAACGTCACCTTTGTTCCTCCACCAGAAATCAACATTCAAAATGAAGGTCGTAGATCTGACCTTCAAACAGCTCTAATAATATTCCCAGCAGGTCAATGTATACTTAATGCTGCTTGGTTCTTTGGTTCTTGAACACGATATGTGGCATCGTAACTCCACCACAGTCGTGGAGGAAAGTCAAGGCCATTGGAGGATCCGTGGTGAAAGCTCTCAGAAGGCCACCTGTGGAAAGAGACCGGGCCATACGGGACATTATCCAGTGCAATAAGGTCGATTCTTTTGCCTTTAAACTCGCTATTTTAGTTAAGGCTGTTGTAATGCACAGTTAACTGCTTCATAACAAATCTATTACGTCGTGATGTATATAAATGGACACCCGTACCACACCTCTTGCACCCGCGAGCTCAGTGCTGGTTTTATGAAAATCCATGGCATGATCGAAGGGAAGAGACCAAGAGGAAGACCAAGAGGTAGGTACCAGGATGGCTTGGCCACATGGCATGGTCGAGACAGAAACACGGAGCTGATCCACGACTCTGATGATAGAGCGATATGGCAGAACATGACCGCCCACGCTTATCGGCATGGCACATAATGGATGGATGGCAGCTTCCTGCCGTATGTCTTCATCGTACACCACAGATCAATGGCCTAAATGGAACTGGCAGGGATCTCAGAATTGGTGCCCCTTAGAGATGCAGTCATCAGAAACCATTCTGGCACTCATCCGTCCACCCTCAATTCATGGCAAAATGGTGTCCATAGGAGGTATGCTCTACTAACTGGACAAAATGGTGTCCATAGAAAGTATACTCTACTAACTGGACAAAATGGTGTCCATAGTAGGTATGCTCTATCAACTTGACAAAATTGTGTCCATAGAAGGTATGCTCTACTAAATGGACAAAATTGTGTCCATAGAAGGTATGCTCTACCAGCTTACAAAATTATGTCTATAGAAGGTATGCTCTACTAACTGGATAAAATGGTGCCTATAGATTTTATGCTTTACCTCTACTAACTTGACAAAATGTTGTCTATAGAAGGTATGCTCTACTAACTTGACAAAATGGTGTCCATAGAAGGTATGCTCCACTAACTGGATAAAATGGTGTTCACAGAAGGTATGCTCTACTAACTGAAGAAAATGGTGTTCACAGAAGGTATGCTCTCTTATAACTGGACAAAATGGTGTTCACAGAAGGTATGCTCTACTAACTGGATAAAATGGTGTTCACAGAAGGTATGCTCTATTATAACTGGACAAAATGGTGTTCACAGAAGGTATGCTCTCTTATAACTGGACAAAATGATGACCATAGAAGGTTTGCTTTACTAACTGAACAAAATGGAGTTCATAGAAGGTATGCTCCACTAACTTGACAAAATGGCTCAACTGTCCGCTCAATGAGATGCCTACTAAATGACAGGTTAAAGTGTCTACCAAATGAGAATCCTACTGAATAACAACTCGGTTCATATCTCCACCACATGCTGTCTGTCAAACATCCCAAGAAACATCTGGGATGGCTAAACTTGTCAAGAAACACGTGACGAAGTTGAGTATGTTGGCCGAAAGGTGCAAATATCACTGCTCTGCTGCAAACAGACACAACACAATTATTTTCAATAACGAAGACACAAACAATAGATTGCAAGATTTATGGCCTGGCATATTTCACATCATCTCATCAGGTTAGTACTGCAAAAACCACACAACATAAACAAAAGTAATTAGATAAATCCTTCAAGCTAAAATATTCAATACACATATTCACACAGTAATGTGAATTGTCTACCATGGTCATTTTAAACTGACTATAATGTTTTTTTTTTTTAGAAATAAGATATACTATGCACTATAACATCTACTAAAATCAAAGGCGCTATCTCGTAACGCCAAAATCACAATATACAAAACACTGATCAGACCAGTTGTGCTGTACGGCTCTGAAACCTTGAGTACAACGAAAGGAGACGAAGCCTTGTTATAAACCTTTGAGAACAAAATTTTAAGACGCATCGTTGGACCCATTAGGGATGCACAAAGTGGAGAGTGGAAAAGAAGAAGTAACAAAGACATTTATGATCTGTTTAAGTCCCCGCTAATCACTGGTATCATGAAGGCTAATATCTACAATGGCTGGGGCATATAGAAAGAATGGAAGATAATAGGGAAACAAAACTCGCTTACACTCAGGAAATAAATGACCGTAGACCCCGAGGTAGACCAAGAAGGCGGTGGAGAGATAATACATGTACAGACCTACAAGCACTTGGAATCAACGACTGGCAAGAGAAGGTCCACCAGAGAGACGAATGGAGACGGATTGTATCTGCAGCAAAGAACCTCAATGGCTCGGAACGCTGAAGAAGAAGAAGATCATGTTGTTTTTTTTTTTTTGGATAATGTAAATGAATTGCCTCTGCCAGATTTAACATGTGACCATTTTGTGTCATCACAAACAACATGAACTGGTCTGTAGTGTAACTTAACCTTGGATATGTAACAATCTTATAATAACTGGTACTTCATTTTTAATTCACAGCAAACAAAGAAATTATGGGGATTCCCGGGAAACCATGTGACATCAGGGTGATTCCCTAGTGGGCGTAGGTGTCTGTTAATATACTCTGTGCAATCAAGAAATTCTAACTGGGATAATTTGGGGGTTCTGAAAAGGGTTACTGCATTGATTAATTACAGATACAGACATGTAATAGCTTTCGCAAGTAGAAGACAAGCAAATGCTATTGTGTAACGTATTTATTGAAATAAAGTATCATATCATTGAAAGCAAGTGCTATTGTGTAATGTATTTATTGAAATAAAGTATCATATAATTGAAAGCAAGTGCTATTGTGTAATGCATTTATTGAAATAAAGTATCATATAATTGAAATCAAGTGCTATTGTATAACGTATTTATTGAAATAAAGTATCATATACAGTTAGTGCTCGACTTACGACCACGATCGGTTCCGACAGACCGGTCGTAAAACGATTTGGTCGTAAGTTGAGTAAGCCATTTGTATCATCTCTACACCATTTTGTTTCTTATTTTTACATCGTCAGGTTTAAGAAAAACACTGCATTAACTGTACATGTACAACTGGTTTAATATTTGCAAAACTTACAAAATACAGGTGTGGAAAATACTATAGGAAACATGTTCCCAATCGCAAAACACATCAAATTATCATTAACATCAGAATATATAAACATGTAAGAAACATTTTATTGGCCACTGGTGCTTGGCTGCAGATCATTAATGTCGTCATCTAAGGCAGCAGTTGGGGGTACGGGAGTTGGTTTTTTCATAAACATGGTGAGCTTTGTCTGAATTGTATGTTTCTTTTTTTCATCATAAATTTCACGATACGGACGAAACACATCGTGGGCCATCCGTTCAATCCTAGCAAATCGTTCGATGTTTGGGTTGCTTCGAAATGTATAAGAAGTTTATTCAGTAAAGATAAACCTTCTGATAATCCCTTAGTGGTGAACTTTCTTTCTGGCTCATCCTCTTCTTTCTTGGCTTCTCTTCTTTCAATGTATTTATTGAAATAAAGTATCATATAATTGAATGTGTTGTCGATCACTTCCGGTTAAATGTGTGGTAGACTGCTAATCTGATCAATGGATGCAATAAATGTTTCTGGGCCTGGAGAGCCCTCACTGTCGTCGGAGTGTATATCCATATCTTGTGCAATTCGTCTTATCTTGTGTATATCCCATCTGTCTGCACTCATCTTTAATGTAAGTGAATAACAATATCCCTATTCTGCAAATCAACGAACACGCCAGATCTAGGTCCTTGAGATCCTTGTCCACGCCATGAGGTGTATGGGGTATATGGTGATAGCCCCATACTGTTATAAACCAATCATCACTCGGTGGGTGATGTTCCAGGTACCCATTTAGGCTGAGTTGACCTGAGAACCCAGGTCAATGTTAAAAATCTGCCTCGATGTGGAATAAAAATGTATATAATGAATACAAATAGGGTTTTGGATAAATCTGAATTGTGAAACATGAAACATCAACAGTTTTGCAGGAGATCAGTACAAGAAGCATTCCTCTAAATTTCACTGAATAGAACTGTAACTCAAATTGTGTTTAAAATGCGAGAAATATTACAATCAAATAACTAATACACCATTTCAATAAAAATTATACAAAATATAAATAAACACAATTTCAACATGATCAATGGCAGTCAAATAGTAAGAGATGTATTTTATTTCAGCTATAACCACGTGCCTTCAAGAAACAAATAAAGATCGTAAACTGATTAAAGTCATTAGGCGTAGACAGTCAACATTGTTTGGGCATGTTATGAGAAGAAATGACTTGGAGAACTTGGTCACGACTGGCAAGATCGAAGGGAAGCGACCAAGGGGAAGAACGAGAAGTAAATACCTGGATGGCTTGGCCATGTGGCATGGTCGAGACAGGAACACGGAGCTGATCCACGACTCTGGTGATCGAGTGAGATGGCAGAACATGACCGCCAACGCTTACCGGCATGGCACATGATGGATGGATGGATGGGTGACCACGTGGCCAGCATACTGTCACTTGTCTACCAGCCAGTGGCCATGTTTTCAAGTCTTCTTTTAGAAGGGGATGTTTGTTCAATGACCTGAGCGCCGAGACCTACCTATGTTAAATGAGAACTTGAGGTTACTGACGTCTCAGTAAAGTTCGTCCTCAAATGGAGCGGGTGTGGGTTAAAACAATTGTTTGTTTCTTTTGCATATGTTGCACATTCGTTCAGTAGGCACGCAGCCCTGGCATATACCTGTTGTTGTTTTTATTGTTTTGAATATGTCATTATTGCTTTACCCAGTCCGATATGTTGAGTACTAAGACTAAAACATGAGTGTCTTAGGCCTAAGCATGTTGTAATATATGATGCGTGTTCGTCGGTGTTAACGTTAGTTTCCTGTATGAGTATAAAATCAAGTTTATATTTGTGTATGAGTGGTATAAGATCATTAATTTTGGATCTTATATCTCAAATGTTAATACTCATTATTGTAATTTTCGCTGCCATTTTTGTTGTAATATAAGAAACGGTTGAGTATAATTATGTTTCTTGTTTAAACTGTCTGTATTCATGTTATCATTTCTGGAAATGTTTAGTACATTCCTTCGCCGGGCTTGAAATATCTAAGTCAATAACGAGGCGTGGAGAAGAATCTGACAGGCTTCTTCGTCGTTGTGGTGTGTTGATATTTACACTGGCCCTCGGCCATCAAGAAGCCGTGGGCATGAAAACGTGAGGAGAAGAAATTCATTGGCATTGAGATTCTGTCGCATTTACTGAACCCTTGCCTTCTACAAATCCATATTGTTCTTCTCCTATTTATACATTGGCACCTTGCCGTCTTGACAGACGATAGTTTGTGCTTTAAAAAGGCATAATAACTTTTAACTATGGCGATAGCGAGTGTGACTGATAAGGCCAATTTGCGCTGTAAATGTCCGTTCACAGTGGGTGCATGTGAACACGTGGTCATTTCCACCATCATGCACCATCTTACGTCTCAAACGCTTGGTGTGTGACTTTTCTGCAATAATTTTCTCCTTTGACTTTATTCCATTTCTGATATTTGCCCTCCATGCAACACGTTCAGCGGCGACTTGCTCCCAATGTGCATTATCAATGCCTGTATCAATCATGTCCCGCTTACACACATCTTTGTATCGTAGTAGAGGCCGACCCTGAGATCTCTTACCCATCTGTAATTCACCAAAAAAGATATCCTTTGGTATTCTACCATCATCCATCCGCCTAAGATGTCCTATCCATCTAAGTCTACGAAGACTGAGCATGGAATAAACTGTCACACAACCTGATCTTTCCAATACTTCAGTATTTGTGATTTTGTCTTGCCACTTAATACCAAGAATTCTTCGCAGACACCGCATATGAAAGCTGTTTAAATTGTTCTCTTGGTGTGAGTAAGTTGTCCAGGTTTCACTGCCATAGAGAAGAGTACTAAGGACACAGGCTTGATAGACAAGGACTTTTGTTTTGGCAGTAAGCTTCCTGTTCTCCCAGACTCTTTTTCTTAACCTGTTCATTGTTGTTGCTGCCTTACCAATCCGGATGTTGATTTCCTGATCTAGGGATAATTTGCTATTTACCACCGATCCTAGATATGTAAAATGGTCTACTATCTCTAGTTCGGCGTCGTCAATAAAGATTGATGGTACCCCATGTGCACCTTGTGACATAATCTGTGTCTTCTTTTTGCTAATTGTTAAACCAAATTCAGAACAAGCATTGGAGAATGCAGATAGTAGACATTGCAATTCTTCCTCAGAGTGGGTCGTAACTGCAGCATCATCTGCAAAAAGCAACTCTCTGATCAGTACCCTCCTAATTTTGGTCTTAGCCTTCAATCTCTGAGCATTGTAGAGGCCGCCATCTGAGCGTGAGTGAATGTATATACCACCATCCTGATCACGAAATGCATATTTCAGTAGAAGTGAAAAGTATATTCCAAAGAGGGTGGGAGCTAGTACACAACCTTGCTTAACTCCACTCTTTATTTCAAATTCTTCAGAAGTTGCACCATCAAACTTGATTATACCCTTCATGCCTGTGTGGAACGATTCCACAATGGACAGAAGAGTTGGTGGGCAGCCAATCTTCTTTAGTGCCTTGAACAGACCCTCACGACTGACCAAATCAAATGCCTTTGTGAGGTCGATGAAGGCAATAAACAGTGGTTGATTCTGTTCACGGCATTTTTCTTGCATTTGTCGCAATGAGAATATCATATCAGTGGTAGACCGGTTCTGTCGAAAGCCACACTGTGATTCGGGGTAGACTTGATCTCCTAGGACTTGAAGTCTGCGCAGAACAATTCTGGCAAATACTTTTCCAACAATACACAGAAGTGAGATACCCCTATAGTTGTTGCAGTCGCTCCGATCGCCCTTGTTCTTGTACAGTGTTATGATGCTTGAATCTTTGAAATCCTGTGGGACTTGTCCTTCACGCCAGCATAGCTCTATTAGCTGGTGGATCTGTATAGTGAGTGTGTCTTGCCCACTCCTGATAACCTCTATTGGAATCCCATCCTTACCTGGAGCCTTGCCAGATGCAAGTTCATTTATAGCACACTTAACTTCTGTTATGGTGGGAAGTGTGTCCAGGTGGTCAAGAGTTGGTAGAGCCTCTATGGCGTTGAGGGCATTATCCGCTAGTTTGGTCTCACTTGAGTAAAGCTCCAAATAGTGCTCTACCCATCTGTCCATCTGCTGTTTCTTATCAGTGATGACTTCTCCAGTCAAGGTTTTCAATGGTGCACTTCTTTTGATCACTGGACCACAGGCTTTCTTTATTCCTTCATACATGCTTCTTATGTCTCCCTTATCACTTGCGATTTGAATGGACTCACATAACTTGATCCAATAATCATTTGCACACTGCCTGGCAGCCTTTTGCACATCCTTCCTAGCTTGCCTTAGCTCACTCAGAGTGTTACGCGTTGGTCTTTCCTTGTTTCTTAAGAGAGCTTTCTTCTTCTTATCAATCAAGGGCTGCAGAGTCTCGCTGTTGGCCGCAAACCAGTCCTGCCTCTTATGATCCACAGTGCCGTAAACCTTTACGGCAGTTTTACAAAGAGTTTCCTTAAGTTTATTCCATTTATCATTTACTGTACAATTTTCTGGTGTATCAGTGAAAGCGTCTTCAAGTTGCTGTTGAAACTGAAAGCACTTTTCAGGATCATGAGTGTTAATAATATTAATCCTGGGGCTAGATTTGTGTTTAGCTGTGTAGATTCTCTTTGGTCTAAGTCTAACCCTTGCAACAACCAAAGAATGATCCGTATCACAGTCAGCACTGTGGTAACTACGAGTCAATGATATATGGTTCAGATGTTGTCTCCGTGTGATGATGAAGTCCAGCTGGTGCCAATGGCCGGATCTTGGATGTTTCCATGTGACCTTATGCATCTCTTTTGTTTTAAAAAAAGAGTTTGTAATACATAGGTCATTACTGGTGCAATGCTCCAGCAGCCTTTGCCCATTTTCATTCATGCGACCGATGTTGTATGTTTAGGATGTCTCCTATTTATATATCCATTATAAATGATACCCCTGTGTTGTTTTTTCTCTCCACAAGAATGGTTTATGCTACATTCCTCGTGAAGTTATAATACCGTCTGGTTTCACTTACATACATCTAACATGTTAATATGTAGTCTTCTCATTTCTTTCTTATTGTTATCAAAGTTTAGGATGGGCGTTATTAACTTTCTTTGAATTTTGTGTGGCCCTAGGTGGCCAGTAAAATATTTGTGTTTTTTTTTTTTTTTTTTTGTAAAAAGTTTATTATGTACAAAAACAGTGTCTTTTTACATTAGCAAATACACCATATACATTCATACACGGGTGACAACATTATATTCTTGGCATTTTGTAACTACATACATATTAACTGTCGACGATGGTGATTAAGTAATCATTCGCTCCCATGCATAAGAATAGACAGAAAAAGCAGCGGCTGCAGCAGGATATAACAATATTAATTAATTTCGGATTTTCACCTGTATTTCGCGATACGATGGATCTCCTTGTAAGGTATGTACAAAGTTGTTGATGTTTAGTACGTTTCTTCTCGCAGGATATAATATACCTATTTGTTTCCAATTCATGCATAAGAAACCATTTAATAGGAAATCTTTCACACTTCTGGTATTCTCATTCGCACTTATGTGTCAACAACATTGCTGAATACATTTTGTTTCCAGTTTGTGGCCTTAGGAGGCCAGTAAAAAAATGTTCTACACCCATATAGGGGTAGTTGAGACGTTGTTCAGAGAGATATGCATTGAAAGTATACAAATAACACTTTGAGACATGAATAAATGATGAGAAAGTGCGTTATAAAATTTAAGTATGTAAATATTACAAAATATTTTCTATAAGAAATCTAGAGGTATTTTATTTAGCATTAATAAATTTTATTTCACCATTCAATCTCTTACTTCTGAGATTATAGAATATAAAGTTTTTGTTATTTGTAAATACTATCGTTAGTATATGCTTTATTGTTTTTAAACGTCATGTTATCTCCCTTGTAACTATATTAGTGTATTATGTCCCCTACTCATTGCTTATGTAAGTGTTTTTCTTTCAGATATCTTGTAATTCCGCAGACTGCTTGAACATAATTATTAAGTCCGAGATAATTGTACCGGAGGTCAATGCGCTGGAGGACTTGCATTGAACGTAGTGGTGACTACATCGAAAAATTATACATTTGATCTTTAATTTTACAGAATAAATTCACCGAAAGAAAACAACATTTAAAGGGTTTCATTTGAATCCCCCTTGTATGTCCTTTGGTTGATGTTATGTTGTGGTTTATAATGACATTTTTGGTTACATTCAACCCCCCCCCCCCCCCCTTTTTGTTTAAAAACTTATTATTAAAAACAATGTTTGTCAGATTTCAATATTTGAAGACAAAACCAACAGGTTATAGTGTATTGTTCATCGATGCTTTGTTTTATGCTGCGTGACTTCCGCAGTATAATTCTCAGGAGATGTAGTGAAATATGCCAAACAAAAAGATTATACACTATTGTGTGCCTTTTTTTTTCTTTCACACAAAATTAATCACCTCCAAAATATTTCAAAATTATTTGCAGTTATAACTGATTTGGTGTCTCTACAAGTAAAGCACCGATGGATTTCATTTTGTCAACCCTATTGAAAAATCAGATGGAAAGTGTCCATCAAGTGTGACAACATCAACGCAGTCAAGACGACACAATACAATAGTGTCAATCATATATTGTCTGGCTCAAGGTCAAAACCTCCGCACTCAACTTCTACACTGTAAGTTTTTTTTTTCATATCCCTTACAGGACGTTGCAGTCTACACAAGCATTTTCCCGCTGCTGTTGGTGTACTAGGCAAGATAGCGCTCAGTAGTTTGCCATTGCTTTCTGATCGACCGGCTCACATACTCCTAAGTTACCGACGCGGAGAGAACCGCTACTAATTCTAGCGCACAACACGTCACTCACAAGAGTATACGGGTCTACGGAGAAAGACACTAACACCTAGGCCAGGGAGTCCGTCTGTAACCGGAGACCACTGTAAGCAAGTTATTAATAAACTGGAATTTTATTAAAGTTTATTTACGGCAAATGAATGTAGGCCATAAGAACTTAAGAAGCCACCTTCCATCATACGGGATACGGGAATAATAATAAATAAGATAGATGATAATAGCTGATAATGATTAAAATTTTTAAAAAAAATCTAAAACAAATATTGTTGCGTATCCCTTACAGTTGCAGTCAACACCAGAATTGTTCAGCTGCTGTTGATGTACTAGGCAAGTGTTACGTTCAGTAGTTTGCCATTGTTTCTGAACGACCGGCTCCCATACCAGCAAGTTATAACACAACGCGACACGGTCTGTTGCACACATCGGTCGCAGCTGAGTTTCGAACGCCTGGTACCCGGCTCACGAACCGCGTTCGCACGGACACCGGCTTGATAATGATAGATGAAGGATAAAGAGATCCTAAGATCAATCAATCAATGAGGTGCCGTCTCCACAGTGAAGGTTGGCTGCAATGGATCTCCAACACTGGCATCCTAAGGGGCCGCTAAGTACATGCAAGGTTCCAGAACAACTCTTGTACACCCTACTGGCTACTTAGCTAGGAGAAGGAGAGGAGAGCTCAGCATCACACACCCCTCCCCCCCCCCCCCGCCCCGTTCCAATGATACTTTGGTATCTCTTTGGGAAGAAAATATCTCAACAAATCCCACTTGCAATTAATGGAAGTCATCTCTGTGACTGCAACTACCTAGGCGTCATGCCTCATATGTAAATATATGATGAGAAGAGGGGCATTGGAGAACATCGTGACAACTGGAAAGAACAATGAGAAAAGAGGCAGAGGCAGACCAAGAGATCTCGGCTACTGGTGTTCTGAATCATCTGTGTTGATGATATTCCTCCATGCTATCGTCTCAGTGCAGCCAGCATCATTTCTCTTGGTCTGTCTCTGCTTCTTTTCCAATTTTTTTTTTTTTTTTTTTTTTTTTTTTTTGCATATCCTTTACAGGACATGGCTGTCAACAGCAGCATCTTTCAGCTGTCTTTTGATTTCTTGGCAAGATTGCGTTCAGTAGTTTGCCATTGCTTTCTGAGCGGCCGGCTCAGTATCCCGCAAGTCACCAGCGGGGGTCGAACGGCTCCCAGTTCTCTCCCGCTACGAGACTCTGCGTGATAAACGGGATTACGGAGAAAGTGTTGTAACCCCTCAGCCAGAGAGACCGGCTACAAATCATAAAATGACGCAGTGACACACAAAACGGCTCCCAGGATGACTTTTATAACACAGGGAACTAGTCCACTTTTCCCAAATATGGCGCAGGGGTCACGTCCTCTAACCCCTCTCTAGTTACGCCACTGATACTCACTAACAAAGAGATGCTAATCGTGATGAGAAATGTCCAACATATGCAGAAGGGAGAAAAGTATTGTGGCCTGCACCCACTCAATTTGAGGGCAACCTTTATAGGTATATCGTTAGGCTTAAGTTGACTGCTACTTTCTTTGCATTTATTCCTACTGACGGCTGGTGGTGAGCGAAGAAGAAGAATCACTACGCAGAAAGACTTTCAATCAGAATACAAGTTATATTATCACCATCAACATTCCGACACAATGGGTATTCCCATCCTCAGTTCTCCCCTGCAGCAGCCATCTCAAAGTATCTCTATTCACTGTTCTCATGAGGAGTTGGTTGTAATGGCTCCTCGCTTGTCGTTCGACATGCGTGGCTATGCTTCACTCTCAATTTGTGTACCTTTGGGACGTGTCACTATCGATTAGCTGGGTCCGTACTGCATTGACGATATCGGCCTTGTCCATGTTTCTTCCTGCATGTATTGGTGCGTTGTTTGCCAGCTGGTCCTCACGTTCATTGCCCTTTATCTGGCATGACTACGTTACATCCACGCGAGTGATGTCAGACTTGACGTTCCACTGTTGTCTACTCTTCAGCACGGAGAATGCCGTTTTCAGTGGAATGTCTATGGTGTTAGAATGCCAGTGGTACCTCAGCATAGGAACTCTTCTTTGGCAACTGCAGAAAGGAACAGAACGTGTATGGGGATGTCCTTAGTGCAGGTATGTTGATTCCATTCTGCTTCATAAGAAGTCTTCTTTATTCTATTACAGCAGCTGTGCTGTAAACGTATAATTATATTTCCTGTTCAATTCAGCTCCTCCCCCAGAAAGCAGACCAACTACTGGGAGATGGTATAAAAGATTTGTGACACCCTCAGCACCACTTTTGTCACCATCAGAATCTCCCGCGAAGACTAAGCCCAGTTTCAAGTTGCCAAAACGTCACCTTTGTTCCTTCACCAGAAATCAACATTCAAAATGAAGGTCGTAGATCTGACCTTCCAAAAGCACCAATAATGTTCCTAGCAGGTCAATGTATACTTAATGCTGCTTTGTTCTTTGGTTCTTGAACACGATCTGTGGCGTCGTAACTTCCACCACAGTCATGGAGGAAAGTCAAGACCATTGGAGGATCCGCGGTGAAAGCTCTCAGCAGGCCATCCTGTGGAAAGAGACCGGGCCATACGGGACATTATCCAGTGCAATAAGGTCGATTCATTTGCCTTTAGACTCGCTATTTTAGTTAAGGTTGTTGTAATGCACAGTTAACTACATTACATTGGCACCTTGCCGTCTTGACAGACGATAGTTTGTGCTTTAAAAAGGCATAATAACTTTTACCTATTGCCTCTCCATAGCACAAAGCCTGGGCTAAAATATAGAGATCATGTGTTGCCCATGCAGCATGATCCCTCCCTCGGCCTGCCTAGTTCACTCCAGAGGAAAGGTAACACCCCTACATCTGGAACAAGACAAGCTGCAGTAGCTGCCGGATCAGCAAAGCAATGCTCTAACTGTCCGCCTGTCGGAGCTTCGATCCTAGACCAGCCGCCAACCAAGGCTTAGGGCCTGGTCTGCCCTGCCATGACATTTTGTCTTTAGCTTGCATTTCCTCGCACCAGGGTAAGGCTTGTACCCTCCCAATTGCGCTCTTCCGCCCGAAGCCGTTGGCACAATGTGGGGTGTCGGGTTTGGTAAGCGCCGCCCAACGTTCGGCGCTAACAGAAACCAGTTAACTGCTTCAAAACAAATCTATTATGTCGTGATGTATATAAATGGACACCCGTACCACACCTCTGGCACCCGCGAGCTCTGTGCTGGTTTTATGAAAATCCATGGCATGATCGAAGGGAAGAGACCAAGAGGAAGACCGAGAGGTAGGTACCAGGATGGCTTGGCCACATGTCATGGTCGAGACAGAAACACGGAGCTGATCCACGACTCTGATGATCGATTGAGATGGCAGAACATGACCGCCCACGCTTATCGGCATGGCACATGATGGATGGATGGCAGCTTCCTGCCGTATGTCTTCATCGTACCCCACAGATCAATGGCCTAAATGGAACTGGCAGGGATCTCAGAGTTGGTGCCCCTTAGAGATGCAGTCATCAGAAACCATTCTGGCACTCATCCGTCCAACCTCAATTCATGGCAAAATGGTATCAATAGGAGGTATGCTCTACTAACTGGAAAAAATTGTGTCCATAGAAGGTATGCTCTATCAACTTGACAAAATGGTGCCCATAGAAGGTATGCTCTACTAACTGGACAAAATTGTGTCCATAGAAGGTATGCTCTACTAAATGGACAAAATTGTGTCCATAGAAGGTATGCTCTACTAACTTGACAAAACTGTGTCTATAGAAGGTATGCTCTATCAACTTGACAAAATGGTGTCCATAGAAGGTATGCTCTACTAACTGGACAAAATTGTGTCCATAGAAGGTATGCTATACTAAATGGACAAAATTGTGTCCATAGAAGGTATGCTCTACTAACTTGACAAAACTGTGTCTATAGAAGGTATGCTCTACTAACTTGACAAAATGGTGTTCAGAGAAGGTCTGCTCTACTAACTTGACAAAACTGTATCTATAGAAGGTATGCTCTACTAACTTGACAAAATGGTGTCCATAGAAGGTATGCTCTACTAACTGGACAAAATGATGCCTATAGAAGTTATGCTCTACCTCTACTAACTGGGCAAAATGGTGTCCATAGAAGGTATGCTCTACTAACTTGACAAAACTGTGTAATAGAAAGTATGCTCTATCAACTTGACAAAATGGTGTCCATAGAAGGTATGCTCTACTAACTGGACAAAATTGTGTCCATAGAAGGTATGCTCTACTAAATGGACAAAATTGTGTCCATAGAAGGTATGCTCTACTAACTTGACAAAACTGTGTCTATAGAAGGTATGCTCTACTAACTTGACAAAATGGTGTTCAGAGAAGGTCTGCTCTACTAACTTGACAAAACTGTGTCTATAGAAGGTATGCTCTACTAACTTTTCAAAATGGTGTCCATAGAAGGTATGCTCTCTTATAACTGGAAAAAATGGTATTCATAGAAGGTATGCTCCACTAACTTGACAAAATGGCTCAACTGTCCGCTCAATGAGATGCCTACTAAATGACAGGTTAAAGTGTCTACCAAATGAGAACCCTACTGAATAACAACTCGGCTCATATCTCCACCACATGCGGTCTGTCAAACATCCCAAGAAACATCTGGGATGGCTAAACTTGTCAAGAAACACGTGATGAAGTTGAGTATGTAGGCCGAAAGGTGCAAATATCACTGCTCTGCTGCAAACAGACACAACACAATTATTTTCAATAACGAAGACACAAACAATAGATTGCAAGATTTATGGCCTGGCATATTTCACATCATCTCATCAGGTTAGCACTGCAAAAACCACACAACATAAACAAAAGTAATTAGATAAATCCTTCAAGCTAAAATATTCAATACACACATTCACACAGTAATGTGAATTGTCTACCATGGTCATTTTAAACTGACTATAATGTTTTTTTTTTTTAGAAATAAGATATACTATGCACTATAACATCTACTAAAATCAAAGGCGCTATCTCGTAACGCCAAAATCACAATATACAAAACACTGATCAGACCAGTTGTGCTGTACGGCTCTGAAACCTTGAGTACAACGAAAGGAGACGAAGCCTTGTTATAAACCTTTGAGAACAAAATTTTAAGACGCATCGTTGGACCCATTAGGGATGCACAAAGTGGAGAGTGGAAAAGAAGAAGTAACAAAGACATTTATGATCTGTTTAAGTCCCCGCTAATCACTGGTATCATGAAGGCTAATATCTACAATGGCTGTTGCATATAGAAAGAATGGAAGATAATAGGGAAACAAAACTCGCTTACACTCAGGAAATAAATGACCGTAGACCCCGAGGTAGACCAAGAAGGCGGTGGAGAGATAATACATGTACAGACCTACAAGCACTTGGAATCAACGACTGGCAAGAGAAGGTCCACCAGAGAGACGAATGGAGACGGATTGTATCTGCAGCAAAGAACCTCAATGGCTCGGAACGCTGAAGAAGAAGAAGATAATGTAAATGAATTGCCTCTGCCAGATTTAACATGTGACCATTTTGTGTCATCACAAACAACATGAACTGGTCTGTAGTGTAACTTAATCTTGGATATGTAACAATCTTATAATAACTGGTACTTCATTTTTAATTCACAGCAAACAAAGAAATTATGGGGATTCCCGGGAAACCATGTGACATCAGGGTGATTCCCTAGTGGGCGTAGGTGTCTGTTAATATACTCTGTGCAATCAAGAAATTCTAACTGGGATAATTTGGGGGTTCTGAAAAGGGTCACTGCATTGATTAATTACAGATACAGACATGTAATAGCTTTCGCAAGTAGAAGACAAGCAAGTGCTATTGTGTAACGTATTTATTGAAATAAAGTATCATATCATTGAAAGCAAGTGCTATTGTGTAATGCATTTATTGAAATAAAGTATCATATAATTGAAAGCAAGTGCTATTGTGTAATGCATTTATTGAAATAAAGTATCATATAATTGAAATCAAGTGCTATTGTATAACGTATTTATTGAAATAAAGTATCATATACAGTTAGTGCTCGACTTACGACCACGATCGGTTCCGACAGACCGGTCGTAAAACGATTTGGTCGTAAGTTGAGTAAGCCATTTGTATCATCTCTACACCATTTTGTTTCTTATTTTTACATCGTCAGGTTTAAGAAAAACACTGCATTAACTGTACATGTACAACTGGTTTAATATTTGCAAAACTTACAAAATACAGGTGTGGAAAATACTATAGGAAACATGTTCCCAATCGCAAAACACATCAAATTATCATTAACATCAGAATATATAAACATGTAAGAAACATTTTATTGGCCACTGGTGCTTGGCTGCAGATCATTAATGTCGTCATCTAAGGCAGCAGTTGGGGGTACGGGAGTTGGTTTTTTCATAAACATGGTGAGCTTTGTCTGAATTGTATGTTTCTTTTTTTCATCATAAATTTCACGATACGGACGAAACACATCGTGGGCCATCCGTTCAATCCTAGCAAATCGTTCGATGTTTGGGTTGCTTCGAAATGTATAAGAAGTTTATTCAGTAAAGATAAACCTTCTGATAATCCCTTAGTGGTGAACTTTCTTTCTGGCTCATCCTCTTCTTTCTTGGCTTCTCTTCTTTCAATGTATTTATTGAAATAAAGTATCATATAATTGAATGTGTTGTCGATCACTTCCGGTTAAATGTGTGGTAGACTGCTAATCTGATCAATGGATGCAATAAATGTTCTGGGCCTGGAGAGCCCTCACTGTCGTCGGAGTGTATATCCATATCTTGTGCAATTCGTCTTATCTTGTGTATATCCCATCTGTCTGCGCTCATCTTTAATGTAAGTGAATAACAATATCCCTATTCTGCAAATCAACGAACACGCCAGATCTAGGTCCTTGAGATCCTTGTCCACGCCATGAGGTGTATGGGGTATATGGTGATAGCCCCATACTGTTATAAACCAATCATCACTCGGTGGGTGATGTTCCAGGTACCCATTTAGGCTGAGTTGACCTGAGAATCCAGGTCAATGTTAAAAATCTGCCTCGATGTGGAATAAAAATGTATATAATGAATACAAATAGGGTTTTGGATAAATCTGAATTGTGAAACATGAAACATCAACAGTTTTGCAGGAGATCAGTACAAGAAGCATTCCTCTAAATTTCACTGAATAGAACTGTAACTCAAATTGTGTTTAAAATGCGAGAAATATTACAATCAAATAACTAATACACCATTTCAATAAAAATTATACAAAATATAAATAAACACAATTTCAACATGATCAATGGCAGTCAAATAGTAAGAGATGTATTTTATTTCAGCTATAACCACGTGCCTTCAAGAAACAAATAAAGATCGTAAACTGATTAAAGTCATTAGGCGTAGACAGTCAACATTGTTTGGGCATGTTATGAGAAGAAATGACTTGGAGAACTTGGTCACGACTGGCAAGATCGAAGGGAAGCGACCAAGGGGAAGAACGAGAAGTAAATACCTGGATGGCTTGGCCATGTGGCATGGTCGAGACAGGAACACGGAGCTGATCCACGACTCTGGTGATCGAGTGAGATGGCAGAACATGACCGCCAACGCTTACCGGCATGGCACATGATGGATGGATGGATGGATGACCACGTGGCCAGCATACTGTCACTTGTCTACCAGCCAGTGGCCATGTTTTCAAGTCTTCTTTTAGAAGGGGATGTTTGTTCAATGACCTGAGCGCCGAGACCTACCTATGTTAAATGAGAACTTGAGGTTACTGACGTCTCAGTAAAGTTCGTCCTCAAATGGAGCGGGTGTGGGTTAAAACAATTGTTTGTTTCTTTTGCATATGTTGCACATTCGTTCAGTAGGCACGCAGCCCTGGCATATACCTGTTGTTGTTTTTATTGTTTTGAATATGTCATTATTGCTTTACCCAGTCCGATATGTTGAGTACTAAGACTAAAACATGAGTGTCTTAGGCCTAAGCATGTTGTGATATATGATGCGTGTTCGTCGGTGTTAACGTTAGTTTCCTGTATGAGTATAAAATCAAGTTTATATTTGTGTATGAGTGGTATAAGATGATTAATTTTGGATCTTATATCTCAAATGTTAATACTCATTATTGTAATTTTCGCTGCCATTTTTGTTGTAATATAAGAAACGGTTGAGTATAATTATGTTTCTTGTTTAAACTGTCTGTATTCATGTTATCATTTCTGGAAATGTTTAGTACATTCCTTCGCCGGGCTTGAAATATCTAAGTCAATAACGAGGCGTGGAGAAGAATCTGACAGGCTTCTTCGTCGTTGTGATGTGTTGATATTTACACTGGCCCTCGGCCATCAAGAGGCCGTGGGCATGAAAACGTGAGGAGAAGAAATTCATTGGCATTGAGAATCTTTCGCATTTACTGAACCCTTGCCTTCTACAAATCCACATTGTTCTTCTCCTATTTATATATCCATTATAAATGATACCCCTGTGTTGTTTTTTTTTCTCTCCACAAGAATGGTTTATGCTACATTCCTCGTGAAGTTATAATACCGTCTGGTTTCACTTACATACATCTAACATGTTAATATTCAGTCTTCTCATTTCTTTCTTAATGTTATCAAAGTTTAGGATGGGCGTTATTAAGTTTCTTTGAATTTTGTGTGGCCCTAGGTGGCCAGTAAAAAATGTTTTTTTTTTTTTTTTTTTTTTTCCCCGTAAAAAGTTTATTATGTACAAAAACAGTGTCTTTTTACATTAGCAAATACACCATATACATTCATACATGGGTGACAACATTATATTCTTGGCATTTTGTAACTACATACATATTAACTGTCGACGATGGTGATTAAGTAATCATTCGCTCCCATGTATAAGAATAGACAGAAAAAGCAGCGGCTGCAGCAGGATATAACAATATTAATTAATTTCGGATTTTCACCTGTGTTTCGCGATACGATGGATCTCCTTGTAAGGTATGTACAAAGTTGTTGATGTTTAGTACGTTTCTTCTCGCAGGAGTTTAATATACCTATTTGTTTCCAATTCATGCATAAGAAACCATTTAATAGGAAATCTTTCACACTTCTGGTATTCTCATTCGCACTTATGTGTCAACAACATTGCTGAATACATTTTGTTTCCAGTTTGTGGCCTTAGGAGGCCAGTAAAAAAATGTTCTACACCCATATAGGGGTAGTTTAGACATTATGTAGAGTGCTATACATTGAATGTATACAAATAACACTTTGAGAAATGAATAAATGATGAGAAAGTGCGTTATAAAATTTAAGTATGCAAATATTACAAAATATTTTCAATAAGAAATCTAGAGGTATTTTATTTAGCATTAATAAATTTTATTTCACCATTCAATCTCTTACTTCTGAGATTATAGAATATAAGTTTTTTGTTATTTGTAAATACTATCGTTAGTATATGCTTTATTGTTTTTAAACGTCATGTTATCTCCCTTGTAACTATATTAGTGTATTATGTCCCCTACTCATTTTTTATGTCAGTGTTTTTCTTTCAGATATCTTGTAATTCCGCAGACTGCTTGAACATAATTATTAAGTCCGAGATAATTGTACCGGAGGTCAATGCGCTGGAGGACTTGCATTGAACGTAGTGGTGACTACATCGAAAAATTATACATTTGATCTTTAATTTTACAGAATAAATTCACCGAAAGAAAACAACATTTAAAGGGTTTCATTTGAATCCCCCTTGTATGTCCTTTGGTTGATGTTATGTTGTGGTTTATAATGACATTTTTGGTTACATTCATAACCCTTTTTTTGTTTAAAAACTTATTATTAAAAACAATGTTTGTCAGATTTCAATATTTGAAGACAAAACCAACAGGTTATAGTGTATTGTTCATCGATGCTTTGTTTTATGCTGCGTGACTTCCGCAGTATAATTCTCAGGAGATGTAGTGAAATATGCCAAACAAAAAGATTATACACTATTGTGTGCCTTTTTTTTTTCTTTCACACAAAATTAATCACCTCCAAAATATTTCAAAATTATTTGCAGTTATAACTGATTTGGTGTCTCTACAAGTAAAGCACCGGTGGATTTCATTTTGTCAACCCTATTGAAAAATCAGATGGAAAGTGTCCATCAAGTGTGACAACATCAACGCAGTCAAGACGACACAATACAATAGTGTCAATCACATATTGTCTGGCTCAAGGTCAAAACCTCCGCACTCAACTTCTACACTGTAAGTTTTTTATTTTTTCATATCCCTTACAGGACGTTGCAGTCTACACAAGCATTTTCCCGCTGCTGTTGGTGTACTAGGCAAGATAGCGCTCAGTAGTTTGCCATTGCTTTCTGAGCGACCGGCTCACATACTCCTAAGTTACCGACGCGGAGAGAACCACTACTAATTCTAGCGCACAACACGTCACTCACAAGAGTATACGGGTCTATGGAGAAAGACACTAACACCTAGGCCAGGGAGTCCGTCTGTAACCGGAGACCACTGTAAGCAAGTTATTAATAAACTGGAATTTTATTAAAGTTTATTTACGGCAAATGAATGTAGGCCATAAGAACTTAAGAAGCCACCTTCCATCATACGGGATACGGGAATAATAATAAATAAGATAGATGATAATAGCTGATAATGATTAAAATTTTTTAAAAAAAATCTAAAACAAATATTGTTGCGTATCCCTTACAGTTGCAGTCAACACCAGAATTGTTCAGCTGCTGTTGATGTACTAGGCAAGTGTTACGTTCAGTAGTTTGCCATTGTTTCTGAACGACCGGCTCCCATACCAGCAAGTTATAACACAACGCGACACGGTCTGTTGCACACATCGGTCGCAGCTGAGTTTCGAACGCCTGGTACCCGGCTCACGAACCGCGTTCGCACGGACACCGGCTTGATAATGATAGATGAAGGATAAAGAGATCCTAAGATCAATCAATCAATGAGGTGCCGTCTCCACAGTGAAGGTTGGCTGCAATGGATCTCCAACACTGGCATCCTAAGGGGCCGCTAAGTACATGCAAGGTTCCAGAACAACTCTTGTACACCCTACTGGCTACTTAGATAGGAGAAGGAGAGGAGAGCTCAGCATCACACACCCCTCCTCCCCCCCCCCCCCCCGTTCCAATGATACTTTGGTATCTCTTTGGGAAGAAAATATCTCAACAAATCCCACTTGCAATTAATGGAAGTCATCTCTGTGACTGCAACTACCTAGGCGTCATGCCTCATATGTAAATCTATGATGAGAAGAGGGGCATTGGAGAACATCGTGACAACTGGAAAGAACAATGAGAAAAGAGGCAGAGGCAGACCAAGAGATCTCGGCTACTGGTGTTCTGAATCATCTGTGTTGATGATATTCCTCCATGCTATCGTCTCAGTGCAGCCAGCATCATTTCTCTTGGTCTGTCTCTGCTTCTTTTCCAATTTTTTTTTTTTTTTTTTTTTTTTTTTTTGCATATCCTTTACAGGACATGGCTGTCAACAGCAGCATCTTTCAGCTGTCTTTTGATTTCTTGGCAAGATTGCGCTCAGTAGTTTGCCATTGCTTTCTGAGCGGCCGGCTCAGTATCCCGCTAGTCACCAGCGGGGGTCGAACGGCTCCCAGTTCTCTCCCGCTACGAGACTCTGCGTGATAAACGGGATTACGGAGAAAGTGTTGTAACCCCTCAGCCAGAGAGACCGGCTACAAATCATAAAATGACGCAGTGACACACAAAACGGCTCCCAGGATGACTTTTATAACACAGGGAACTAGTCCACTTTTCCCAAATATGGCGCAGGGGTCACGTCCTCTAACCCCTCTCTAGTTACGCCACTGATACTCACTAACAAAGAGATGCTAATCGTGATGAGAAATGTCCAACATATGCAGAAGGGAGAAAAGTATTGTGGCCTGCACCCACTCAATTTGAGGGCAACCTTTATAGGTATATCGTTAGGCTTAAGTTGACTGCTACTTTCTTTGCATTTATTCATACTGACGGCTGGTGGTGAGCGAAGAAGAAGAATCACTACGCAGAAAGACTTTCAATCAGAATACAAGTTATATTATCACCATCAACATTCCGACACAATGGGTATTCCCATCCTCAGTTCTCCCCTGCAGCAGCCATCTCAAAGTATCTCTATTCACTGTTCTCATGAGGAGTTGGTTGTAATGGCTCCTCGCTTGTCGTTCGACATGCGTGGCTATGCTTCACTCTCAATTTGTGTACCTTTGGGACGTGTCACTATCGATTAGCTGGGTCCGTACTGCATTGACGATATCGGCCTTGTCCATGTTTCTTCCTGCATGTATTGGTGCGTTGTTTGCCAGCTGGTCCTCACGTTCATTGCCCTTTATCTGGCATGACTACGTTACATCCACGCGAGTGATGTCAGACTTGACGTTCCACTGTTGTCTACTCTTCAGCACGGAGAATGCCGTTTTCAGTGGAATGTCTATGGTGTTAGAATGCCAGTGGTACCTCAGCATAGGAACTCTTCTTTGGCAACTGCAGAAAGGAACAGAACGTGTATGGGGATGTCCTTAGTGCAGGTATGTTGATTCCATTCTGCTTCTTAAGAAGTCTTCTTTATTCTATTACAGCAGCTGTGCTGTAAACGTATAATTATATTTCCTGTTCAATTCAGCTCCTCCCCCAGAAAGCAGACCAACTACTGGGAGATGGTATAAAAGATTTGTGACACCCTCAGCACCACTTTTGTCACCATCAGAATCTCCCGCGAAGACTAAGCCCAGTTTCAAGTTGCCAAAACGTCACCTTTGTTCCTTCACCAGAAATCAACATTCAAAATGAAGGTCGTAGATCTGACCTTCCAAAAGCACCAATAATGTTCCTAGCAGGTCAATGTATACTTAATGCTGCTTTGTTCTTTGGTTCTTGAACACGATCTGTGGCGTCGTAACTTCCACCACAGTCATGGAGGAAAGTCAAGACCGTTGGAGGATCCGCGGTGAAAGCTCTCAGCAGGCCATCCTGTGGAAAGAGACCGGGCCATACGGGACATTATCCAGTGCAATAAGGTCGATTCATTTGCCTTTAGACTCGCTATTTTAGTTAAGGTTGTTGTAATGCACAGTTAACTACATTACATTGGCACCTTGCCGTCTTGACAGACGATAGTTTGTGCTTTAAAAAGGCATAATAACTTTTACCTATTGCCTCTCCATAGCACAAAGCCTGGGCTAAAATATAGAGATCATGTGTTGCCCATGCAGCATGATCCCTCCCTCGGCCTGCCTAGTTCACTCCAGAGGAAAGGTAACACCCCTACATCTGGAACAAGACAAGCTGCAGTAGCTGCCGGATCAGCAAAGCAATGCTCTAACTGTCCGCCTGTCGGAGCTTCGATCCTAGACCAGCCGCCAACCAAGGCTTAGGGCCTGGTCTGCCCTGCCATGACATTTTGTCTTTAGCTTGCATTTCCTCGCACCAGGGTAAGGCTTGTACCCTCCCAATTGCGCTCTTCCGCCCGAAGCCGTTGGCACAATGTGGGGTGTCGGGTTTGGTAATCGCCGCCCAACGTTCGGCGCTAACAGAAACCAGTTAACTGCTTCAAAACAAATCTATTATGTCGTGATGTATATAAATGGACACCCGTACCACACCTCTGGCACCCGCGAGCTCTGTGCTGGTTTTATGAAAATCCATGGCATGATCGAAGGGAAGAGACCAAGAGGAAGACCGAGAGGTAGGTACCAGGATGGCTTGGCCACATGTCATGGTCGAGACAGAAACACGGAGCTGATCCACGACTCTGATGATAGAGCGATATGGCAGAACATGACCGCTCACGCTTATCGGCATGGCACATGATGGATGGATGGCAGCTTCCTGCCGTATGTCTTCATCGTACCCCACAGATCAATGGCCTAAATGGAACTGGCAGGGATCTCAGAGTTGGTGCCCCTTAGAGATGCAGTCATCAGAAACCATTCTGGCACTCATCCGTCCAACCTCAATTCATGGCAAAATGGTGTCAATAGGAGGTATGCTCTACTAACTGGAAAAAATTGTGTCCATAGAAGGTATGCTCTATCAGCTTGACAAAATGGTGCCCATAGAAGGTATGCTCTACTAACTGGACAAAATTGTGTCCATAGAAGGTATGCTCTACTAAATGGACAAAATTGTGTCCATAGAAGGTATGCTCTACTAACTTGACAAAACTGTGTCTATAGAAGGTATGCTCTATCAACTTGACAAAATGGTGTCCATAGAATGTATGCTCTACTAACTGGACAAAATTGTGTCCATAGAAGGTATGCTCTACTAAATGGACAAAATTGTGTCCATAGAAGGTATGCTCTACTAACTTGACAAAACTGTGTCTATAGAAGGTATGCTCTACTAACTTGACAAAATGGTGTTCAGAGAAGGTCTGCTCTACTAACTTGACAAAACTGTATCTATAGAAGGTATGCTCTACTAACTTGACAAAATGGTGTCCATAGAAGGTATGCTCTACTAACTGGACAAAATGATGCCTATAGAAGTTATGCTCTACCTCTACTAACTGGGCAAAATGGTGTCCATAGAAGGTATGCTCTACTAACTTGACAAAACTGTGTAATAGAAAGTATGCTCTATCAACTTGACAAAATGGTGTCCATAGAAGGTATGCTCTACTAACTGGACAAAATTGTGTCCATAGAAGGTATGCTCTACTAAATGGACAAAATTGTGTCCATAGAAGGTATGCTCTACTAACTTGACAAAACTGTGTCTATAGAAGGTATGCTCTACTAACTGGGCAAAATGGTGTTCAGAGAAGGTATGCTCTACTAACTTGACAAAACTGTGTCTATAGAAGGTATGCTCTACTAACTTTTCAAAATGGTGTCCATAGAAGGTATGCTCTCTTATAACTGGACAAAATGGTGTTCATAGAAGGTATGCTCCACTAACTTGACAAAATGGCTCAACTGTCCGCTCAATGAGATGCCTACTAAATGACAGGTTCAAGTGTGTACCAAATGAGAACCCTACTGAATAACAACTCGGCTCATATCTCCACCACATGCTGTCTGTCAAACATCCCAAGAAACATCTGGGATGGCTAAACTTGTCAAGAAACACGTGATGAAGTTGAGTATGTTGGCCGAAAGGTGCAAATATCACTGTTCTGCTGCAAACAGACACAACACAATTATTTTCAATAACGAAGACACAAACAATAGATTGCAAGATTTATGGCCTGGCATATTTCACATCATCTCATCAGGTTAGTACTGCAAAAACCACACAACATAAACAAAAGTAATTAGATAAATCCTTCAAGCTAAAATATACAATACACATATTCACACAGTAATGTGAATTGTCTACCATGGTCATTTTAAACTGACTATAATGTTTTTTTTTTAGAAATAAGATATACTATGCACTACAACATCTACTAAAATCAAAGGCGCTATCTCGTAACGCCAAAATCACAATATACAAAACACTGATCAGACCAGTTGTGCTGTACGGCTCTGAAACCTTGAGTACAACGAAAGGAGACGAAGCCTTGTTATAAACCTTTGAGAACAAAATTTTAAGACGCATCGTTGGACCCATTAGGGATGCACAAAGTGGAGAGTGGAAAAGAAGAAGTAACAAAGACATTTATGATCTGTTTAAGTCCCCGCTAATCACTGGTATCATGAAGGCTAATATCTACAATGGCTGGGGCATATAGAAAGAATGGAAGATAATAGGGAAACAAAACTCGCTTACACTCAGGAAATAAATGACCGTAGACCCCGAGGTGGACCAAGAAGGCGGTGGAGAGATAATACATGTACAGACCTACAAGCACTTGGAATCAACGACTGGCAAGAGAAGGTCCACCAGAGAGACGAATGGAGACGGATTGTATCTGCAGCAAAGAACCTCAATGGCTCGGAACGCTGAAGAAGAAGAAGATAATGTTTTTTTTTTTTTTTTTTTTGGATAATGTAAATGAATTGCCTCTGCCAGATTTAACATGTGACCATTTTGTGTCATCACAAACAACATGAACTGGTCTGTAGTGTAACTTAATCTTGGATATGTAACAATCTTATAATAACTGGCACTTCATTTTTAATTCACAGCAAACAAAGAAATTATGGGGATTCCCGGGAAACCATGTGACATCAGGGTGATTCCCTAGTGGGCGTAGGTGTCTGTTAATATACTCTGTGCAATCAAGAAATTCTAACTGGGATAATTTGGGGGTTCTGAAAAGGGTCACTGCATTTATTAATTACAGATACAGACATGTAATAGCTTTCGCAAGTAGAAGACAAGCAAGTGCTATTGTGTAACGTATTTATTGAAATAAAGTATCATGTCATTGAAAGCAAGTGCTATTGTGTAATGCATTTATTGAAATAAAGTATCATATAATTGAAAGCAAGTGCTATTGTATAACGTATTTATTGAAATAAAGTATCATATACAGTTAGTGCTCGACTTACGACCACGATCGGTTCCGACAGACCGGTCGTAAAACGATTTGGTCGTAAGTTGAGTAAGCCATTTGTATCATCTCTACACCATTTTGTTTCTTATTTTCACATCGTCAGGTTTAAGAAAAACACTGCATTAACTGTACATGTACAACTGGTTTAATATTTGCAAAACTTACAAAATACAGGTGTGGAAAATACTATAGGAAACATGTTCCCAATCGCAAAACACATCAAATTATCATTAACATCAGAATATATAAACATGTAAGAAACATTTTATTGGCCACTGGTGCTTGGCTGCAGATCATTAATGTCGTCATCTAAGGCAGCAGTTGGGGGTACGGGAGTTGGTTTTTTCATAAACATGGTGAGCTTTGTCTGAATTGTATGTTTCTTTTTTTCATCATAAATTTCACGATACGGACCAAACACATCGTGGGCCATCCGTTCAATCCTATCAAATCGTTCGATGTTTGGGTTGCTTCGAAATGTATAAGAAGTTTATTCAGTAAAGATAAACCTTCTGATAATCCCTTAGTGGTGAACTTTCTTTCTGGCTCATCCTCTTCTTTCTTGGCTTCTCTTCTTTCAATGTATTTATTGAAATAAAGTATCATATAATTGAATGTGTTGTCGATCCGGTTAAATGTGTGGTAGACTGCTAATCTGATCAATGGATGCAATAAATGTTTCTGGGCCTGGAGAGCCCTCACTGTCGTCGGAGTGTATATCCATATCTTGTGCAATTCGTCTTATCTTGTGTATATCCCATCTGTCTGCACTCATCTTTAATGTAAGTGAATAACAATATCCCTATTCTGCAAATCAACGAACACGCCAGATCTAATTCCTTGAGATCCTTGTCCACGCCATGAGGTGTATGGGGTATATGGTGATAGCCCCATACTGTTATAAACCAATCATCACTCGGTGGGTGATGTTCCAGGTACCCATTTAGGCTGAGTTGACCTGAGAACCCAGGTCAATGTTAAAAATCTGCCTCGATGTGGAATAAAAATGTATATAATGAATACAAATAGGGTTTTGGATAAATCTGAATTGTGAAACATGAAACATCAACAGTTTTGCAGGAGATCAGTACAAGAAGCATTCCTCTAAATTTCACTGAATAGAACTGTAACTCAAATTGTGTTTAAAATGCGAGAAATATTACAATCAAATAACTAATACACCATTTCAATAAAAAATTATACAAAATATAAATAAACACAATTTCAACATGATCAATGGCAGTCAAATAGTAAGAGATGTATTTTATTTCAGCTATAACCACGTGCCTTCAAGAAACAAATAAAGATCGTAAACTGATTAAAGTCATTAGGCGTAGACAGTCAACATTGTTTGGGCATGTTATGAGAAGAAATGACTTGGAGAACTTGGTCACGACTGGCAAGATCGAAGGGAAGCGACCAAGGGGAAGAACGAGAAGTAAATACCTGGATGGCTTGGCCATGTGGCATGGTCGAGACAGGAACACGGAGCTGATCCACGACTCTGGTGATCGAGTGAGATGGCAGAACATGACCGCCAACGCTTACCGGCATGGTACATGATGGATGGATGGATGGATGACCACGTGGCCAGCATACTGTCACTTGTCTACCAGCCAGTGGCCATGTTTTCAAGTCTTCTTTTAGAAGAGGATGTTTGTTCAATGACCTGAGCGCCGAGACCTACCTATGTTAAATGAGAACTTGAGGTTACTGACGTCTCAGTAAAGTTCGTCCTCAAATGGAGCGGGTGTGGGTTAAAACAATTGTTTGTTTCTTTTGCATATGTTGCACATTCGTTCAGTAGGCACGCAGCCCTGGCATATACCTGTTGTTGTTTTTATTGTTTTGAATATGTCATTATTGCTTTACCCAGTTCGATATGTTGAGTACTAAGACTAAAACATGAGTGTCTTAGGCCTAAGCATGTTGTAATATATGATGCGTGTTCGTCGGTGTTAACGTTAGTTTCCTGTATGAGTATAAAATCAAGTTTATATTTGTGTATGAGTGGTATAAGATGATTAATTTTGGATCTTATATCTCAAATGTTAATACTCATTATTGTAATTTCCGCTGCCATTTTTGTTGTAATATAAGAAACGGTTGAGTATAATTATGTTTCTTGTTTAAACTGTCTGTATTCATGTTATCATTTCTGGAAATGTTTAGTACATTCCTTCGCCGGGCTTGAAATATCTAAGTCAATAACGAGGCGTGGAGAAGAATCTGACAGGCTTCTTCGTCGTTGTGATGTGTTGATATTTACACTGGCCCTCGGCCATCAAGAGGCCGTGGGCATGAAAACGTGAGGAGAAGAAATTCATTGGCATTGAGATTCTGTGCCATTTACTGAACCCTTGCCTTCTACAAATCCACATTGTTCTTCTCCTATTTATATATCCATTATAAATGATACCCCTGTGTTGTTGTTTTTTCTCTCCACAAGAATGGTTTATGCTACATTCCTCGTGAAGTTATAATACCGTCTGGTTTCACTTACATACATCTAACATGTTAATATTCAGTCTTCTCATTTCTTTCTTATTGTTATCAAAGTTTAGGATGGGCGTTATTAAGTTTCTTTGAATTTTGTGTGGCCCTAGGTGGCCAGTAAAAAATGTGTGTTTTTTTTTTTTTTTTTTTTTTTTTTTTTCGTAAAAAGTTTATTATGTACAAAAACAGTGTCTTTTTACATTAGCAAATACACCATATACATTCATACACGGGTGACAACATTATATTCTTGGCATTTTGTAACTACATACATATTAACTGTCGACGATGGTGATTAAGTAATCATTCGCTCCCATGCATAAGAATAGACAGAAAAAGCAGCGGCTGCAGCAGGATATAACAATATTAATTAATTTCGGATTTTCACCTGTATTTCGCGATACGATGGATCTCCTTGTAAGGTATGTACAAAGTTGTTGATGTTTAGTACGTTTCTTCTCGCAGGAGTTTAATATACCTATTTGTTTCCAATTCATGCATAAGAAACCATTTAATAGGAAATCTTTCACACTTCTGGTATTCTCATTCGCACTTATGTGTCAACAACATTGCTGAATACATTTTGTTTCCAGTTTGTGGTCTTAGGAGGCCAGTAAAAAAATGTTCTACACCCATATAGGGGTAATTTAGAAATCATTAATAACACTATACATTGAAAGTATACAAATAACACTTTGAGAAATGAATAAATGATGAGAAAGTGCGTTATAAAATTTAAGTATGTAAATATTACAAAATCCCCACATCTCCAGGGCCTCTAATCAACTTTCTAGTTGCTTGTTCAATGTCCAGGTTTCCACTGTTGAATATACGTAATGTTTGACAATTCTCGTTTTTAATGAATTGTCAATCTCTCTAAATGTTAATATTGACTTCATGCTGCTGAAAGCACTTTTGGCCATTCTTATTCTCTTTTTGATTTCTGCTTCACTTCTGCCATAATCTGTTATTACATGTCCAAGACAAGAGAAACATGTTAATTGATCTAGTATCTGCCCGTTTACTGTGATATTCATTGATAACCTTTTCTTTCCACTGCTAATTATCATAGTTTTGGTGTTTTGGATGTTAATATCTAAGCCACATTCAGCACTATGCCTGTTTAATTGTTCCACTAGGTCTTGTAACTCTTGCTCGCTTTCTGCTAGTTTTTAACACGGTATCCAAAGATTAATTTTTTTTTCATTGTGACACTTTATAAAATACACAATTTTTAATTTACTGCCAGTATCATGAATGTGCCGGCTTCCTGGCCTAGAGGTTAGCGACTTTTCTCCGTAATCTCGTATACTCTCGAAAGTAACGTGACGACGGTGAGAATCAGCAGTGGTTCGAATCGCGTCGGTAACTTACGGGGTATGTGAGCCGGCCGCTCAGAAAGCAATGGCAAACTACTGAGCGTAATCTTGCCAAGAAATCAACAAACAGCTGAAAGATGCTGATGTTGACAGCGATGTCATGTAAAGGATATGCAAAAAACATAATGGATGTGGCTGGTCTCCCCGGCGTAGGTGTTAAGGATTGTCAAGAACCTGGATTCATACAGGCATGCTGGCCACTTCATTCATACCTCACGATCACAAACACGATTGTATGAATGGTAATAGGAATCAATATTTATTCTACACATATATATACTGCTCGCATCTCGAGCATACATTAATCGCACTCATAACTCAAATACATTCTTCACACTCGCTATGTCTAACTGCGTCCTTTCTAAACTACACAGTGGCTAGAGTAACACCACACACGTCTTGTCGCTCTAACTGTCAAGTCCGGTCTCCCTGAGTTTACATGTTTCGCTAACTTCTTGGTCCTCAAGTTCTCGTGCGGTCAGCAGCGTTGCATGCTGCGTCACCTCCCACGTAGTCCAGTAGTCGGGTACTCGTTAACCTACAGTAGTACTACCGTTCAGTCTGTCTACGGGTAGTTCCCCGTGGTTAACGTCCCCGGTCCTATCCTGGGGGTGGATCCCCGTTATGTCCTAGCTATGACACCTCCGTGTCCTATCTATGTCCTGTCTTATAACTGATACTGTCTCCTTCTATCTATTCTCTTGTAAAGGTCCTTATCTATGTAATGTCTCTGTCCTTTCCTTACTTCGGTCTTTGTCCTACTTACATTTATATATCCAGCTCTTTGACAAGGATGTTGTTCGTAATCCCGTGTACTCTCGTGCGAAACACAGCTGCGAGAAATTCGGCAGCGGCTCATGTCGCGTTGGTTACTCACGGAGGGTATGTGAGTTGGTCGTTCAGAAATCAATGGCAAACTACTGAACGTAAAACTTGCCAAGACATCAACAGCAGCTGGAAAATGCTGGTGTTGACTGCAATGTCCTGTAAAGGATATGCTGGAGAAAAAAAATCATGAATGTGGTGTGATTCTTTAAGAAATTGAGAAACTTAGAAAACTACAATTAAAATATAATATTTCTTATATAATTCACCGTACTTTCTATTAATTCTACTTCTCGTTTTGTTTGTTTATTTGTTTGTTTGTTGTTTTTTTTTGGGGTGATTCAATGAATCATTTCTTTAGGAAGTTAATTGCTAACAAATAATAATACAATATTATTTATGAGGAACGATCATGATGTGTTCCATATTTGTCTGTAGCCGAGGGGAAAAGGACAAGGGAAAGACTGATGTTTCCTTTGCTACGGCGCTTAAGAGGTAGAGAGTAACTCTGACTTCGTTATGGCCAAAGAAGAAAAGGAGTGACATAAGCCTGGGTCATTGACAATGAGGTTGAGTGACCGGGCATGAGAAAGAATGGGTGAGAGTGGGAGACAGTAAAGTGACTGACCTGGCTATGAGAAAACCGCCAGTCATGAGAAATAAAATAGTGAGGGTAGAGGGAAAACCCCTAGGGTGGATGGGGCGAGAGATAGTGTATTTGTGTGTGAAGTCAAGGGACTTCAGGGAGTTGAGTTGGAGATACCGGAGGAGTCGGTAGTCCACGGAGAACGGTGTTGTGTTGTTCTCCTAGTTGTGAAGACCGGCCGGAACCAGAGTGGGTTCTATAGTGAGTGAGGGCCTGAACCCAGAGTGGGTGATATAGTTAGTGTAAACTAAGACCCAGTGTGTGGGTGTATTGTGTGAGGTCCAGCGGTGGATAGGAGCTAGATTACCTGTCTTGTGGATTTGATATGAAGCAGGCTTGAGAAGCCAGTGATGTGTGCTGGTTAAATTGTGAGGAGGATATTTATATTCTATGTATTACATTATTTCTGGATGTATAAACATGTTCCGTCTGTCCGTCTTATTTCTGGAATAAATGATTATGTGCGCCAACTCAATCTTGTTTCATGACTGGTGAAGGTGCATTTCTGGGGTGAGTTGGATTAAGAGATGGTTAGATAGCTCAATTGACACACCATGAACATCGTTACCTAGACAACGACCATCACACGAAAACTTATCAGCAAGAACATTGAAAACTTATCATAAAGAACGACGTGTGACATCTGGGTCTCTCCTGGCAAGAACGACGGGGATGTATTGATTATTTGGAAGGCTACGTACGGTCAAGAACAATATAGACATTGTTGTCATTCTGAGATATCTGTGGGCTCTTCGCTGAGAGAGGAGTTATTATCGGGTGACTTCGTTCCATCAAACTAACAAACCCTTGACAAATTGGATATTATTGCTTAAATAAGTTAATGTGAACTCTTCGGTGCGTGCGCCAGATAATTCACACAGACAGACGGGAGTAACAACTCAAGCTAGCAGACAGTTCAAGTGAAGTTCACGACAGGTAAATTTGATACCAGACAGTAGTGCTCAAGCTAACGGAAAACCAGGATTAATCCAGAAGGTGGGGGAATATCCTACGTGTGTGTGTAAGACCGCACATCGGGAAAAACTGTCAGCGCGCGTTACGAAAACAGCGGCACAGATTGACGAAGAGTGTGTGGTGACGGGGGTGGGTCACTAGGCACAAACACCGAGCACAGGTAAAAGTCGCGTGAACAAGTGAACAAAAGTGTTTGCGACAAGAGCGGAGCATCACAAGTGGACATTGTCGCTGTCGGTGATAAAGACACGATTGAAAATTCAAGATACTGACAGGTGTGTGTGTGTGTGTGCTGAGGCAACGCACTGTGTTGTCGCAAGTTGACTGGTCAAGATTTGTCGACGCAGTTAATAGGACGGGGTGGAAACAAGAACCCTACCACCAGAGTTGGGGAGGGGTAATGGTGGAAAGGGTGATTTTCCACGAAGTTAAAAAGAGCAGCCGTGTCGGGGCTGAGAAGGTTGTGTGGAAATATTTACGGAGGATTTTTCCACTGATTGTGATAAAGATGTACTGATGTACAGACGGAGGTACTGACTGAGGTTGACTGCGAAGGTCAAGGTCAGGGACAGTGGACATTTACTAAAAATTTTCCACAGGAGATCTGGATAAACAAGTTGTTTTGAAAGAAAACCAGACTTTATGTTTCGTCTTTGTTCAAGCCCGTTGTCATCATTATTCTGTTATGAGCAAACAGTTTTAACGTCTTTGGTTGCAAAACGGATTTAAAGCGCTGGATAATTTTACTGCCATTCGTTGGTTTAACCTTTTCGGCAACAGTGAATCCATACCATCACTTCAAAGCAACAGCGACGACACAGTTAAACATTCATTGACTTTAAAGGAATTTTCGTCTCCCCAAAACACATTAAAACACTAATTCATTGTGAGAAGCTAACGTCGTAATCATTTCAAAACAATAACTGACAGACATTTCTAGGCGATTTTCGGAGACTATTTAAAACAAAATAAGGACTTTTATGAGATTTCACCATCGCATTGTTGTCGGCTACTTTGTTTTTGTTTCTCTTGCTCTCATCGTTCTAAGTATTGTTGTTGTGGGTTACGTAATTATTTGTATGTGGTCCAGTGGTCGTAATAAGTAGGATATTTTTGCATTGTTTCGCGACGTACGGGAGACAAAGCAAAGAGAAATTGTCTGGGTACACATTGTATGTTGTTGAGAGGCAGCTGACGAGTCAGTTTGTTTTGTGCGGTTGAGCATTGGGTCGTCTCGACTTTATACACGGTGTCCAAGTGTCTATCGTCAGATCTATGTACATTATTCATTTTATATTTGTTCTTTTTTTACTGGTTTCTCTTTACTGTTACATATGATATTTGTTGTGGTCGGATATATGTTATTATTGTGATCTTTCGTCATGTCCTCTGTCTAGTGGTCTTTGTCAGTTTATATTTATATATTGCACGCACTGTTGGTGTCCCTACACAAGCTTGTGGTTGTTACTGTAGTTTATTTCTTTGTGATCACCGTCTCCGTGTACTTGGCTTGTGAGTCTAGCGTTGTATAGAAAACACTTAGTGTTATCATCCATTTGTTTGTATATGTATTTATATGTATGTTTAACAATATTTCCAGAAATGTTATACAACTATTTGTTATAGATATATGCGAGGGAGGATATTTCCCCTCACTACCTAGTGCTTATAGAGTGATTGGGTGAGTACAGAGTGATATTTTAGCACTACGAATTTACGTACACAGGGAGTAGTGGTGTATTTAGGGAGGGCACACAAAGACTAGTAGCAGAGTCTTTACATTTATAGTTGGCTGACAGACAGCAACGTGTCCACAAGTAAAAGATGCCCACTTTAATGGAATATATTGAAGCAGGTGAACGAATAGGCCTGAAAGGTAAAGAGTTACAGGAGTATGCAGAAGCAAAAGAACAAAAACAGGCGGAAAGAGAGGAGAGGCATAATGAACGCGGGGCAAAGCGTCTACAGGAAGAGAAAGAGACACAAGTAAAACTAGCTGAAATGGAAAACAAACGTCTACAGGAAGAGAAAGAGAACAAGTAAAACTAGCTGAAATGGAAAACAAACGTCTACAGGAAGTAAAGTTAGCTGAAATAGAAAACAAGCGTCTACAGGAAGAGAAAGAGACACAAATGAAAATGGAAATTGAGAAAGAGAAGATTAAGATAGAAGCTGAAATTGCTCAGAAAATTAGATCTATCTTCGAAAGGTCAAAGTGAGGAAAGCAGAAGACCGTCGCAGTCGTCACAGAGATTAAAACTGCCATATTTTACAGACCGGGACCAACTTGAAAATTATTTGGCCAGGTTCGAGGCATCAGCAAAAGCGTTAGGTATTCCAGAGAAAGAGTATGCGATGCGACTTGGCGAGTTTCTTATGGGTAAGGCACTAGACACCATGTTCAATTTACCTGTAGAAGAAAGAAACAACTACACTATCTTACGTCAACGTTTGCTGACAAAGTTCCAACTAACTGAACATGGATATAGAACAAAGTTTAGACAGTTAGTGCCAGAGACAAATCAAGATTTCACAGATTTTGTTAACACTGTAAAGAATACATTTAACAAATGGATGGAGCTTGCAGAAGTAGGGAAAGATTTTAAAAAATTAGTAGATTTAGTGTTAAGAGACAAAGTATTAGCTTCATGTAATACCAATTTAGTGGCTTTCTTTGAGGAACGTAAGCCAAAGGACATAGACACAATGTCTCAGTTAGGGCAAAACTATATGACTGCACATCCTAACAGTTCTATTGGTAGAGAAATGAGTGAGGAAATAGTCTGTGCAGCGTACACTAAACAGGACCAGAATCCAGTTATTAGACCAAGGGCGAAAAGTGTGGATTCAGCACAGAAAGGTGAGCAGCAAGAACTTCAAGATAATGGTTTCCGTGGCAACCATTTTAGTAGAGCAGGACGGTACCCATATAGAAGAGGGAATTTCCAGAGACGTCCAAATTATGCCGGATGTTGGAATTGAGGGAGCTGGAGACACAAGGCAGCACAGTGCGATGCACAACCATCCAGTGAGCCAACAAGTAACGCAAGGAAGGAGATCATCTGTTTCAAATGTGGAAAGAATGGGCATGTCAGCCATCAATGTAGGATGAGAGAAACAGAGCACTCAAATGCAGCGCAAGTAATTGAGACGCTGAACAATGAAGATTGTAGTGGGTGCAAACCTCTTTTTGAAAAAGACAGTCAGCCAGTCCTAATATGTGGTCATACAGTGAAAGCTGGATCAGCAGTGCATGAAGGAGGAAGTTTGAAGCTGCATCAGGGCTTCGTCAATGATAGACCAGCGTTAACAATTAGGGATTCCGGATGTACGTCTATCGGAGTGAGGAAAAGTTTAATAGATCCCTCGGATTATACAGGGAAAACGATTAGATGCATAACATTCAACGGCACAGTAGAGTTCTACCCATTAGCCATAATAACACTCAGTAAAAACACCATATATCACTGGAAGAGTGACAGCGTGTGTTTTGGACTCACCAGTGGCTGATTTGATCATAGGAAATGTTATAGGAGTTAAAGATTGTACAGAAGAGGAAGTAGTGTATTGGGACCAAAAATATAGTGTAAGCAGTAATGAGGTAGTTACCACAAGAGAACCTAAATTAGAGAGTATAGCTGAGGTAGAAGAGGCACTTGAAGTAGACACAGGAACTCAGGACAAGGATAGTACAGCTGAGCAGATGAGAATGGATCCCAAATATAGTGCTAGTGGCTCCCAGAGACAAGATACTACTCTGTACAAATGTTCCCAAGGGTGTAGGAGAGTAGAACATAGGCAGTCAAAGAAAGGTAGATGGTGCTTCGAGAGGAAGAACAATGTTCTCACTCGCAGGTTTTCAGATAACAGAACTGCACGTGGGCAAGGAGCAGTACCTTTAGCACACAGAGACCGATATAGTAGAACAGCTCAGGATAGTGCATGTGCAGGGCACATAGGCATATGGTGTATGCAGCAGAAAGCAAGGTGCCAGATATATGGGCCAAGATTGAATAAAGAGTTCAGACTAAACAGAGACTCAAGTGTAACGGTGCAATATGCAGATAGGAAAGTTGAGTCAGGTCAAAAGAGTGTTCGCGATATTACTGACCCAGGGCTAGGGATAGCAAACAGATGTTGTAATTGTAGAGGTACCATGAGTCTTGGGTACGTGAAAGGGAGACACAGCATCGACAGGAATCAGAGGAGGGTTAATGCAAGAACAGAACCACCGGATATAGGGTCGGTACACAAATAGTATTGTGGGGTCGTGAAGTAGTAAGAGACCTGCGGGTACATAAGTATAATGCTTTCCTATGATGTATTATTATTATGTGATGTATTAGTTCATGCATTGATACACAAGATAGAAAGATGGTTGTATTTATGCGTGACGAATATAGGAGTGTACTATGAGCATTTGATGTATTATGTAGTGTGGTAGCTAGAGTAAGGTGCAGACATACTTAGGGCTACCCAGGCAATATGTCTGGGTCACATATTTAATAAGTGTTAGTCTCCCAATATTTGAAAACGAAGTTTTCTTTTAAGAGGGGGGTGATGACATAAGCCTGGGTCATTGACAATGAGATTGAGTGACCGGGCACGAGAAAGAATGGGTGAGAGTGGGAGACAGTAAAGTGACTGACCTGGCTATGAGAAAACAGCCAGTCCTGAGAAATAAAATAGTGAGGGTAGAGGAAAAACCCCTAGGGTGGATGGGCGAGAGATAGTGTATTTGTGTGTGAAGTCAAGGGACTTCAGGGAGTTGAGTTGGAGATACCGGAGGAGTTGGTAGTCCACGGAGAACGGTGTTGTGTTGTTCTCCTAGTTGTGAAGACAGGCAGGAACCAGAGTGGGTTCTATAATGAGTGAGGGCCTGAACCCAGAGTGGGTGATATAGTTAGTGTAAACTAAGACCCAGTGTGTGGGTGTATTGTGTGAGGTCCAGCGGTGGATAGGAGCTAGATTACCTGTCTTGTGGATTTGATATGAAGCAGGCTTGAGAAGCCAGTGATGTGTGCTGGTTAAATTGTGAGGATATTTATATTCTATGGATTACATTATTTCTGGATGTATAAACATGTTCCATCTGTCCGTCTTATTTCTGGAATAAATGATTATGGGCGCCAACTCAATCTTGTTTCATGACTGGTGAAGGTGCATTTCTGGGGTGAGTTGGATTAAGAGACAGTTAGATAGCTCAATTGACACACCATGAACATCGTTACCTAGACAACGACCATCACACGAAAACTTATCAGCAAGAACATTGAAAACTTATCATAAAGAACGACGTGTGACAAGGAGTAAAAAGAGAGAGAACCTCACACCGCCCTCAACTGACAAAAAAGATGATAGTAATTAGGTAAGAATATACGAGATCTTGGACAGGGGCCTCAACTCTGGACAATAACTGTCACATATGAGACCCAGACAGTGGATTAAGGTGTTAGATTGTGGTAGAAATAGTGGTTGTAAAAACTAAAAGAGACTAAACAAACAAATCAAGAACAGTACAAAAATAGCTCTTTATTCATCAACTGCTACACATTTTGATGACAATTTGTGTTCGAACATATCGAATAATACATTCAATAACAAATGTTCAATAACAGATACAACAGACAACTGCATATTTCAAACAACAACCAAGGGTGGCCCCTATTCAGTCACCAAAACTTAAGGCAACAGGGTACACCAAGTACCACAACACAGGTGCTCCAAACAGTAGCTGAGTAGAATGACACAATACAGGACTTTGACACAGACAACAATAAGACACTACAAAACCATAAGTTACACAACGTAAATCTTAAGACGAGACATAAACAAAAGAGTTGTGACACAAATTACTACACCATGATGAACCCAGGCCGTTCAGTGTTATTATTACATTGTGACAGTCCGTCATGCCATCCGGAACTTCAACTAACTCTCTTTCACGATTGATGATCTCTAGATCACACACCTGATTTATAGAAAGTTCTGCCTGTGCCATCCAGGACCTGCCTCGGCTTAATCTATGACCCTTTACCATATCCATTGCTGCATGCAGCGGGTGATCCCTGTCTGCGGAAACTCTCAGGTACGATTTGGCCTGAAGGACCCTATGCCTATCAGTTATTGTAGGTAGCGCAAGGATATGCCTCATGCAGATAATTGGTGTGTCCTTTGTGCACTCCAGTATTAACTGCATGGCAGCATTCTGTATGCGCTCCAATCTTTCAAGCTGGTTTTTTGATACTGTCAGCAGCCCCAAACCATATTCAATGACAAAAATTATTAACTGCTGAAAGAGCCTGTACAGCATCCTCTGATATACCCCGGTTGCTGCCATAGCCCTCAATGCATTAAGTCCCCTACCAGCCTTCACCACCAAATCCTCCACATGATCCTTAAAAGACAAACACCTGTCAAAGGTGATACCCAAGTACTACTATTTACTCTCTCGACTAAGAGGACATCCATTCAACATAATACCTGGGACGTCTGCCTTGACGATCCGGTTATGGAGGGAGTACCACACAACCGATGCCTTGTCTGGGTTTAAAATGGCCTCTGCGTCCCTGCACCACTCCGTCACCTTGTTTACCGCCACCTGTACGTCTTTCGCCAAACTGGCCCTGTCTCTGCCCTGTCTGTACACCAGCACATCATCTGCAAATGTCAAGATTCTACCCACACCTGGTGTCTCAATAGCTGCGATTTTGCTGGTGTAGACATTAAAGAGCACTGGGGACAAGGCAGATTCCTGCAGCAACCCAGGTGTAATAGTACAGGGGTCAGAAGTCCAGGAACCCATGCGCAGTGCAACCTTACGATCATAAAGGACTGCCGCAACCCATCTAACAAGGCAAGGGCAGACCTCCATGTCCAACAGTGTGTGTATTAACCGATCATACCTGACCCTGTTATACGCATCCTCCAGGTCAAGAGCTACCACCACTGTCTCCTGTTTATCCTGGAAGCCCTCGTAGACATCAAATGCAAAAGTTGCAGCATTGGCCCAGGTGTCCTTTCCAGGCCGGTAGCTCCCGAGTCCTTGGGGAAGCAGATTCTGACTTCATAAATGTTGCTGGAGCCTGCGTGCTACTATCTTTTCGAGGACTTTGCTGTACGTGTTTTGCAGGGTTATGATTCGGTACACATTAAGTCTGGAGTGGTCCTTACCTGGCTATGGAAGTTGGACCAGGTAGCTATGTTGCCAATCGTGGGGTATTTCCGCCGTATTGGTGCTTAGGTTGAAACAAAGAGCCACCTTCTCCAAGTCTCCATCATTTATGTTCCTCATATGGGAGTACCTAACCCTATCTGGACCTGACGCTGTATCTTTAGCCCGCTTCAGTACCCGTCTAATGTCCTCCAGTTTAATCTCAGTCCCTCCTTCCTAGTGACCCGTGACAAGGCTTCTCTGACGTTATCTCTAAAAGCCCTATCTTGCTGATCCGTATGTTTAAAAACAACGCACAAGTAAAACTTGTCCTTGTCAGTTGTTATATGTCGGTTGTTATCATCATAAACGGTTCCATGTGTACCAGGCATCACCTGTCTCTACATCTGCCGGTGCAGCCTCCAGAATGTTCCCAATGTCACATCCCCACCGACTTCATTGATAAAGTGTTCCAACTTAATCCTCTTTAGGAGGGAGGAGGAGGGATTAGGAGGAGGAGAGAGGAGGAGGAGGGAGGAGGAAGGAGGAGGGAGGAGGAAGGAGGAGGATGAGGATGAGGAGGGAGGAAGGAGGAGGGGAGGAGAGGAGTAGGGAGGAGGAGGAAGAGAGGGAGGAGGGAGGAGGAGGAGGGAGAAGGAAGGAGGAGAAGAACGCAGGAGGAGGAGGGGGAGGAGGAGGAGGGAGGAGGAGGGAGGAGGAGAGGGAGGAGGAGGGAGATGGAGGAGGAGGAGGGAGGAGGAGGAGAGAGGAGGCAGAGGGAGAAGGAGGAAGAGGGAGAAAGAGGAGGGAGAAGGAGGAGTGAGGAGAAGGAGGGGGAGGAGGAGGAGGGAGAAGAGGGAGGAGGAGGAAGAGGGAGGAGGAGGAGGGATGTGGAGGGAGGAGGAGGAAGGAGGTAGAGGGGGGAAGAGGGAGGAGGAGAGAGGATGAGAAGGGAGGAGGAGAAGGGAGGAGGAGGAGGGAGGAGGAGGAGGGGGAGGATGTAGGAGGAGGGAGGAAGGGGGAGGAGGGATGAGGGGGAGGACGTAGGAGGAGGAGGGAGGAGGAGGGAGTAGGAGGAGAGAGGAGGAGAAGGGAGGAGGAAGCAAGAGGAGTGATTAGGAGGAGGGAGGATGGTTAGGATGTAGGAGGAGAAAGAGGGAGGAGGAAGGAGGAGGAGGAAGGAGGGAGGAGGATGAGAAAGAGGGAGGAGGAGGATGGAGGAGGGAGAGGGAGGAGGGGGAGGGGAAGAGGAAGAGGGTAGGAGGAGAAGGAGGAGGGGAGAGGAGGAGGAGGAGGAGGATTATAACGCATATGCCTGTAGATAACTGCAGCGAAAAGGTGGGCCTGTCTATCTATCTGACCCGGCGTGGCTTCGCCCAGCTCCTGGCGGGTAGCGTCTCATTAAATTCATACAACAACAAAAAAAGTAACTTAAAAGAATGTCCTTCCACACACCATCCATTATTTTTAATGAAAACTGTTTCTAATAACCTACATGACTTTAGATAACTTCTTAAGTATAAAAAGATGAGTTACAATGTTATGCATTGTGCATTATTTTTATGAAAACTTTGAAAATGTCTTAAAGATTGTATCATTATTTATTATAACTCATACGCCGGTACATAACTATAGACAAAGAGTTTATAAATCTTTGAAAACGATGCAACAATATGACTATAAGGTATACAGAAAAGTTATTAAAAGTTATGCCCCTTGAAATAACTTTTACAGAGTTAAGTCCCCTTGCTATATAGAAATTATAATGAAAAATGAAAAATTAAATAATATTAAGTAAGCAGCAGATTTCACACTAAAAAAATATCACAGTTGGCAGTGCGGGAATGAGAGGAAGATGTGTAGAAAATTTCATCTCAATCGGATGGACCGTTCGCGAACGCATAAAGGACATACATACATACAGACAGAGATTGCCTTTTATATATAAGATACTAGCTGACCCTGCCCGGCTTCGCCCAGACCCTGGTGGGGAGCATCTCATTTAATTCATATAAGTAGTCATATAAGTTCTTGTTCCCATTACCGACTGACTGTCTGTCTGTCTGTCTGTCTGTCTGACCCGGCCCGGCATCGCCCAGCTCCTGGTGTGAAGCATCTCATTTAATTTATATAAGTAGTCATATAAGTTCCTGTTCCCGACTGTCTATCTGTCTGTCTGTCTGCCTGACCCTGTCCGGCTTCGCCCAGTCCCTGGTGGGGAGCATCTCATTTAATTCATATAAGTAGTCATATAAGTTCTCATTAAATTCATACAACAAAAAAAGTAACTTAAAAGAATGTCCTTCCACACACCATCCATTATTTTTAATGAAAACTCTTTCTAATCACCTGCATGACTACAGTAACTTCTTAAGCAAAAAAAGATGAGTTACAATGTTATGCATTGTGCATTATTTTTACGAAAACTTTGAAAATGCCTTACAGATTGTATCATTATTTATTATAACTCATATGCCGGTACATAACTATGGACAAAGAGTTTATAAATCTTTGAAAACGATGCCACAATATGACTATAAGTTATACAGAAAAGTTATGCCCCTTGAAATAACTTTTACAGAGTTAGGTCCCCTGAAATATATGAAATTATGATGAAAAATGAAAAATGAACTAATACTGAGTAAGCAGGCGATTTCACACTAACAAAATATCACAGTTGGCAGCGCTGGATTGAAAGGAAGGCGTGTAGAAAATTTCATCTCAATCGGATGGGCCGTTCGCGAACAAATAAAGGACATACATAGATACATACATACAGCAGGCAGACGATCCTAATTTATATATAAGATGGAAGGAATCAACATTGGGGGACGATGCATCAATAATATTAGATATGCAGGTGATACAGTCTTGATTTCAGACAATGAACAGGACCTGCAACATTTAGTAGATGCGGTTGATGCACACAGTGGATAACTAGGGTTAGAATTGAAGTGTAAGATTATGGTTGTCACTGGGAAAAAAGGAAATACCACAAAGTGATATACAAGTAAATGGGCATATTCTCAAACAAGTGAATCGGTACAGCTATCTCGGAAAAGTCATACCATCAGATGGGAGATGCCTTGAAGAGATTAGAGCAAGAATTGTCATTGCGAAGGTAGCCTTTTGCAAGATGAAAAACATACTGGCCAATAAAAAGATATCATTGAAACAAGAAAAAGAGTGTTGGCGTGCTACATAGAATCTGTTCTTTTGTATGGATGTGAAACTTGGACAATCAGCAATCAAGCTGAAAAAACATCTGATGGCTGCAGAAATGTGGTTTCTGAGGAAAATGCAAAAAATACCATGGACGGACAGAAAAAACTAATGACCAACTACTACAGGAGACAAATGACAATCGTAAATTGATTAGAGAAATTGTTTGGACATGTTATTTGAAAAAATGGATTGGAGAACTTAGTGACAACTGGCAACATCGAAGGGAACAGACCAAGAGGAAGACCGAGAGGAAAATATCTGGATGGTTTGGCCACATGGCATGGACGAGACAGGAAAACTGAGCTGATCCACTACTCTGGTGATCGAGTGAAATGGCGAGTCATGACCACCCACGCTTTCCGACATGATTGATTGATTGATTGATTGAGTAAGAGCTTAATTGCATTGTCCAATACTGTTTTCTTGTTGTACTTTATGCTTGTGTATTACTGCTGCTAGTGTTTGAGTTCTCTCTCGTATAGTTTGTTTAAGAGTTTCCCAGAGTTCTCTCTCTCGTATAGTTTGTTTAAGAGTTTCCCAGAGTTCCCGAGCATTAACCTCTGGTATGTCGCTTGTGTATGTGAGGTTACGTTTTGTTATGCAATTTACATAGTCCTGATTTTGTAAAATGGTGCTGTTAAATCTTATAAAATATGGTGTTGCTTGTACTGTGTTTATTGGTGCAACTACAGCCTTATGGTCTGTGAAGTTCAGTGTCTCCTGTAAATGCTAGACTTGTGTTATATGATGTGAAATGGGCGAGTAAATTCTATCTAATTGCGCTGCTCTGTTATTTGCATTGTCTGTGTGTTTTGTATCAGTTCCATGAGGATGCGTCTGCCTGTATGTGTCTGTTAGCCCATGGATATCTATAATGTGTTGCAATGTGTCTAACTGATGTTCATCCTCCCCTGTTGTGTTTCTAATGTACATTCTTACATTTCCATTTATCAGGTCATGCGCCGAAAGCACACAATTAAAATCACCCCCTAAAATGATGTTGTGACCCCGATTGAACGTGATAATAAGTTTTCCAGTGTTTGGTAGAAGAGCGGCTGATTTCTGTAGTCATGCGGGGCGTGTATGTTGACAATTGTGTATTTATGTATATTATTTTCCACCTGTACTATAGCTATCCTACCCTGGCAGTCCCTGTCCTTCTCTATAATCTGCCGTCTGTCCGATGTCTGTTATGTCCGTTAGTCCATCAGCTGATTCACAATTCCTTAAAATGCTCTAGCATTATCTAATAGTTCCCCTTTCCTTTCAGTTTTCTAAAGTTCCCTAAAGAATTTTTCGGTCTAGTTAATTAGTTAGTCGACAAATCATCCTCATTGCACATTGAACCATTCAGTCCATATGTGCTCAGATTCCCTCCTCAGTAAATCCCTCAGTGTCTAGCGGCTAACGACACCAGTTCTTTTGTTGGTTTATCTTTGGCTTCCTGCGCAGTGTTCTTGTTTGGCCACACCTCTTTTAACTTGATTCACATTCATCACTTGGTTCTCACAAACGCCCCACTGAATACCTTTCCCCGGATACCAAATAGTATATTTAGTTCGTCATCATATTTTATTGCTCTTTTACTCAATCACCACAAGATGAATAAGGCATCAATATTAACCATTATTTTCTGAAGATAAACTGCAAACTACAGTGATGAATCGTAAAATGTCTTACTTGTAGTATTACTGCATATATTATACCTATTAGTCAGTCAACAGACCATCCTTATTGCACATCGAACAATTAGCCCACAAGTGCTCAGATCCTCACTCACTATCTCCCAGTGTGTAGCGACTGATGACAACAATTGTGTGTTTAATGAATATTCTTCTTTGGCTTCCCTCATGGATCTTCATCTGTATTCACCCTGTTTGATGATATATTGTATCTGTATGGTTTAATAACACAATATTGTTATTTATTTCATAATCCTGCTTTTTGCTCTTGCTTTTTATACAATAATACATGTGTACACAATTCAAGATTGGTGACTCAGCCATGTGCACATGTGGTTTGGCGTTGCAGACAGCAGAGCACATACTCCAGGATTGCCCAAACTACAACATATCCAGGCGAACCTTCTGGCCTAGAGAGACAACAGTGGAAGATAAACTCTATGGACCGCTGACTGAACTAAAAAAGACTGTTGGATTCATACAAGAGACAACATTGCAGCTATAGGCTTATTTCAGGCGAACGAAAGAAGAAGAAGATACAATAATAGCTTTGCTGTTTTCATATTTAAAGATTAAACTCTGGTCATCTGCAAAATGCAGTGCCCTGAGTGAACTGTTTAAGTCTTTATCGCATCTTGTTTCAAGCCATTCTTCACTGTAATATTGACTTGCGTCAGTCATTGGGAACTTGTCTTTCTATTCAGACTGCTGAGAATATTCTCTTCTGCCAACTAACCCCTATTTCTCTGCATGGTTTAATTGCACTAGAGAAGTGCTACACTTGCAAAAGTTAATGAACTATTTGTAGAAAAGAAAGGAATCTACGTCTGAGGGTGTCGCTCATACAACTTTATTTAAAAGCAATCCATCTTAGCATTAGATTGAAAATGGCTTCGGATCTGTATGCGTAGACAGCATCACAATTAATATCATACAGATAAGAAGTATGAATTATTGGACAAGACTCTGTGGTTTCTTGACCTCCGGCACCTCCGAAAGGTCCAAAGACATTTCCACGGTTTGTTTCAAACCCAAGCCAATGAGCCAGCCACGTCCAACCGTCACTTTGACAATATATTCATCTGGCTCTAGTTCTACAGTGTGGTGGCTAGGTCCTGGACAACTTCCTCTACGAGACACCAGTGTCTCTTCAGGATTACTAGAATTCTGATGTGACAAGACCAGTCCTCCAATCACAGTTATACCTTCCCATGTCCTCTCCCAAATCTCTATTTTCTTAATCTCTAGATCACCATCATCATATTTAAGCTGAGGCTGGGGTTGTGACTGACGTTGTTTTGCATATTGAATATCACCTGGGACAAATGAAAACTCTGCATGCTTTCTTAACTGAAACCAAGTTTCTGGAATCTCCTTTGTCTCGGGATTGCTTTTTTTAGATGTATTATCCTGTTTCATATTCTGTATGACTTTCAATGCAGTCTCTCTGAGTTGCAGATACTTCTGGATGATTGGATTGCTTTTAAATGAAGTGAAATTACTGAGACACGTTTTTAAGTCATCTCTTGGTACAAGTGGCAATCTGACTGTTCTAATCAGCATTTCAATATTTGCTGGATCACTGTCAGGTCTTGTTGATAAGTATTTTAACACTGCATTCAGTATCAGAGTCTCTCTGGCAGCGGATTTTAAACTTAATTTATGAGAATAAAGAATTAAGTCACCATCATTGAAAAAGTTTTCTAAATACTTTGGTTCTAGTTGAGTTAAAGTTTCTGATTGAACAAAATCACCAAAATTTTTCCTAAAAAATGTCCTAGCATTTTCAATCAGCTCTGGTAACGTATCCTCAAGTTCCAAATTCAAAACATCATAAATGTTTTCCAAGTCAAAGTTAGCAGTCATAAACTTTACACACATTTTCTTGACATGAACCACACTGAAGTAATCAGCTGACATTAGAAGACTCTGCACATTATCTTTATTAACGTCGAGATGGCCAGTGTAGGCATAATTGAGAAGAGCTTCAAAATCACTTGGATTAATGTTGTGTAGAGTGACTTCCCCTGAGTTGTTTTCATCAAACTGAAACATAAAAGAACAACTAAATTAGAAACACTCTACAAATTACATTATCCACGATTCTTTCAAAACAAACAGACAAGATGAGAAATTGTCAGAAGTTGAGATGCGCCACCACCTAGTTGAATGTAGTGTCGCTGGCAGGCGACCCCCAAATAGTCAGAAATTGACTCGGGACAAATCTAAATGGCTGAAATAAAGATTACGCCCCTGGATATTCAAGAGTACAGTTACAAGTGGCTCATAAATTAGCTGGCCTTGATATTCTCCAAGGAGTGGAAAAAGGGAAAGTTAGACTAGGTTTACATCTCCGAAAGGATTACTAAAAATAAAATTTGTGCATATCCTTTACTGGACATCTCTGTCAACACCAGCATCTTTCAGCCGATTATTGATTTCATGGCAAGATTACGCTCAGTAGTTTGCCATTGCTTTCTGAGCGGCTGGCTCACATATCCCGTAAGTTATTGATGCGGTTCTAACCACTGCTGATTCTCACCGTTGTCACGTTACTTACGAGAGTATATGAGATTACGGAGAAAAGTCGCTAACCTCTAGGCCAGGAAGCCGGCGAATGGATTATTAGCCGGGACAAATTATCCCCTCTGGCTGCTTTCCCCTCCCTAGTACTTAATTATCTCGGAACAGTAATAACATCTGATGGGAGATGCCTTGAAGAGATTAGAACAAGAATCGCCATGGCAAAAGTAGCCTTTAGCAAGATGAAAAACATACTGACCAATAAAAAGATGTCAATTGAAACGAGAAAAAGAGTGTTGAGATGCTACATAGAACCTGTACTTTTATATGGATGTGAAGCTTGGACAATGAGCAGCCACGCTGAAAAACATCTGATGGCTGTAGAAATGTGGTTTCTGAGGAAAATGCAAAGAATACCATGGACAGCCAGAAAGACCAATGAACAAGTCCTTCAAGAAACAAATGAAGATCGTAAACTGATCAGAGACATTAGACGTAGACAGTCACAATTTTTTGGGCATGTTATGAGAAGAAATGATTTGGAGAACTTGGTGACAACTGGTAAGATCGAGGGGAACAGACCAAGGGGAAGACCTAGAAACAAGTATCTGGATGGCTTGGCCTTGTGGCATGGTCGAGACAGAAACACGGAACTGATCCACGACTCTGTTGATCGAGTGAGATGGCAGAACATGACCGCCCACGCTTACCGGCATGGCACATGATGGATGGATGGAGTACTTAATTAATCCCCACCAAGGTAAGCAAGGTAACTGTGTCCCTTGGAAAAGAAAAGTATAACACCCGAAGTATGAGTTAAAACAAATTACAATCATTTATTGTCTATCATTAAGCATTACACAAATGATGGTTGTCAATATGGTGATGGTGAAATCACATAATTTTATGCACTACAGCAATCATGAAAGTGAAATGATGAAAATAAAATACATAACTCTAAGGTTACGTGTATCCTATCTGGATCTGTGGCCAGGGTACAAGTGAGATACGCGAACAGCTGAAGGCTGTCTGGAACAGTAGTGTTCCATCCTGTCGCCACCTGGTTCCTCCATTGTCACAGCACAGGAAAACCTGGGCTCCTGTTGAGGGCTGATTCAAAACTAGGCACATCTACTGAGAATGACAAAGTCTCACCTACTTATACCCGTTTGTTAATACTCTAATCTATTAAATAATTTCAGATTGTGCTGATCTGATGGTGGGTGTCAACCACGTGGTTTTCCTGGCCCAGCCGTGATGTCCCTCCTTTCACACCATTGACTGTAGCAAGGTTCATTATCGGTCCAACACTTTTCACCTAGTTCCTCGATCCAGTCTGAATTATCTCCCGCTTCGCCAGCCCATTAATACATGCATCTCACACCTTGGGTGGTTGAGAGTTCTCAGTCAATCTGACACTGTTTATCCCAGGGAGTCTTATCAAGCAGTGAGTTCACATCTTGCACCTCTAGTCTATTTCACAAGGCAGTAAGCCTTCGCGGTTGGTCTCACATAGCCAGCAGACCTAATCCATTGAGCGATTAGCCTGAGTTTTACCACTCTGTGCTAACACAGACTGTTTGCATCATGTGCACGCAATGTGATGTCATGTCTGGATAACCACTGAGGAGCGTGATTAATTCTTTATTTGCAAAGATGTCATTTGCAACGAGAAAAAGAGTGTTGAAGTGCTACATAGAACTTGTACTTTTGTATGGATGTGAAGCATGGACAATCAGCAGACAAGCTGAAAAACATCTAATGGCTGTGGAATTGTGGTTTCAGAGGAAAATGTAAAGACTACTATGGGCAGATAGAAAAACCACCTTATGCAAAGAAATAAATTGGAGAACTTGGTGACAACTGGTAAGATTCAAAGGAAAAGAACTAGAGGAAGGTAGAGAAGTAAATACCTAGATGGCTTGGCAACGTAATATGGTCGAGACAAGAATAGAGCTGATCCACGACTCTGGTGATCATTTGAGATGGTGAAACATGACTGCCCATGCTTATAGGTATAGCACACGATGATGATGATGATAACAATTAAAATAAAACACGTGTAACAATTAATAAAGAGTGCATTTTGACCCTGACCTTCAAAAGTCGCGAAAAGTAGTCAGAGAGTGAGGCTAAAACAAGTCGATGAGTCACAAATCGTTCTTCTCCGATAATAACTGTCACATCGGTGTAAAGACCAGATTTCCAACTTTGGAATGCAGAGTCTAGAAGCTGTTTAGCTCTCTGAAATGAAACCATGCGATGTATACAAAAAGGGCTTGAAATCATTTGCAGTAACCTGTATGACATGCACTGTTATTAAATCATTTGTATCATGGAATGTCTGTAGTGCACTGGGTATGATCATTACCTCTCCTAGTTGTGAACTTTGGCGTGGAAAGCTTATATTTCGTGAACAAGTGGTATACAATTTGTGAAATGTGGTGTGTTAAACTTATACTTCATGAACTACTGTTATACCAGTGGTTCTCAACCTTTTTTGGCCCGTGCCCCCCTTCACCATATTTTCAGAACGTCATTCTTCCCCTCACCCCCTTTTTTGTATTTCCTACCTGAACACACCCCCCAGCCCCTACACAGTATACATAATAATGGAAGCTAAATTCAATAGCACATACTAAAACAATTCTAGACGTCTACATAAAACATGATTTGTGGGTCTTCTTACTTTATAAAATGAATTTTAGAAGGATGAGACATACAGAACCGTAAAGTAGGAATTGAAAAACAATATCAAGTAATCGGTTCTTGTATTAACGCAATCTTGAAATAATATTAATTCTCCCCCCCCCCCCCCGAAAACAAAACCCTAAAATTCCCTGGGGGGGGGGGGGGGGGTCCCCACGAGTTGAGAACCACTGTGTTATAATAATTGTGAACTGTGCTGCAAGGAAACTTATACTTCATGAACTACTGGTATACTAATTGTGAACTGTGCTGTAAGGAAACTTATACATCATGAACTACTGGTATACTAATTGTGAACTGTGCTGTAAGTCAATTAGTAAGCAAAGGACCCATTTAGACATCCGAAGGCCCCCTGGACTTACTGTGCTAGACCCACATTTGCATAGACCAATGGGAACTTTGTAGGTGAAGTTGTCAAGACTCACGCTGATCACCTCTACTGCCCAAGATATTTCCAGGAACATAGTTTAGACTGGTCAACCTGGGAGCCTAGACCCTTCAGGAAGTGCAGGTCAATTTGAAAATATCCACATTGCTATGGATTTGAACCCATGATTACAGGGCGGGCGGGTGAGCATGAAGTGGGAGCATTGTCACGAGAATGTCGATTTCTTTAACTACTAGTATAGTAGTGGTGGGCTGGGGAGTGTTGTGTGGATAATTTATATCTCATGAAACAAGCAACGTCTGCACAAACCATAGATGGACATTAAACACATAAGCCCTCCATCCCAAAAGTATGATATATTCTGTTGCATATCCACATTTCTAGGGAAGACCAGGAGAACTTTCAATCAGATAGCGGTGGGAAAAATTAGTAGCATGACTCTTCGCTGGCTGTTGAGTGAGGGGACGGAGTGCATGTGGGAATGTCCTGAGTGCATTGATGTCAGTTCTTAGCTCAACTCAACTCTAGGGCCCCACTTAAATATTAGAATTGATAATTTCTGTCAAGCGGGATAAAGGTCAGGAAGTAGAGGCCGCCCCATAGCAGATACTCTACTGAGGTGCCCATTTCCTTTCCTCATCAGCTCTCTTTCTTGGACACTTCCCAGAAGATAATCAACAATATCCAGTATCCATTCTCACGAGACTGAGTCAACCTTAGAGCCGTATAAATAGGAAACGTGATATTCCTGCCTCTGCAGGGAATTGAATTCAGGGCACTGCCTTGGTAGGCTAGAGCACTAACCACTATTCTATTGTGGAGTAGAAAGAAAAGTAAAGAGCCCTATTTCATGTAAGGCCCCTGGGTATATGGTGCTGCACCCATATTGTATAGACCAGTTGACACTCTGTGGGTGGTGTGCGCAGTATCACGCCAGCCACCTTTACTTTCCAGAACATTTGCTGGTAGCCATTTTAAGCTTGGTTGACCCTGAGGCAGATTCGAACCATGACCACAGGGCAAGCAGGTGAGCGTCTCTTTAAGTGGTGTGCAGTACTCTAAACATTCACAAAATACAAGATTATAATCTATTAACTGTTATCAGAAGTTTAACCTCAGAAATTGTTTCAACCTTTTCCTCTTCTGACACATCTGACTTATGTGAATCTAGATCATAGAAATGGTTACGACTCCCACTGGTGTATGAACTGTTACCCATTAAATCATCACCTGAAAAATGAAATGGGTTGAACTGCAGTCATGCTGTAAAAAAAAAGCAATGAATAAATTAACAATAACAAAAAGTGGAAAGTGTCAAATTTACAAGGACACAATCATAAGTGACAGAATGGGTGTTGCAACTAAAAAGCCTTCATCTGCACACAAAATAACAAATTCAAATTACTGTTTGAACCACATTACAAAGCTAAAAAAAAACAACAAATAAATAAACATCGGAATTGATTGGAGAATATGAGTACTCGAGAGAAATCATGTGTCCTGTCTTTCTCCTCAGAAGTATAGTGTGATATTCCCTATAACAATATCTGCTGCAGAAGTAGTTTATATTCTCTATATCAATAACAGCAGCAGAAGTAGTTTATATTCTCTATAACAATATATGCACCAGATGTAGTTTATACTCTCTATAACAGTATCTGCAGCAGAAGTAGTTTATATTCTCTATATCAATAACAGCAGCAGAAGTAGTTTATATTCTCTATATCAATAACAACAGCAGAAGTGGTTTATATTCTCTATAACAATATCTGCAGCAGAAGTAGTTTATATTCTCTATATCAATAATAGCAGCAGAAGTAGTTTATATTCTCTATATCAATAACAGCAGCAGAAGTGGTTTATATTCTCTATAACAATATCTGCACCAGAAGTAGTTTATATTCTCTATATCAATGACAGCAGCAGAAGTGGTTTATATTCTCTATAACAATATCTGCACTAGAAGTAGTTTATATTCTCTGTATCAATAACAGCAGCAGAAGTAGTTTATATTCTCTATATCAATAACAGCAGCAGAAGTGGTTTATATTCTCTATATCAATAGCAGCAGAAGTGGTTTATATACTCTATAACAATATCTGCACCAGAAGTAGTTTATATTCTCTATAACAATAACAGCAGCAGAAGTGGTTTATATTCTCTATATAAATAACAGCAGCAGATGTGGTTTATATTCTCTATATAAATAACAGCACCAGAAGTAGTTTATATTCTCTATATAAATAACAGCAGCAGATGTACAGTTTGATACTCTCTATAACAATGGCATCTGTCAAATCAAATCACAAGTAGTCAAAATAATAATAAATGCAAAAGAAGGAAAGGAAAGAATGCTAGATGTAATGGGTAACTCTGGTTTAGGAATAAAAAAATGAAAGAGGAAAATAAAAATGGAGAATGGACACAAATAAATGATATGTTGACTGAAAACAACTGGTTTAAACATCATAAGAGACAACTCTACACAGTAAAACCCTGACAAGAAACTTCCTCCAATACACAAGGGGAGGAGCTCGAGACTGCACTGGAAACCATCGACCTGGTTTGTATTAACAGTGGCTGTGTCACCAGGACAGCAAGCCGTCCAGGCGATGAGGACAGTGCTATTGATCTGGCGCTAGTTTCACCTTCACTCACTACAGTGTGTAGATGGGGTGTCCTAGGACACCATGGCAGCGACCACCACCCGTGCAGCATATTGGTGGAGAAAGGCAGAACCAGGCAGCACAAGCTAAAGGTAAAGACGTTCCAGTATGACAGTACAGGGCAAGATGTGGTGAGTAAAATAAGACGTGACAAGCGCAGAACGTTTCAGGGCAGGAAAAAAAGCTGGGAGCAGCCACCGTGGTGGAGTTTCGAGGTGGAGAAGGCTTGGGTGGATAAGCGTAGTGCTGTAAGGAGATGGCAAAATGCCAAGAAGAACAGAGCTGGTCATCCTAGTCCCTGCTTGCACTTAGAAAGAGAGATGCACACAAAAGTAAGCTATTTCAAAAAACTGGTCAAGGTGGTTAAAAGCGAAAAATGGGCAGAGGTGTGTCAAAGAGTAAGCACAGACAAGTCACTGAAATTGTTCTGGCGACTACATAAAAGCATGAGAGGTGTAGTCAAGAATAAGAGCATTTCAGACTTCCAAGGTGCTGACCTCACCTGGCAGAGGACTGACGAGGACAAGGGCAAAGCCCTCTTTGAACGCTACCTTGAGCAGGGCAACCAGACAGACATGGGAGGCCGAAATCTGGCCAAGGAGGTCACCTCAGACAGATGCAAGGCCCAGAACACTTCGGAGGAAGACACAGTGACAGTGAAAGAAATCAAGGCTGTGCTTCGACGATCAAAAAACAGCGCTCCAGGTCCTGATGGCATAAGATACGACGACATCAATAGGTGTACCGACAATGAGCTAGAGAAACTAGCAGAATGTACAACAACAGTATAGGGAGTGCTAGCATCAAGGAGGAATGGTTACACAGCTATCTGATTCCCTTGCCGAAGCCTGACAAAGACCACAAAAAAATTCAGGGATATCGAATTATAACCATGCAGAATACAATAGGCAAGCTGCTGGAGAAGGTAATTGCCAGGAAAATATCAAGCCAACTAGAGAGGCAAGGTGTTTTCCCACCTACCCTGGGTGGGTACCGTCCAAAAAGAGAAACCTGGACCAATGCAGCAGTCTTTGCCCATGATGTCTATGAAGGTTTCCACTGAGGCACTGAAACCGTTGCTGCAGCGATTGATCTTGAGGACGCATACAACAGAGTACCACTGGATTTTTTAATGTTTCAGCTTCTTGAACTAAACGTAAGTCCATTCCTCCTTAGTTGGATCGCTGCAGCCCCCTACCAACGGAAAGTAGTTTTTAGATGTGGCAGTTGGACTTCGGAACCAACAACAATATATCCTGGCCTACCACAGGGATCACCATTATCTCCGGTACTGTTCAACGCCTACACAGTGAGAATCACCAGTGAGCAGATCACTGGACCTGGCAGGACATTGTCGTATGCCGATGATGTTTTAGTGTATCGTCAGGGTAAGGATAGAGAGGAGGTTGCTGTGGAACTACAAACCGAACTCAATCGCATAAGTACTTGGTGTGATGAAGCTGGGGCAATGGTCAACCCAACAAAGGCAACAGTGACTTGGTTCTCGTTGAATAATCATATTGTCAACAATCCAACACCAACTGTAATGCTGTGTTCAGAGACGGTGGAAAGAACGCAGGCAATGAATTACCTGGGGATACGGTTTGATCGAAGCCTTGCTTATAATGTGCACATAGACCAGGTGATAACAAAGGCCAAGCGGGGTTTGGCAGCGATGCGGGTGATGGCGGCAGCAAACTGTGAGCAGCGCCATCTATGTCTTCTGTACGAGGGGCTGGTCATGTCTGTTTTGGAGTATGCAATGGCAATCCTGACTCTCAGCCATAAGCAGATAGAAAGGATGGAAAGGATACAGAATGAAGCTATGCGCATTATTCTTGGATGTACAAGAGATACAGCATGCAGGGCGATGCGCTACCTTCTTGATTATCCAACCATTGAAGAGAGAATACAAGTTTGCAGGGCACGCGCCTACCTCAGAATTAACGCAAACACACAACATCCACTGCATAGTGAAATTAGGATGGTGAAGGGCAGCAGGTTAAAAAAAGGACGGTCGTGGATGGGTCAAGCCGAAGACATTCTTCAACAGGTGTGTTCACTTGAGGACTTAGAACCTGGTGAGGAGTGGGTGCAAGTGCCAACAGACTTCTGCACATCCTTTTCAGTTTGCATCCAACTAGATAGAAAATGCAGACAAGAAAATCCGGCTGCTGTGGAGGCTGAAGTACAAGCGTTGATTTTCGAGAATTCGCTAGACGGTGACGCGGTCATCTACACAGATGGGTCGGTCGTCCGACATGTGAGAAGCTCATGGGCCTTTACAGCTCGGGCCGGAGGGAGAATTGTGAAGGAGGACTCTGGTGCTTTCACTGAAACCACAAGTAGCCTGACCATGGAAGTCATGGCAGTAAGTAAAGCAATAACATGGCTCGAGACACAGACATTCACTAGGGCTTGTTTCCTTAGCGACTCAATGAACATGATCAAGAGGATAGAGGAGGGGTCGATCCGAAGAGAATGGTTGCTGCCTCTGAAGCGGTCTCGGCTGGCAAAGATTAGTTTCATCTTCGTGCCAGGTCATGCGGGAGTACAAGGAAATGAACGGGCTGACAAGCTCGCAGGTGAGGCTACTGTGGAGGGCGGACGCGCCATGGACCAGGCTGACATTCTGAATGCTCTACGAGAATTGAGACTTTTGCGAGAACCAAGTGATGACTGTGAATCTACAACAATGGCCAGACTGCGAGAACAGCAAATTAAAAGAGGGGTGGCCAAACAAGAACACTACGCAGGAAGCCAAAGAAGATTGATAAACCAACACAGAACTGGCGTCGTTAGCCGCTACACGCTGCGGGATTTGCTGAGGAGGGGATCCGAGCACTTATGGACTGAATGGTTCGATGTGCAACGAGGATGATCTGTCGACTCACTAACTAACTAACTAAGAAAACATTCAATCAAACTGACTATATACTAATTAATAAAATATTTATAAATGCATTGATAAGTGTGAAGATACCATACTGCATGGCAGTAACTGTAACAGTGATTGTGTCTCACTAAACGGACACATAAAGTAAGATTAAATGGAGAAAAACTGGAGGTTTCAAACATTAGACTTAACAAAGATACTATAAAAGCAATTAAACAAATTCAACAACGAAACAGAGTGAGACACAGATACAATGCAATACCTGAAATGCAAAATATAAGCAATAGGAAATATTGAAAAACTCAACCAATCAAACATGCAGAAAGGCTATCAGAAAGCTGAGAATAAATGGGTAACTGAAGAAATCTTAAAACTGATTTGTTTGTTTTTTTTGTTTTTTATATTTTCTTTTTTAATGTTGCATATCCCTTACATGTGATGGCTGCAGAAATGTGGTTTCTTAGGAAAATGCAAAGAATACCATGGACAGACAGAAAACCCAATGACCAAGTACTACAGGAGACAAATGAAAATCGTAAATTGATTAGAGAAATTAGACATAGACATAGTCAAATTTTTTTGGACTTGTTATGAGAAGAAATGGAATGGAGAACTTAGTGACAACTGGCAAGATCGAAGCGAACAGACCAAGAGGAAGACCGAGAGAAAAATACCTGGATGGCTCGGCCACATGGCATAGACGAGACAGGAACACTGAGCTGATCCACGACGCTGGTGATCGAGTGAAATGGTGAGTCATGACCGCCCACACTTTCCGGCATGGCACATGATTGATTGATTGATATCCCTTACATGATGTTGCAGTCAACAACAGCATTTTTCAGCTGCTGTTGATGTACTAGGCAAGATTACGCTCAGTAGTTTGCCATTGCTTTCTGAGCGACCAGCTCACATACCCCGTAATGTACCAACACGGCAAGAGCCGCTACTGATTCTTGCCAAGGTTACGTTACTCACGAGAATATACGGGATTACGGAGAAAGAAATTAACCCCTAAAACTGATGGACAAAGTAAAAATGATAAAGAAGAATATGATAAAATAAATAAAGAAATAACAATTAAGGCAAAAGAAAATTGGTTAAATGAGTAGTGGAACAAAATCACCAGACTACTGAGCACATTATATGAAACCAGAGATATACCTTCTGAATTATGTAATTCTGTATTTATTGTAATCCCAAAAAAATTAGGAGCCTTGGAATGTGATCAACTTAGAACAATTAGTATAATAAGTCACATCACGAAGATTTTGCTAAGAATTATCATGCAAAGAGTGAGGAAGAAAATACAATCTGAAATAGGGGAAGAACAATGTGGGTTTGTGGAAGGAAAGGGTACAGTAAATGCTGTGTATATGCTGCGAACAGTTATTGAACGTTCCATAGAAGTAAAAAAAAGATATATTTATACATCTTTGCTTTACTGACTACACAAAGCTTTCAATAGAGTAAGACATGTCAACATGGTAGATATGCTTGCAGACCTACAAATTGATGGGAAGGACATTAGACTTATTAAAAACATATATTGGAAACAACAAGCTGCCATAAGGATTGATAATGAAGTAGGACAATATCAGCCTATTAAGAGAGGTGTGAGACAGGGATGTGTAATGTCTCCAGATCTTTTTTTCTCTATACAGTGAAAATATTTTCAGAAATGTAGAAGATATAAATGGAACCATCATTGGAGGATGAAACGTCAATAACATTAGATATGCAGATGATACAGTATAGATTGCAGACAATGAGCAGGATCTGCAACAATTAGTAGATGCGGTTGTTGTACACAGTGAACAACTGGGGTTAGAATTAAATTGTAAAAAGACACAGATTATGGTTGTCACTAAGAAGAAAAAAGCACCACAATGTAATATACAAGTAAATGGGAATATTCTTCAACAAGTGAATCGATACAATTATCTTGGAACAGTTATAACATCTGATGGGAGATGCCTTGAAGAGATTAGAACAAGAATCGCCATGGCGAAAGTAGCCTTTAGCAAGATGAAAAACATACTGACCAATAAAATGATGTTAACTGAAATGAGAAAAAGAGTGTTGAGGTGCTACATAGAGCCTGTACTTTTGTATGGATGTGAAACTTGGACAATGAGCAGTCAGGCTGAAAACATCTCATGGCTGTAGAAATGTGGTTTCTGAGGAGAATGCAAAGAATTCCATGGACAGACAGAAAAACCAATGAGCAAGTACTACAGGAAACAAATGAAATTGTAAATTGATTAGAGAAATTAGACGTAGACAGTCAAAATTTGTTGGACATGTTTTGAGAAGAAATGAATTAGAGAACTTGGTGACAACTGGCAAGATCGAAGGGAACAGATCAAGGGGAAGACCGAGAAGTAAATACCTGGATGGCTTTGCCACATGGCATGGCCGAGACAGGAACACTGAGCTAATCCACGACTCTGGTGATCGAGTGAAATGGCGAGTCATGACCGCCCACGCTTCCCGGCATGGCACATAATGGATGGATGGAACAAAATGCAATTACATTGACTTACAGATACAACATATATGCACAGACAAAAAAGTGATTTGACAGACAGAAAAATAAAAATTAAATAGATTTTTAAGATGCTTAAAATCAAAACAGGAAAAGTATTAATGGGAAAAGATGCTATAAGGAGATGGACATAGTTTTTTTTTTAAAAAGAGCAGAATTAACAGTAGAAATTAAATTTGAAGGTCCCCTATACTAAATGAAGAAGTTATTGATGCTTAAAAATAATATATGAAGAGGGGAAAATATATGGGCTAGATGAAATCACAGTACAGAAATTAGGGATACATGGAGACCTTGGAATATAAATATTAACTAATCTGTTGGATGATATTGACAACAGTTAATACATATCTAGTTCTGAAACCAGTCATGCACTTCATTAGAGAACAACCGATTAAATTGTTTGGTCACCTCACAAGAATGCCCTGGTACCATCTGCCACAAAGAGCCACACTGAAGAAATATAATGGATAAAAAGCAAGGGGAACATGACATAAAAGGTGGAGTGATTGTATCAAGGACAACCCCAGCGAAATGAATACCAACTTATAAGCAGCATAAAAGATCTTTATATCTCCCCCAACACTTCACTGACATAAATGGAGGAAAAGAAAACGAAGAATACATACCTAATTAAAGAGATGAAATGCTGACATCTGTATTTTAAAGCTTCACCCAAGAGACCAAGAATAATTGAATGTGAAGAATTTCATACAATCCACCTGATAAACCATGTCACCAAACTTTTAATTAAAATTATCATGACAAAAAAAGAAGAAAAATAAGGATGGAAATTAGTGAATTACATTATGAATTTGTGGAAAGAATAGGAAAATGTATTACTCACTCAACTCACGCCAAGCATTCCTGTCTCTTGCTGTCTCCTGCTTTCTCCTACCTCTATTATCCATCTTGGCCTCAAATTCTCTTTCCGTGAGTTTTTATGTCTTCCTCTGTTTCCTTTGCTCTGGGGAACCAAAACAAAGGATTTTCTTGTTATACTATAAACAGAATTTGTCTCCTATACAACACCAGCATCTTTTCCTTACCTTTAGATTTGATGAAATTTGTTTAGCTCTGTTCATGAGCTCCGCATTTTAGTGATTCTGCAAAGGATGACAAAAGATAGGACGGCTTGGAAGTAACTAGTTGAGGGTCTGTACTTCAATGGGGCAAATTTTTTTTTTTTTTAAATTTGCATATTTTTTTACAGGACATCGCTGTCAACAGCAGCATCTTTCAGCTGTCTGTTGATTTCTTGGCAAGATTACGCTCAGTAGTTTGCCATTGCTTTCTGAGTGGCCGGCTCAGTTATCCCGCAAGTCACCAGTTGGGGTAGAACCGCTTCCAGTTCTCGCCCGCTACAAGACACTGCGTGATAAACGGGATTACGGAGAAAGTGGTGTAACCCCTCGGCCAGAGAGACCGGCAATGGAGCTAATACAGAAGGTATATCTGGTGAGTTATTGCATTCAAGTTTAGACATCAGTGATAAGTAGATCTGTTTTTGTTTCTGTATTTCAATAACTGAAGTTAAGTAAACAATTAATTCACACAAACATTAATATCTTTTCCTACATTGATTAGAGACTTGAATGAGATACTGTTGATTTCATTTGTTTCACTCATTCCTCTATCTAAGCAATGGCAAACTACTGAACTCTTATTGCCTAGTAAATTACAACAGCCATTAGTAATAGTAGATGCTGGGGTTGAATGCTATGTCCCTAAAGAACATGCAACTAACAATTCTCTATGAAGTAAGTTTTTTTTTCTTTTCATGTTTTGAAAAATTAGAGAACTATCCTGGCCGAGTGGTTAAGAATGCGAGGTTCTCCTTCGGGAGACCGGGGTTCAAATCCTCGGTAAGGCACAGTTTTCGGCGACTGCACTAGTAGTAGTAGACAGGCGGCTTTAATTCCCCAGGGTCAGGGACCACCTCCCCCCCCCCCCATCCGCCCTACATAGCAAGGTACTATAGGCAGTAGATGCCAGTTTGACAGATAAATATCATTAGTTATGGTATGAGTCGTTCAGAAAGCAATAACAAAATACTGAACGTAAAATAACAGAAAATCAGAAACAGTCAATCTACCCTACTACTACTACTACTTGCTGGGTCTGACTGACTGACTGACTGACTGACTGACTGCAGTGTCCTAACCTATAGAGTTGGCTTAAAAAGTTATCTGACTTTAAATCAGATTTTTTGAAACAAGAATAGCAGTAGCGTGGACACAAAATGATGTATTTGATTAATTAAAGTTAAAGCTTAAAAGTTCGAAAGGAAGACACGCATACACATCGTTACACGCACTAAGAAGAACATGCCACGTAACAATTTTAAATGGGAGGCTCTATTCGCAATTCCATTGCGAACAGAAAAAAAAATTATATTCGCAATGGAATTGCGAATAGAGAAAAATTATATTCGCAATCGAATTGCGGGAAGCCGGGATGGTTAACCCGGTCAACAAATGCCCGCAGAAGTCGGATGTGTCGGCCTAACGGCGCAAGAACGCAGCTCTGCTGTAAATAGGCACAACGCAATCACATCCGAACAAAAAACTCTGGATGAACAAAGAAGAAGAAGAATTGCGGGAAGTAACAAACATGTCACAGCGTCTGCTCACTAGTCAATTTTAGTTTGGGCCATTAAGAAGTCTAAGAAGGTGGTTAATTTAAATAGGAATGTTCACTGTTGCGAGTTTAATTCTGCCGAATTCTCCACATTTTTTAAAATAAATTAATCCTCTTCTTGACTTCTTTCTTCTTACTTCTGTCCGTACTTTTTGGCATCCCGTTTTATTTTTACATTACGTTAGTCCTGTTTAAATATCAAGAATAATTTTTTCAGAATAGGTATCCCCAATACAAATAACGATCCCTACATATAATTCTGTCCCCAGGCGAGTTCAAGAATGGTTAACTTTGGTTTCTGTACACTTACTGTTGTTACAATACCAGGCATCCATGTTTGTTTACGTTAGTAGTAGGCCTCTGTCAGTCCTGAAGGATTATAGAGTTGTGCCGCTTGGGAGGTGCCTGGCAGCACCGCTGGTGACTCATCATCATCAAGTGCCGTGCCGGCTGGCGTAGGCGTTCATGGCTCTCCACAGATCTCGGTCTTTGGTGTTCTGGATCAACTCTGCTGCTGATATTCCTCCATGCCATAGTCTCAATCCATCCAGCATCACTTCTCTTGGTCTACCTCTGCCTCTCTTCCTCTCGATCTTTCCAGTTGTTACGATGTTCTCCAATGCCTCTCTTCTCATCACATGACCGAAGAAAGCTGTTTGTCTCTGTCTTATTGTTGTATATAATGTTCTAGTTTCATTAGCCTGTTTCAGGCAGTCGTCGTTAGTTACTCTGGCAGTCCAAGGAATTCGCAGCATCCGTCTCAGGAACCACATCTCTGTTGCTTCTAATTTCTTCTTAATTTGTTCATTTACATTCCAAGATTCACTGCCATACAGCAAAACTGGTTCTACATAGCATTTCAGCACTCTCTTTCTTACATTCATTGATAGTGACTTATTGCATAAGATACTCTTCATTTTCTGAAATGCGGCTTTTGCCTGCCCTATTCTGCTCCTAATCTCTGTTGTACATCGTCCATCTGATGTTATAAATGCCCCTAGGTATCTAAAATTATCCACTTGGTTAAGGATTTTTCCTTCTATTTCTATGTTACATTTTGGTGTCACCATTTTCTTTGATATTACCATTGTTACTGTTTTCTTGATATTCAAGGAGAGTCCTTTCCTTGCACTCTCTGTTACTACAACGTCTAATAATTGTTGTAGGTCTGTTGAATTATCCGCCACCAATACTGTGTCATCTGCATAGCGTATATTATTTATATTATAACCTCCAACTAGTATTCCTCGTATCTCTTTGATCTCTCTCATTATTACTTCGCTATACAGGGAGAAAAGATCTGGTGACAAGACAAACCCTTGTCGTACTCCTAGCTTTATCTGTTCGTAACTACCCTCTTTATTTCCCATTTTAATTGCTGCTACTTGGTTCCAGTAAACATTCTTTATTATTCTTAAATCTTTTCCATCAATGTTGATATCTTCCAACATTTTAAGCAGTTCATCATGTTTTACTTTATCAAATGCCTTAGTATAATCTATGAAGCACAAATATATGTCTCTCTATTTCTCTATTGACCTTTCTATTAGTGTCCGTAATGTATAAATTGCATTGTTTGTGCCCTTTCCTTCCACAAATCCATACTGTTCTTCACTAATTTCCATTTTTATTTTCTTTTTGGTTCTTCTCATTATGATTCTGAGTAGAAGCTTAGTGATATGGTTTATAAGGTTAATTGTACGAAAATCTTCACAATCAATTGCTCCTGGTCTTTTTGGTATAGCTATAAATACAGATTTCAGCATATCACTGGGTAAATATCCACTGCTGTAAATATCATTCAACATTTTGGTTAATATATCTACTCCAAATTCTCCCAATACTTCTAATTCTTCTATTGTGATTTCATCTGGCCCAGCTGTTTTTCCTTTCTTCATACGTTTCATAGCGTCAGCGACTTCCTCTTTCAGAATAGGTGGACTTTCTAAGTTATTATCTTCTGTTAATTCTTCCCTTTCTCCTTCATATAATTCTCTTATATACTCATTCCACCTCTTCATTATAGCATCTTCCTCTAATATTATCTTTCCTGTTTTTGATTTCAAACACCCCGTATTTATTCTTATTTTTCTTCCTGTAAGCTCATTGATTTGTCTGTGCATATTTTTTGTATCTTTAATGGAATTTAATTCAATTATTTTGCATTGCTCGTTTAACCAACTTTCTTTAGCCTTCCCATATTTATCTTTTATTTCTTTATTTATCTTAGCGTATTCTTGTTTGTCATTTTTACTCTGTTTTCTTTTGTCCATCAGTTTTAAGATATCTTCATTCATCCATTTTTTCTTAGCTATTTTGCCTCTCTCCGGTAATACTTCTTTGCTAGTTTGATGAATGGAGTCCCTTAACATTTCCCATTGTTCATCTATACTCTGTATTTTAGTTATTGCATTGTACCTATTTTTCACAGTCACTCTGTATTGTTCTTGCATTTCTTTATCTATTTTGAGAACCTCTTTATTAAGTCTCATGTTCTTAACCATTTTTCCCCCTCTCTTTAATCTTACTTTTATTTGTCCACATAGTGGTACATGATCACTATTACAGTCAGCACCAGGCATTGTCTTTACATTAATTAAAGCATTTCTAAATCTTTTATTAATTAGTATGTAGTCAATTTGGTTGCGTATTTTCTTATCAGGGCTTATCCATGTGTACAGTCGTCTTTTATGGTGCTTAAACCATGTGTTTCCAATTATCATATCATTGATATTTGCCCATTCTATTAGCTTTTCCCCTCTTTCATTTCTTGTACCTAAACCATAATTCCCCACTACATCCTCCATTTTTCCCTTTCCTATTTTTGCATTAAAATCACCAAGTATTATTTTTATTTCCTGTGATCCAATTTGAGCCATCGCCATTTCTATTTCGTCGTAAAAGTGTTGTATTTCTTCCTCACTACTGCTTGCTGTTGGTGCATATACTTGTATAATATTTATGTCTGTTGGTTTGCCTTTGATTTTTACCATAATAACTCTATCTGAAATACACCAGTATCCATTAATTGACTTGGCTGTTTTTTCGTCTAATATTATTCCTACACCTTTTTCATGTGTATCCCCTCCAGAATAAATTATTGTGTGATTGTCAGCTATAATTTTGCCCGATCCCTTCCATCTCATCTCACTAACGCCTAGTATATTCATTTTCATGCTATCCATCTCTCTTAGAACATTGGTCAACTTTCCTAGCTCATTTAATGTCCTAACATTCCATGTTCTTACTCTAAATTGACTATATAGTCCAATGCGAGAGTGACAATCCCTGTCACAGTTTCCACATCTGTAAGACGAGGCAAGTCCCGCAGTAAGTGACTGCGCTTTGAGCCTGTGCCGCCTATCCTCAGTTTGTTGGATCAGATTGCGCTCAAAGAGCATCAGTCCGTTTCGTACATCTCTTCTCCAGGAGCATCTGTCTGTTGCAACTCTTTCCCACGTGTCTGGATCTATTCCAAGGTTTTTATATCTTGTTTACACGCATCCCTATATCGCATTTGGGGTCTTCCGATTGGCCTCTTTCCTGTGATTACATGGTCCAGGATTCAGACCCATAGAGTAGTGTGCTAACAACACAAGCTTTATATACTTGAGCTTTTGTACGCTCTGATAGTCTATTATTCTCCCAAACTCTTTTAGCTAGACTGGAAAATGTTGTGGCTGCCTTTCCAATGCGTCTGTCGATTTCTGTCTCTAATGAAAGATTATCTGATATTGTCGACCCCAAATACACAAACGCGTGGACGACCTTCAATTCGTAATTAGAAATTTTGATTGACGGAGGCGCACCAGCATCTTGTTCCATCACCTGTGTTTTATTTAGGCTAATGGTGAGCCCAAAGTCTTTGCAGGGGCTGCAAAACGATCTATGAGCCTTTGGAGATCTTCTGCTGTATTAGTAGTCAGTGCTGCATTATCTGCAAAAAGTAGTTCTCTTACGCATCTTGATCTTATTTTGGTCTTTGCCTTGAGTCTTGATGGGTTAAAATGTTTTCCATCAGTTTTTGTGTGGAGGTATATGCCTTCAGTGGCAGTCCCAAATGCCTGCCTTAAGAGAACTGCGAAGAAGATACCAAAGAGTGTAGGAGCAAGCACGCAGCCCTGCTTTACTCCGATGCTGATGCTAATTGACTGGGATGTTGAGCCGTCAAATAAAATGGTCCCCTGCATGTTTTCGTGGAATGATTTCACGAGACTAAGAAGGGTGGATGGACATCCAACCTTTTCAAGGACCTTAAAATGGCCGCTTCTGCTCACGAGGTCAAATGCCTTTGTGAGGTCGATGAAGGCAATATATAATGGCTTCCTCTGTTCTCTGCACTTCTCTTGGAGCTGCCGGAGTGAGAAAATCATATCGATGGTGGACCTGTTGGGTCTAAATCCGCACTGCGATACGGGGTTGATTCTTTCAGCAAGAATGTGTAATCTTTTAAGGATTACTCTGGCAAAAATCTTGCCTGTAATGCTGAGTAGGGAAATGCCGCGATAGTTGTTGCAGTCGCTTCTGTCGCCTTTGTTTTTATAAAGGGTAACGATGTTTGCGTCTTTCATATCTTGTGGTATTGATTTTTCTTTCCAGCAGAGCTGAAATATTGCATAGTTCTGGGATGATTGTTTCTTTGCTACATTTTAAAATTTCAGGTGGAATACTATCTTTTCCAGGTGCCTTGCCGGATTTGAGAGAGTCTAGTGCTTCGCTGATTTATGTGAGGCAAGAGTTCGTTATCCAGGGCATGCATGGCGGACTGTTGATCGATGGCTTCCAGAGCTTCTTCGCTGACAGTGTTATCCACTGAGTATAGCTCTGAGTAGTGTTCTACCCAGCGATCCATTTGTTTCGCTCGATCTTTTATGAGTACTCCCTCAGTTGATCGTAAAGGGGCCATCTTATTTTTTGATGGACCGACAGCTTGCTTGATGCCCTCGTACATTCCTCTTATATTTCCAGTGTCTGCACACGTTTGAATTTGAGCAGAGAGCTGTAGCCAGTACCTGTTCGCACATCTTCTTGCCATCTGCTGTACTCTATTTCTGGCTGTTCGCAATGCCTGCAGTGTTTTCTCTGAAGGTGATGTTTTATACATTGAGAATGCATGTCTCTTTATCTCCAGGACTGGGAGCATCTCTTCAAAGTGTGCTTCAAACCAGTCGGTTGACTTAGTTTGCTTCTTGCCAAATGTTGATAGTGCTGTATTGTAGATGGTGTCGCGAAAATGACTCCATCTCTCGGTGGAATTTCCGCTTGTTGGGCCAGGCAGAGTATCCGCTAGAGCCTGCATGAATTTGTTGACCTTCTCTTTATTTTGGGTGTCGCTGGTGTCAATGCTTGGTCTTCCTTCTGTTCGGCTTCTGTAGATTCTCTTGGGCTTTATCTTCACCTTGCTGGAGACGAGTGAATGGTCGGTGTCGCAGTCAGCACTATGATAGCTGCGAGTCAGCCGTACATTGCGGAGGTTGCTGCGTTTAGTGAGCACCAGGTCGAGTTGGTGCCAGTTCTTTGATCTGGGGTGCCTCCATGACACTTTGTGTTGAGATTTCGTATCAAAGAAGGTGTTGGTCACGCACAGATTATGGTGGCTGCAGAATTCCAAGAGACGTTGTCCATTGTCAATGATCTTCCCAACGCCAAACTGTCCTAGACATGAAGGCCAAGATTTGTGGTCGGAGCCAACCCTGGCATTGAAATCTCCTAGGATAAAAAGATGTTGTTTCTCTGGTGTTCACTTACTTCTTTGCTAAGGTTATCATAGAACTTGTCTTTAGATTCTGGTGCTGCAGTTATTGTTGGGGCGTAAACGCTTATAATACTAACTGGGCCTGCCTCTGTCTGGAGTTGGAGCTTCTGAATTCTTTCAGTGCCATCACTTGGTGGTATGATGGAATTAAGCAGCTTGTTTCTGATAACGAAGCCAACTCCATGCTCCCCGCACGGCTTGCCATGCCAGTAGAAAGTGAAGTCCCTCTCCTTGATGCTTCCAGATTCTTGGAGTCTGGTCTCTTGCAGGGCGACAATGTCTATCCCCAGTCTTAGTAGTTCGTTGTTTATCACTGCAGTTTTGCGGGCATCCACAGTCTCGTTTAGATCGTCTGAGATGCCAGGGGTCTTGGTTCTTACGTTCCATGTTCCCAGCCTTAGGGCTGGTTGTTTTTTTTTTTTCTTGCTGTTAGGTGTATAGATTGCGGTCCATGTGTCAGGATTTTCCCCTAAGCTCCACACACCCTCAGGAGCAGATGAACCGTGGCGAGACAACACCTTATTGACTGGGGGTTGCTCAGCTTAGGCGGGCGGTAGCTGTCTAGTGAGATACGATGATCTCTCCCACCGTCGGAAGTAGCTCCTGGCGCCTTGCTCTACGCCAATCGAGCATTAAGACTTATAACCGGCAAATGCTGCTTCCCGTGTTGTGTCACCGCTTTACGCGGTGCTGAAGTGACCTCTTCAGGGCACAAGCCTGTGTAATGGAAATCGGAGAACCAGCTGTTGCCCAGTAGCGAGTTCCCCCTCTCCACGTCGCCGATGTTGACCAAGGAAAAGGCAGTAGCCAATGCAACTTGGCATCGGTGCCGTCGCAGGAGTTGCCAGAACTATGTTGTTTACAACATGGAACTGCCTTAGGGATTCCATCTCCGGATTTGTCCTCAGGGTTCACTCCCGAAGCCTTTCCCATATGAGTATACCCGCAAGGCAGCGGAAGTTTGAGATTTAGAGTTCCCTCTCTTAGAAGAGATACCAACCAAGGCTGACAAGCCTCCTCTGCCCGGGAATCAATAAGGAGGGAAGTCTACCATTCTTCCTTCCTGGCAGTGACCATACTGATCTGATAACCGTAGCCATTGTCTCTACTGAGATATCCTCTGCCCACCGTCATTGACTTGAAACCATAACCAACAACTATCTGTCGGCTGCTCCCAAGTCCATTCCACAACCTGCTCACATGGCTTCACGTTACCCAGTTGGGTGGGGGGGGGGGGCTAAACGGGTACTCCACCTTGCCCAAGGGAGTCCCGTAGGCTAGCAGAGGGAAGGAGGCACCTTACTTCTCCTTTGATAGGGGGTACCCCTACCCCGCAACCCGTGTTTACGTTACCGTCCTACTATTTATGTCCTGATAATATCGCAGCAGTGATGATTCTCTCAATTTGACACTTTCTATGGCCTCCATTGCATCCTCTCTGAGTGACTCTGTTCTGGTCCAAGCTGACAGTACTGACAGTCAGCAATATGCTTCGTCTCAGAGGGACATGATTAGGCAATTCAAACACCAGGCTTTCGATTGACTGGCCTCATTAATTTGCTAGGCATATAAAGTGCAGGAAAACCCGGTATATCTGAAGCAGGTGGAAAAGAGAGAGGAGAGAGATAGATAACGAAGATAGTGTGAGAGACAGAGATATGAGAAAGATGTATTGAAAGACATTAAAGAGTCGTAAAGACAAGAAAGGGAGAGGTGGGAGATCGAGACTTAGAGCGAGCGAGCGAACGAGAGAGAGAGAGAGAGAGAGAGAGAGAGAGAGAGAGAGAGAGAGAGAGAGAGAGAGAGAGAGAGAGAGAGAGAGAGAAGAGAGAGAGAGAGAGAAGAACTCGCGTTCGGGTGGCTAAGCTCCTTTCCCAAGACAACAAAAGTAGAGGACAGATAAGAACAGAAAGACAAGTGTGCAGGTTCTTGTGCAGCAAGATAAACAACACCTAATACACAAAATCAGTAGAAAACATATGCCTAAAGCGAAATCATCAGACTAGCATTGGTGTCACCTAATTCCTGAAAATGAAAAAAAAAAAAAAGTAGCCTCCCCGTCGGTGAATCGAACCTCGAGCTCCCGTGTACCAGGCGGAGACACTAACCACTACGCTACTGAAGACAAATTAACAAATCTACAAAATATTTTAATATGGACACACGCACAGGAATAATCACGTGACCTACTTTGATTGCGAATATAATTTTTTTTCTATTCGCAATAATTTTTTTCTATTCGCAATTCACTCCGTTTAAATAATTGATCTGGTAGAATGCAACACCAACAACTACCATCACTGGCTTTACATCAAAGATCATCTGCGACGAGACCACGAGGACGTCCAAGAAGAAAATGGATTGACGACATCAAAGACATTGTACAATCACACGGAATTACGCTATCCAGTGCCGCCCACCGGCGCTGGAACGCAAATTATTCCTCCCCACGACGCTTGACGGCAGAAGTGGAAGATGATGATGATGATGATGATGATGATGATGATGATGATGATGATGATGATGATGATGATGATGATCTGGTCTTCCAGTCGACCCATTGGATTGTAATGGGTGAAAGCAAATGTGTTGGGAAGTAAAGGCGGTCAATATGGTATTGCCCACATCACCTCTCTAATACCGAATGATTGGTTGGTCTATAAAAAATATGGAGATAGCAACATATAGTACACATGATATACCTCAGGGCCAGTACAATGGTCCTTTTCTTTATTTTATGGTTGTACAGACTGTGTAACTGAGCAACCGGGACACTTCTCTAAAACAGAGGAAGAATGAAAACTCCCCTCTGCTGTGTGTCCACCGTGACGAGGTAGAGGGGCTTGTGCGTCCCAATGACCCCAAGAGCTATGCCGACGATAGCACAGCTACTGGTAGGGCCACCCATGTCGGACAGGTCAAGGGAGAGGGACCAGACGAAGAAACACACAAACCTGCTGCCTTGTAGGTAGACTGGGGACAGTCAAAGGCTAGGGAAAGCACCCCGAATACATGCTTGTCAAAATCGGATGTACTGAGCAACAGGCTTGACAAAGCAGTGCAACGTAAAACCTGCTGCCTTGTAGGTAGACTGGGGACAGTCAAAGGCTAGGGAAAGCATCCCGAATAAATGCTTGTCGAAATCGAATGTACTGAGCCACAGGCTTGACAAAGCAGTGCAACGTAACTTAATTCATGATGTCACAAATCAAAATTAATCGTTATGGTCCTAATCTCGTGAAGTCCCATCAGGCGGCGATAGTGCCGGGCCCCCTGCCTCGAGGAGGTCCACCCATGACTACTGGTGGTCACCTTCCCCTGTGCTGTGGAGTCAAGGCACAGAGGAGTAGGTTAAGAGCTATTGACCAAATACCAAGAACACTCAACATACTACAGTGGAATGCCGAAGGAGTTTACAAGAAGAAAGACTTCCTAGCACAGCGTCTTCATAAAGATAGAATAGATGTGGCATGCATTCAAGAGACACACCTCAACGCCAATCACAAATTCTCAGTCAGAGGATATCAGGCCACACGTTTCGACCGCGAAGGACACAAAGGAGGAGTTCTAATACTTACACGAAATACAATACCTTGCAGCGAAGTATCTGTGATCTCTGACAACCAAACGGAAATTATAGGTGTTGATATAATGATAAAGGACGTGAAAATAAGAATCTACAATCTGTATAGCCCAGCAGATAAGGACCTTACACTCTCAAACATGAAAATAACTGACACAAACTGCATTATTGTCGGAGACTTTAATAGCCGTTCAGAAAGATGGGGATAACCAGATACTGACAAAAGAGGAGATGAATTGGAGGACTGGGAAATAGACTCAAATCTCCATCTACTCAACAAAGCGGATGACACACCGAGCTTCTACTCCAGAAGATGGCTTACCACTTCTACTCCAGACTTAGCTTTCTGCACAGGAGACATCCTCCACAAAATCGATCGCCATGTGCTGGACCAATTAGCAGGTAGTGACCACAGACCAATCAAGCTTGTAATGAATATGGAGTATGTTCCACAGGAGCAAAAGCCCTTGCCCCGCTGGAATTACAAACGAGCAGATTGGGACAGATTTGCCATACTAGCAGACAAATATTGTGAAAACATAAATACACGATATGGCAACATAAAGCAAATGGTGGAAAGTCTAAACAGAGCGATAATACAGGCAGCCACTGAGTCCATTCCTAGAGGAGCGAGGAAAAATTACAAACCATACTGGACTGAAGAACTACAAGTTTTGGAGGACAAAGTTGAAGATGCCAGGAAGACAGCAGAGAGAGAACAAACAATTGAAGCGAATATCTCTCTCAAAGCCATCTCAGCAAAATATAAAAGAACAGTAAATCAAACAACAAGAGATTGTTGGAGGGAAAAAACAGAAAACCTGAATTTTGACAGGGATGGAAACAAACTATGGAAACTAGTGAAAGCCATGAACAATGAAGGACCTAGAAACAAACAAATAACAATTAAACAAGGAAATGCCTTGCTTACAGGAAAAAAGGCTGCAAATGCACTAATGGAACACTATGCAAACGCAAACCACATTGATATTAAACCGAACAGAAGAAAGCAATCAAAGACAAACAGATACATCATAGAAATACAGAGACAGCAGCAGAATATATGATGGCAAATCTAACAATGGAAGAAATGGAACAGGCAATGAATACCCTAAAAAAGAAGAAATCACCAGGAAAGGATGGAATCACAAATGAAATGCTAATAGGACTAGGCACCAAGGCAAAAAAAGAAACTACTAGCAGTCCTAAATAACAGCTGGAAGAGAGGAATAGTCCCACAGGCATGGAAGGAAGCTATACTAATACCAGTCCCAAAGAAAGGAAAAGACCTGGAAGAACCAAATGGCTATCGACCTATCAGTCTACTTAGCTGTGTAGGAAAATTAATGGAACACATTATCAATGGCAGGCTAACATGGCATCTGGAAGAAAACAAAGTCTTAACACCACACCAAGCAGGATTCAGAAAGTACAGATCCACTGAAGATCAAATAACCTATATAGCTCAGGAAATAGAGGATGCCTTCCAAGAGAAAAAGCACACACTAGCAGTCTGGATAGATTTAGAAAAAGCATTTGATAAAGTATGGAAGGAAGGACTGAAAGTAAAACTGCAAAACATGAATGTTTGTGGAAAAATGTATAAATGGATCAGCCACTACCTTGAGAACAGAACTGCCAGGACAAAAGTACAAGGACAAACAAGCAAAATGATGCTGTTGGAGCAAGGTGTCCACAAGGAGGAGTTCTTTCACCAACATTATTCCTAGCATATATAAATGATATCACAGAAAATTTTCCAGCCAGAGTACACACATCCTCCTTTGCAGATGACCTAGCCATATGGACATCTGAAGAATATATTAGTACAGCTAACAGCAGAATACAGCAAGCCTTATTAGCGCTAGAGGACTGGTCAAAATCTTGGCTAGTGAAGATAAGTGAGGAGAAAACAACATGCACAGTGTTCTCCCTCTCAAATAAAACTCAGCAACCTAAGCTGGTATTGAATGGAAAAATATTGCGCCATGAAGAAAATCCAAACTATCTAGGAGTCACCTTTGATCGTCGCCTGACATGGAAGACACAGGTTGAGAAAAATCGAACAAGAGCAAGGCAGAGAATGGCAATCATGAAAAAGCTTGCTGGTACAACGTGGGGAGCAGATGAGAAAGTTCTCAAGAAGTTATATACTGGACGGGTGAGGCCAGTACTGGAATATGGCATTGCAGCTTGGGCAACAGCAGCTAAGTCAAACTTTAACAAAATAAGTAGAGTCCAAAACCAAGGAATGCGAATCATAACTGGAAGCCTGAAGACAACGCCTATTAATGAACTAGAAAAGATCACTTGTTTACAACCAATGCAGGATAGAAGAGATAGCAGAGCCCAGCAACAAGCAGAAAAATTTAGAAGATTTACAGACCACCCTATGTACAACAGATTTAATGGTTTTGGAAAGGGAAGACTGAAGCGTAGCAACTTTGTAGAAACTGCAAAACGAAGGATTAGGGCAGATCCTATACTTAACATATCAACAGTCAAGCCCATACACAATGCACACAAGTTCCCAGCTTGGAGACAGCAGAAAGTGCCTGAGATGATAGAAAACATTCCTGGTATTGAGAAAAAGAACACTCAGCATGAAACCGAAAGAAGAGAAATAACCCTAAACTACATAACTGTCATTTAAAAAAACTACATAAAAGAACATTACCCAAGCAGGAATTGGACCCATGCATATACAGATGGATCAGCCAAAAATTCAATAGAGAATGGAGGAGGAGGAATTCTCCTAAATTTAAAAAATAGAGTGAAAAAAACACATTAAATGGCAACTGGAAAATTTTCAAGTAACTTCAAAGTGGAGGTAGAGGCTCTGAAAACTGCAGCAGAAATGCTCCTGATGGAGGAAAATAAAGAGAAGCAAATAGCTATCTTCACAGATGCAAAGTCAGCTGTCTCAATACTGAAGAGCAATAACAGCACAGAACTAACTGACCTAAGAGCAGCACTCCATGGTCTATGCCAGAAATCCAAAAAAGTTGTAATACAGTGGATCCCATCACATTGCAGTATACCTGGAAACGAAGAGGCTGACAGACTGGCAAAAGAGGGCGGACGACTACCACAGCCTGACATAGACATAACCTATAATGAGGCAAAGAGGTTGATAAAAAGTACTTATAGAACCAAATGGGAATCACAGCATCCAGGCCATCAGAAGGATGATGCATATTACAAACTCGACCGAAGAGAACAAGTAGCAATCTTCAGACTCCGCACAGGACATAACAGGCTGAAATACCACTTGTTCAATAAACTAAAGATAGGAGATACCGATTAATGTAATTGTAGAACTGGAAAAATGACAGCAAAACATTTGCTGCAGGATTGCCCAACGTATGCAGAACAGAGAAAGATATTTTAGCCCATACCTGCTTCATTTGAGGACAAGCTCTATGGAGATATCAACAAGCTAAAGTTGACCGCAGCTTACTTTAATTACATACAGGTTGACATTTAAAGGTGCATGAAGACCCAGAGGCATGAAATGGAATATTGCTTGGATAGCAAATCCATTATGTGGAAAGTCCGAATCAAAAGCCCATTGTGTGGGCTTCATAAAAAGGTGGAAAAGTGTCCTAGAGCACGAAATGGAATATTGCTTGGATAGCAAATCCATTACATGGAAAGTCCGAATCTAAAGCTCACTGTGTGGATGTCATCTGCAGACTGCATACTTCTGGTTTCCGGAAGAACAGCCTATGGTGAACGGAAGGCCCAATATACGGAAGTGAGGCTAAGCAGGACGTGACGATTCCTTGGGTGAGCCCAGTACCAGAGCGCTATGTATCGGCTCTGCAAGTATGGAAGCCTCCTTGGATGGCGGGGAATGCCCATGGTCTGCCCCTGCCTTCCCTTGAGGGCTGACCAGGATCTTTGGCTGTTCTATATGGACCAGCTGGGATGGGGGATAACACCACAACAGTGAGAGTCAAACGTCCTAAGAAACCCCCGGGAAGGTTAACCCGGTCAACAAATGCCCGCAGAAGTCGGATGTGTTGGCCTAACGGTGCAAGAACGCAGCTCTGCTGTAAACAGGCACAACGCAATCACATCCGGAAAAAAAAAACGGATGAACGAAGAAGAAGAAGAAGAAGAAGAATGAAAACTGAGAAACCGGGACATTTCTCTAAATAAGAAGAGTGAAAACTGAGAAACCGGGACATTTCTTTAAATCATGAGAAGAATGAAAACTAAGAAACCGAGACATTTTTCTAAGACATGAGAAGAATGAAAACTGAGAAACCGGGACATTTCTCTAAGACATGAGAAGAATGAAAACTGAGAAACCGGGACATTTATCTAAGACATGAGAAGAATGAAAACTGAGAAACCGGGACATTTCTCTAAAACATGAGAAGAATGACAACTGAGAAACCGGGACATTTCTTTAAATAAGAAGAATGAAAACTGAGAAACCGGGGCATTTCTTTAAATCATCAGAAGAATGAAAACTAAGAAACCGAGACATTTCTCTAAGACATGAGAAGAATGAAAACTGAGAAACCGGGACATTTCTCTAAAACATGAGAAAAATGAAAACTGAGAAACCGGGTCATTTCTCTAAGACATGAGAAGAATGAAATCAAAGAAACCGGGACATTTCTCTAAATGAGAAGAATTAAAACTGAGAAACCGGGACATTTATCTTCTTCTTCTTTCGTTCGCTTCAAATATGTCTATAACTGCAATGCTGTCTCTTGTATGAATTGAACTGTCTTTTTCAGTTCACACAGCGGTCCATAGAATTTTTATCTTCCACTGTTGTCGCTCTAGACCAGAAGGTTTGCCTAGATATGTTATATTTTGGGCAGTCTTGGAGTATGTGCTCTGCTGTCTGCGACGCCAATCCACATATGCACTTGGCTGATTCACCAATCTTGAATTTTGTATACATGTGGTTGCGTAATCTATTGTGCCCTGTTCTGAGGCGAAGAATAATGACTTGTTCTAGTCTATCCATAACGTGGTAGTCATCTTGAGCAGGTTTTGGTGGCTTTCTGACTGATTTGATCATTCTTTTCTTTTGGTGGTATGTAACGGGCACATCAGGCTGTTCTTCTTTGGCTCCTTCCTTAGCCAATTGATCAGCTCTGTCATTTCCGGGTACTCCACAGTGGGATGGTATCCACTGTATGGTGACCTTATGATGACTGCTAAGTCCAGAAAGTAGTGTCCTGAGTACTGGCAATTTCCCAGACAGGAGCGCCTCGAGTACTGATTTTGCATCTGCTTGTATTTAGTAATTTCTCTGTTGCTATCTTGATTGCCTCATTATCAGCATCGTAGTTATGGCAGTACTTTCCTGTCGGTACTCTAGCTGTGTCCCTAGTACTATTTGGGTATTCTATGTACACTCCCGCTCCTCCATTTCGAACAGCATTTTGTGCTGACCCATCTGTGTAGACTCGGATCCAGAGGTCCTGTGGGTATTCTTCATCAAGGAAGCTGAGAGTGGCTGTTCTGCGCTGCACACTGTTCTGTTCTTCATTGTCAAATATTCCTCTCACTTTTGTCTGGATTTGTAATGATAGTCTATGCTAATCTTTCCATGGAGTTCGCTCTGGAATAGTTGTTAGGATACCAACTGTGAGTAGATCGGTGGTTTCTCTGCAGAGTCGTTTGGCCTGGTGGATAAAATTACTTCTTTTCAACCGCCCCATAGCTAGGTTTTCAAATCTGTTCTTCATAGGGTGGCCTGGCAAGCTGAGGAACTTTTCTACTTGTATTAGCGTCGTCGTATCTCTGCGCTCACTCAGTTCTTGTGTCCTCCCCATCTTCTCCATTTACACTATAAGGGTTGATCTCATCCCTCCTGTGGTGACTCTAAGTGCTTGATTTTGCACTTTGTCCAGCTCTTGTAGTGTGGTTTTTGATGCCGAACACCACACAGTTGACCCGTATTCCAGGTGTGGTCGTATGCTCTGTTGATAAACTTTGCTAAGTATTTTCCCACTGGCTCCCCATGTGGTTCCACTTAGCTTTCTCAGGATGGCTATTTTTCTTCTGGCTTTTGCTACTGCTGTGTTGATGTGCTTTCTCCATGTCAGCCTGCCATCAAATGTTACTCCAAGGTATGTTGGTTCTTTATCTTCTCTTAGGGGTTTTCCATTTATCTGGATGGTCCCAGCCTTTTGTTTTGGAGAGAGGGTAAATAGGGTGGTGCTGCACTTATCAGTGTTTATGCTGACACATCATCTATTTGCCCATGCAACAAATGTGTCTACAGCTCTTTGTAGTAATCTGGTGGCCACTGATGCATGTTCATTTGTGCTCCATAGAACCAGGTCATCGGCGTACATTTCCGCTTTAATTCCATGCGGTAGATTAGCAACGAGATCATTGATGAAGATTAGAAAAAGTGTGGGGGACAAGACTCCGCCCTGGGGAACACCGTGACGCAGTAGTACTTTCTTGCTCTTTAGTCCGTCTATCTGTACTCGGGCTCTTCTGTTGTGCAAGTATGCTTTCACCCATTTGTACATTCTTCCATTGACTTTGCAGTTTCTCAGTTTATTTCTTTCCAGACTTTGTCAAAGGCTTTCTTCAAATCTATCCATGCCGCAAGCACCAGCTTCTTCTCATGGAATGCATCCTCAATTTCTTGAGAGAAGTAGGTTGTCTGATCTTCCGTAGAGTAGCACTGCCTAAAGCCAGCCTGCTGTGGCACAATGATGTTTTTACTTTCAATGTACCACTGCAGTCTGTGGTTGATGATGCGCTCCAGTGTTTTGCAGAGAGAGCTGGTGAGGCTGATTGGTCTGTAGCTAGAGGCAATGGAACTATCTTTCCCTGATTTTAGGAGGGGTATCATGATTGCTTCTCTCCAGGCTTGTGGAACACTGCCTAAGGTCCAACTATTATTGAAGATCTGCAACAGCTTTGCTTTGGCCTCTGTTCCTAGGTTCCTGATCATTTCATTGGAGATACCATCAGCTCCTGGTGACTTTCTCATTTTCAGTTTTAATATGGCTAGCTCCAGTTCGCTGATTGTGATGGGTGCCTCCAGAACCTCATGTACTATTTCCTTCTGGCCTGTATGTTGCCTTTTCTCTTGAATCTCTTGTTGTTTCTCTGAACTAATTTTGATATTGTTATCTTGTGCGAATGAGTCCGCAAAATGGTCAGCTGCTTGCTTTCTTGTTAAGATGTTTCCATCTTTATGTAGTGCAATTTTTGAGTTTCTCCCTGTGGCCTCACCGTTAAGTGGTTTTATTAGCTTCCACAATTTCCTTGTGTCTCTTTCAAAGTTCAGAGACTGTTTTTTCCTGCCAGCTTTTCCGTCTAGCCTGCAGCTTGGTCCTTTGAAATTTGTCTTTTGCATGCTGGAATTTATTGTGGTGCTCTTAGCTGGGTGTGGCCTCTGCTTGCTTTCTACATGCTTCCACATCATTATGCAACTGTTCCAGTTCATTACTCCAGTAGGGTTTATATTGTTTACGGGCTCCTCTTGGTACTGTTTCTCGCGCTGCCTGTAGTATGCATTTCCCAAACTCTTCAACTACTTTATTTATGTCTTTCTCAGTGTTCAGGTTTCTAACCAGTATGCTGGTGCGATTCTTGTACATTCCCAGTCTGCTTTCTTCTAGTTCCACCTCGAGAGGGTGCTGCTTTCACTTACAAGCTCATTTTCTACAGTTAGAAAGATTGGCCGATGGTCGCTGCCACCAAGTTGTTTCCCAATAATTCGTGTAATGTTCCACTCCAGGTCTGGTGAATGAAAAGCCAGGTCAGGTGTAGTTGTTGAGTGCCATGATCTCGAGTAGAATGTATGTGGGTCGGACGGCTTGTTAACCAAGATGAATCTATTCTTATCCTGCCAGTCTTCCAGTCTCTCTCCTCTCTGGTCCATGTGATTATAGCCCCAACTCTGCGAGTGGCTGTTGAAATCGCCAAACACAATCATTTTTTCTGTTAATGGTGGTGTGTCCAGTGCCTGTGGGCGATCACTTGGACAGTAGTAATTGATTAGATGTAGGTCTGTATAGCCGGTTTTAAGTATAAGTGTCTGATACTCAGCCCCTTCCATATAGACTTCGATTTGGGAAGCAGTGATGCTATTTTTCACAAGGGTAAGTATCCCACCTTTTCGCCTGTCATTTCGGTCAGATCGGTAACACTGGTAGCCTCTGATTTTGAAGGTTACATTTTCATTGAGTTGAGTTTCTTGCAAGCAACATATGCTTACTTTTTCTTGGTCCAGGATGTTTTCTAATTCTATTTTTTTTTTTTTTTGCTGACTCCTTCCGCATTCCAGTGCATTATTTTAAGTCTTTGTTTAGTATGGCCAGCCGTTCTATTCTCATGTCCCCTGGCTCCACAGGACATCTGAGAAGGACCTCCTGTAGTTGGGGTTGGACCCTTTCGAGACATAGGGCCCGGCACTGCACCTGCCTGGGGGTCCAAAGCAGGGCGAGCACCATAACTTTTAGCAGCAGTCGACATATTCCATTTTGCGTAATTGCGTGGCATCCTGATTTCTGTGGTGCGCCTCCTGGCTGGTTGCCTCCGTCTTCAGCACCTTTCCTTTGCTAGAGCAGACTGTGGTCTCACTCGAGTTTAGATGTGTACACACGCACACACGTGTCTGCACATGCTTGTATGTGTATACACATCTAGAGCACACTGGTTATTTTCCGGCGCCAGATACTCGCCGTCGCCTCTTCTCCTGTTAGTAGAAACAGTTCCGCCACGTGAAGGCCAGGAGTTGGACTTTTGCTGCAGAGGTTATGTATTCACGAGCCATTGAGGTATTTAAGCAATGGTGGGCGCTCACCCCAACACTGCGCCCCGGCTACATACAGCAACATTTGGTACCGGACATTTATCTAAGACATGAGAAGAATGAAAACTGAGAAATCGGGACATTTATCTAAATGAGAAGAATGAAAACTAAGAAACCGAGACATTTCTCTGACGCATGAGAAGATTGAAAACTAAGAATCCGAGACATTTCTCTGAGGCAGTAGAAAAATGAAAAATGTCACAAAAATTAATACTCCAGCTTATGAAGGGGAGTTTAAAACTCTTTCACTACCAAACAAAAACTGGGCTGTGACCAAACAGAAATTTATGGCAGAAAATTGGAACTAGGGGTGTGTTACAATAATGCTTTTAAAATGGTTAAGATGGTAGCAGATCTATTGTATTACATATCAAATTAATGAGGATTGCACAAGGAACATGACAGTGTTAATAATTAATTGATAGGTTACAAATATTATGACAATAATGAGAGGTTTAATAATAACAACTGAAATTAAAGAGGTAAAAATTATTTAAAAAACTGCACTTATATGGTGTTTTCTACACTCCTATACTGCTAATCATGTTTAATTTACTGAATAATCAAACAAAAACCAATTGTCTTCAAGAATATAAACAGTATTGCTCATTAAAGTAACCCAAAAAGAAGTTTTGGTTCATATTCTGAACCATGTCTTTTTAACAAAAAATGACAAAAAATAATGGCTGAAATCTGGAAGGTGGGGTCTCTCACAGTAAAGTTATGAAAATGGTTAAAATTGTAGAAGAAATGTTGTATTATATATCAAAATAAAGGGGATTGCACAAGGAATATGTTGGTAGGAGAATTTCTGCTTTAGGTTGTAAATAAAATAAAAATAATAATATAATTTGTAAAATAATTGGACAAAAGTAGGTAAAAATAATGTAAACATTGCACTTAGAATGTGTTTTCTACACTCCTATACTGCTAATAATGTTTAATTTACTGAATAATCAAACAAACACCACTTGTCTTCAAGAATATAAACAGTATTGCTCATTTAAACCACCCAAAAGGAAGTTTTGGTGCATATTCTGAACCATGTCTTTGTCACAAAAATGAAAAAAACTAATGGCCGCAATCTGGAAGTTGGTGTATGTCGCAATAATGTTATGAAAATGGTTAGAATTGTAGCAGAAATGTTGTATTATATATCAAAATAAAGGGGATTGCACAAGGAATATGTTGGTAGGAGAATTTCTGCTTTAGGTTGTAAATAAAATAAAAATAATAATATAATTTGTAAAATAATTGGACAAAAGTAGGTAAAAATAATGTAAACATTGTACTTACCAAGGGGGCGTTGTTATCCAATATCCTGATCACTGCTAATCCTGTTGAATTTACTGCACAAACAACACTTTTCTAAACTATAAATACAATTGCTCCGAATCAATCATCCGAAAAGAAGTTTTGCCGCAGATTCTGAATCATGTATTTTTCTTTTTTCAGACAAAAGTTAGGAAAACACTTGGCAGATTTACATTTAATTGTCATGTCTGTTTGTTTTTATTTACTATATGTGGCAGTCTATTTGTGATAGGCTGCAAAGCAAACTTTGGCGCACAAGTCTGGTCTATTAGTGCAGCCGGAGCAAACAAAAGATGATATGTGTCGTTTAGTTCGAGTGCTACAAAAAACACAGTCTCTATTGACACCGACAAATTCTATTATTTATATTATATTATTTCTATTATAATTCATTAAATTAAATGCTTGGCTCATGTAAATCTTTCGGCATAATTTCCTGCAACAGACTGAAATTCTTCGGCAGGCAGAGTGTCAAACTTTCAGGAATACTCTGAGCTACTTTGCGATGAGCACTTTCCTTTACTTGAAATCCTTCTATAACAATTTTTATCCTCCTTTCTCTGTTTGCCATATGGAATGTAGGATGTGAGCATTGATCTGTGCAATTTCAAAGATCTAGTAGTAGATCTTCTTCCACCACTTAATGGTTTTCCTATCATGGATATTATAATATCCAACCATTTGGTCCATTCTGTCGCAGCCATTCATCGCCGTGTTATTTTCATGGAGACCATCTTCGGCTTGCTTTGCGGTTTTCGCAATCCGCTCTCAACAGTTCTAACTACAGACTTGGTAGAGACAACAATGCATGATTTTTTTTTAGCTTTATTTAGCCCTTCCACCAAATAATCATTTCATCAATGGACACATTTTCAAATGGGTAAAATGCTTCCTGGATATTCTTCAGAATCATGTCAACAAGAGGATCATTTTTTTTTTTTTTTTTTTTTTGTGTGTGGGTACCCTCAGGTTGACATACATGAAACATGGTGTGATAAATATATTATAATTTTCTAATTGATTACTGGGAAACGTAGTGGCAGTGGCATACCAAGGAGTATATAAATGTGCACTTGTACACCAGTAGTCTTTGATACATGGTCTTGGATCAAGTCCCATAGCAATAATGACAGACGTAAACTTCAGCCATTCGTGCTTCGTTGTCAAACACTCAGCTGTTGACGAACATTCACTGGTTTTTCTTTATCACCACGTGCTAAAACTTTAGACACAACTAAAAATTCTTTCTAAATATTCACTGATAAGGGAATCACTATTGTTTAAAACAGTTATAAACAATAATCTAGCTTGATCTCAAGTCATACTACGTGGACGCAAACTGGTGGGCGTTTCCATTGTGAAAAAACTAATTAACACTACCTTAAAACTGAAAATTCACAAGAATCCAACATTAGAAAACGTTTGACCTCATAAACATGGCGTAGAAATCTTTCGGCTGTACGACTTTTCAGTTTACTGTAACTTAAAATTCCGAAACGGAGCAGAAATATATGAAATAAACCACTGATCATTTTGTGGGACGAAAAGGGCGGACTGCCATTACAGCAAATCCATCCTGTCCACAGATGGGATCACGGTAGCGAAAGAGTTAAAGGCGGGATGCTAGACTTTATTGCAGCGGGTTTATCCCACATGATCTTTTTCTGCAGGCCGACCTGTGCTTACAGTTTATCTTGAAGCTAAATCTGCACGTGACACAGCAGACGGCAACCAATTAACCGCGCATTTGATTTTTGTAAATATAACAATTCTTGAAATGGGGAGCTGCGTGGTCTCGAGGTATGGTGTCCGCCTCGAGTGCTGGAGGTTCCCGGGTTCAAGCCCCGGTGAGGACCGGGACTTTTTCACGTGGACTTCTAGTAATACAAGTTCCCCTGGTCTCTGGGTAGTGAGATCGGACGCCCGTGTGTATTGTTGAGCACGTAAAAAATCCCTAGGCAGTTGAAAATCGAAAAAAGAGTAGCCTAACGGCGCTGCCCGGGCAAAATTTCTAGTTAAAAATCTACCCAAAGTATTTAAGGATCCTTGCCGGTGCAACGGAGTTCGTGCACTTAGATGTGTTTCTCCTGACTCAGGTTTGAGTTAGGAAGACAATGGAGCACTTATGGGTTACACCCGTGTGCTGTGATGTTGATCCATCGACTAAACTAAACTAAAGCTTGAAATGGTGCATGTCATTTGCAGAATGTTGCAATCAACTCCAACCCAATGTTGATTTTCTATTCAATATTATGTTAAGTAGTTTGCCATTGATTTCTAAGAGAGGAATTAAAGCTGAAGCCCTATTTACCGTGTAACGAATAGTTACTCGCCGTTAGCGCACCGACTGTTTAACTGATTAATTGCCTTGGGATGCTAATCGTCTTAAGCGACTTTCCGTATCTACAATGGGCTTATGTACAGTAGTTTTCTTATGCAGCCCCCGTTAATTTAATATATAATACAAATGCTTGCTACCATGTAAACAACTTTTTAGTCATAACTTATAGAGCTCTCTTGTACTTTTAGCGACATCGACTGCTGAATGCTGATTGGTTGGTCTATAAAAAACCTGGAACTGGCAACATATGCCATAAACCAGTTGTTCTCAACCGTTGGGACACACCCCCACCCCTCCCGAACCCCCCCCCCCCCCCCCCCGGGGGCATTATAGGTTTTCCAGGGGAGGGGGGGTACGATTATTTCAAGATCGCGTTAATACAAGAACCGATTACTTTATATTGTTTTTCCCTCCATACCTTACGATTCTGTACTTCTCGCTCTTCTGAAATTCGTTTTATAATGTAAGAAGACCCGCAAATCTCGTTTTGTATAGACTTCTAGACTTGTTCTTGTATATGTTATTAAATTTAGCTTCCATTTTCACTTATGCTGTGTACGGGTGAGGGGGGATTTATAGAGAGAAAATAAGGAACGGGGGGGGGGGGGATTATGACATTCTGAACATAAGTTGAAGGGGTGCATTGGCCAGAAAAGGTTGAGAATCACTACTTTAAACAATCGCCATTACCCCCATGGACAACCATCCCTTTCAAACTATTTTCCGAAATGTGGCTTATTTAGTCACGGGATTATTAATCTGAGGCTGCAATGGACCCTAATTATAACTTCTCTTCAGGGGTTGAATCGGGTTAGTTAGTTCCATATTCTTTACATGATGTCGCAGAATTCGTTTGCCAGTTTGTGATTTCTTGGCAAGTTTATGTTCAGCAGTTTACCATACCTTTCTGAAGCATCGACACTCATACCATTGTATGGAAATCAATGCAAGAAGGTCTGCTTCCAAATGGCCCGTAGCTTGGTTTAGAACGCGGTATGCGGGATTACGAATTACATTCGAAACTTAACGTAGTAGGGGAATGGGAAAATGACCAAAAACATATGCGTGAAACGCCCAAAGACGTGTCACAGGGGGATCCTGTACTTTAATTACTGACTATCTCCCTACTTTAATTACTGACTATCTCCCTACTTTAATTACTGACTATCTCCCTACTTTAATTACTGACTATCTCCCTACTTTAATTACTGACTATCTCCCTACTTTAATTACTGACTATCTCCCTACTTTAATTACTGACTATCTCCCTACTTTAATTATTGACTATCTCCCTACTTTAATTACTATCTCCCTACTTTAATTACTGACTATCTCCCTACTTTAATTACTATCTCCCTACTTTAACTACTGACTATCTCCCTACTTTAACTACTGACTATCTCCCTACTTTAATTACTGACTATCTCCCTACTTTAATTACTGACTATCTCCCTACTTTAATTACTGACTATCTCCCTACTTTAATTACTGACTATCTCCCTACTTTAATTACTGACTATCTCCCTACTTTAATTACTGACTATCTCCCTACTTTAATTACTGACTATCTCCTTACTTTAATTACTGACTATCTCCCTACTTTAATTACTATCTCCCTACTTTAATTAATGACTATCTCCCTACTTTAATTACTACCTCCCTACTTTAATTACTGACTATCTTCCTACTTTAATTACTGACTATCTCCCTACTTTAATTACTGACTATCTCCCTACTTTAATTACTGACTATCTCCCTACTTTAATTACCGACTATCTCCCTACTTTAATTACTGACTATCTCCCTCTGGACATTAGGTTGGAGTGCGTTGACGATGGAATTATTAACACCTGAAAGGGATAAATGACCAAACTGGGCCTAACCTCAGGACGTCTGTACATGCTGTGCTGAAGGTGGCCTGGTGGCACCCTAAGGGGCCGCTACGTACATGTGAGGTTCCAGAACAAGTCTTGTACACCTAGCTGGCCTTTTTAGCTAGAAGATGGAGAGGAGAACTCAGCATCATACCCCTCGTTCCAATGATACTTTGGTATCTCTTTGGGAAGAAAATATCTCAGCAAACCCCACTTGCAATTGATGGAAGTCATCTCTGAGACTGCAACAACCTAGGCGTCATGCCTTATATGTAAATATATGATGAGAAGAGGGGCATTGGAGAACATCATGACAACTGGAAAGAACAATGAGAAAAGAAGCAGAGGCAGACAAAGAGATCTCGGCCACTGGTGTTCTGAATCAACTGTGTTGATGATATTCCTCCATGCTATCGTCCCAGTCCACCCAGCATCATTTCTCTTGGTCTGCTACTGCTTCTTTTCCAATTACAAATCATAAAATGACGTAGTGACACATAAAATGGCTCCCAGGATGACTTTTATAACACAGGGAACTAGTCCACTTTTCCCAAATATGGCGCAGGGGTCACGTTCTCTAACCCCTCGCTAGTTACGCCACTGATACTCACTAACAAAGAGATGTTAATCGTGATGAGAAGTGTCCAACATATGCAGAAGGGAGAAAAGTATTGTGGCCTGCACCCACTCAATTTTAGGGAAAACTTTATGGGTATATCATTAAGCTTAAGTTGACTGCTGCTTTCTTTGCATTTATTCATACTGACGGCTGGTGGTGAGCGAAGAAGAAGAATCACTACGCAGACAGACTTTCAATCAGAATACAAGTTATATTATCACCATCAACATTCCGACACAATGGGTATTCCCATGCTCAGCTCTCCCCTGCAGCAGCCATCTCAAAGTATCTCTATTCACTGTTCTCATTAGGAGTTGGTTGTAATGGCTCCTCACTTGTCGTTCGACATGCGTGGCTATGCTTCACTCTCAATTTGTGTAGCGTTTGAGACGTGTCGCTATCGATTAGCTGGGTCCGTACTGCATTGACGATATCGGCCTTGTCCATGTTTCTTCCTGCATGTATTGGTGCGTTGTTTGCCAGCTGGTCCACACGTTCATTTCCTTTTATCCGGCATGTCTACGTTTCATCCAAGTGAGTGATGTCAGACTTGACGTTCCACTGTTGTCTACTCTTCAGCACGAAGAATGCCGTTTTCAGTTTTCTGTGGAATGTCTATGGAGTCAGAATACCAATGGTACCTCAGCACAGGAACTCTTCTTTGGCAAATGCAGAAAGGAACAGAACATGTATAGGGATGTCCTTAGTGCAGGTATGTTGATTCCATTCTGATGTGTCATAAGAAATCTTCTTTATTCTATTACAGCAGCTGTGCTGTAAACGTATAATTATATTTCCTGTTGACTTCAGCTCCTCCCCCAGAAAGCAGACCAACTACTGGGAGATGGTATAAAAGATTTATGACACTCTCAGCACCACTTTTGTCACCATCAGAATCTCCCGCGAAGACTAAGCCCAGTTTCAAGTTGCCAAAACGTCACCTTTGTTCATTCACCAGAAATCAACATTCAAATTCAAAATGAAGGTTGTAGATCTGACCTTCCAAAAGCACCAGTAATATTCCTAGCAGGTCAATGTATACTTAATGTTGCTTGGTTCTTTGGTTCTTGAACATGATTTGTGGAGTGGTAACTTCCACCATAGTCATGGAGGAAAGTCAAGGCCGTTGGAGGATCCGTGGTGAAAGCTCTCAGCAGGCTATCCTGTGGAAAGAGACCGAGCCATACGGGATATTATCCAGTACAATAAAGTCGATTATTTTGCTTTTAAACTGGCACCAGCGAGCTCTGTGCTGGTTTCATGAAAACCCATGGCAAGATCGTAGGGAAGAGACCAAGAGGAAGACCGAGAAGTAGGTACCTGGATGGCTTGGCCACATGGCATGGTCGAGACAGAAACACAGAGCTGATCCACAACTCTGGTGATAGAGTGAAATGGCAGAACATGACCGCCCACGCTTACCGGCATGGCATATGATGGATGGCAGCTTCCTGTCATATGTCTTCATCGTAAACCACAGATCAATGGCCATCATTGGCCTAAATGGAACTAGCAGGGATTCTCAGAGTTTGTGCTCCTTAGAGATGCAGTGATCAGAAACCATTCTGACACTCATCCGTCTGCCCTCAATTTATGGCAGAATGGTGTCTATGGGAGGTATGCTCTTCTAACTTGACAAAATTGTGTCTATAGAAGGTATGCTCTACTAGCTGGACAAAATGGTGTCCATAGGAGGTATGCTCTACTAACTGGACAAAATGGTGTCCATAGGAGGTATGCTATACTAACTGGGCAAAATGGTGTCCATAGAAGGTATGGTCTACTTCTACTAACTTGACAAGACGGTGTCCATAGAAGGTATGCTCTACTAACTGGACAAAATGGTGTCTATAGAAGGTATGCTCTACTAACTGGATAAAATGGTGTCCATAGGAGGTATGCTCTACCTCTACTCATTTGACAAAACGGTGTCCATAGAAGGTATGCTCTACTAACTGGACAAAATTGTGTCTATAGAAGGTATGCTCTACTAACTGGGCAAAATGGTGTCTATAGAAGGTATGCTCTACCTCTACTAATTTGACAAAATGGTGTCCATAGAAGGTATGCTCTACTTCTACTAACTGGGCAAAATGGTGTCCATAGAAGGTATGCTCTAATAACTTGACAAAATGGTGTCCATAGGAGGTATGCTCTACTAACTTGACAAAATGGTGTCCATAGAAGGTATGCTATACTAACTGGACAAAATGGTGTCCATAGAAGGTATGCTCTACTAATTCACAAAATGGTGTCCATAGAAGGTATGCTATACTTCTACTAACTTGACAAAATGGTGTCTATAGAAGGTATGCTCTCTTATAACTGGACAAAATGGTGTCTATAGAAGGTATGCTCCAATAACATGACAAAGTTTAGTTTAGTCGTTGGATCAACATCATGGCACACGGTTTAACCCATAAGTGCTCCGTTTTCCTCCTAACGCAAACCTGAGTCTGGAGAAACTCAGCTCAATGCACGAACTCCGTTGCATCGGCGAGGATCCTGAAATACTTTGGGTAGATTTTTGAACTCGAAATTTTGCCTGGGCAGCGCCGTTAGGCTACTCTTTTTCGATTTCCAACTGCCAAGGGATATTTTACGTGCGCAACAATACACACGGGCGTCCGATCTCACTACCCAGAGACCAGGGTAAATTTTTTTACTGGACGTCCAGGTGGATTTGTTTAAATAAATCCCGGTCCTCACCGGGGCCTGAACCCGGCACCTCCAGCACTCGAGGCGGACACCATACCTCGAGACCACTCAGCCCCCTAACATGACAAAATGGTGTCCATAGGAGGTATGCTCTCTTATAACTGGACAAAATGGTGTTCATAGATGGTATGCTCCACTAACATGACAAAATGGCTCAACTGTCCGCTCAATGAGATGCCTACTAAATGACAGGTTCAAGTGTCTACCAAATGAGAACCCTACTGAATAACAACTCGGTTCATATCTCCGCCACACGCTGTCTGTCAAACATCCCAAGAAACATCTGGGATGGCTAAACTTGTCAAGAAACACGTGACGAAGTTGAGAATGTTGGCCGAAAGGTGCAAATATCACTGCTCTGCTGCAAACAGACACAACACAATTATTTTCAATAACGAAGACACAAACAATAGATTGCAAGATTTGTTGTCTGGCATATTTCACTGCATCTCATCAGGTTAGTACTGCAAAAACCACACAACATAAACAAAAGTAATTAGATAAATCCTTCAAGCTAAAATAGACAATACACATATTCACACAGTAATTTGAATTGTCTACCATGGTCATTTTAAACTGACTATCATGTCTTTTTTTTTTTTTTTCCACAAAGTTGAATTATATAAATGAATTGCCTCTGCCAGATTTAACATGTGACCATTTTGTGTCAGCACAAACAACATGAGCTGGTCTGTAGTGTAACTTAATCTTGGATATCTAACAATGTTATAATAACTGGTACTTCATTTTTAATTCACCGCAAACAAAGAAATTATGGGGGTTCCCGGGAAACCATTTGTGACATCAGGGTGATTCCATAGTGGGCGTAGGTGTGTGTTAATATACTCTGTGCAATCAAAAAATGCTAACTGGGATATTTTGAGGGATCTGAAAAGGGTCACTGCATTTATTAATTACAGATATAGACATATAATAACTTTCACAAGTAGAAGGCAAGCAAGTGATGTAGCGTAATGTATTTATTGAAATAAAGAATCATATAATTGAATGTGTTGTCGATGACTTCCGGTTGAGTGTGTGGTGGACTGCTACACCGATCCATGGGTGCAATAAATGTTTCTGGGCCCGGAGAGCCCTCGCTGTCGTCGGAGTGTATATTCATATCTTGTCCGAATCGTCTTATCTTGTGCATGTCCCATCTGTCTGCACTCATCTTTAAATAAAGTGAATCCCAATATCCCTATTCTGAAAATCAACGATCCCGTCAGATCTAGGTCCTTGAGATCCTTGTCCACGCCATGAGGATGGGGTATATGGTGATAGCCCCATACAGTTATAAACCAATCATCACTCGGTGGGTGATGTTCTAGGTACCGATTTAGGCTGGGTTGACCTGAGAACCCATGTCATTGTTAAAAATCTGCCTCCATGTGGAATAAAAATGTATATAAGGAATACAAATAGGGTTTTGGATAAATCTGAATTGTGAAACATGAAACATCACCAGTTTTGCAGGGGATCAGTACAAGAAGCATTCCTCTAAATTTCACAGAATAAAACTGTAACTCAAAATGTGTTTAAAATGCGAGAAATATCACAATCAAATAACTAATATACCATTTCAATTACAATTAAACAAAATAAACACAATTTCAACATGGTCAAAGGCAATCAAATTATAAAAGATATATGTTATGTCAGCTATGACAACATGATCAATGACAGTCAAATATTAAGAGACGTATTTTATGTCAGCCATGACCACATGATCAATGACAGTCAAATATTAAGAGACGTATTTTATGTCAGCCATGACCACATGATCAATGACAGTCAAATATTAAGAGATGTATTTTATGTCAGCCATGACCACATGATCAAGGACAGTCAAATATTAAGAGATGTATTTTATGTCAGCCATGACCACGTGATCAATGACAGTCAAATATTAAGAAATGTATTTTATGTCAGCCATGACCACATGATCAATGACAGTCAAATATTAATAGATATATTTTATGTCAGCCATGACCACATGATCAATGGCAGTCAAATATTAAGAGATGTATTTTATGTCAGCCATGACCACATGATCAATGACAGTCAAATATTAAGAGATGTATTTTATGTCAGCCATGACCACATGATCAATGACTGTCAAATATTAAGAGATGTATTTTATGTCAGCCATGACCACATGATCAATGACAGTCAAATATTAAGAGAGATATTTTATGTCAGCCATGACCACATGATCAATGACAGTCAAGTAATTAGAGATATATTTTATGTCAGCCATGACCACATGATCAATGACAGTCAAATATTAAGAGACATATTTTATGTCAGCCATGACCACATGATCAATGACAGTCAAGTAATTAGAGATATATTTTATGTCAGCCATGACCACATGATCAATGACAGTCAAATATTAAGAGATGTATTTTATGTCAGCCATGACCACATGATCAATGACAGTCAAGTAATTAGAGATATATTTTATGTCAGCCATGACCACATGATCAATGACAGTCAAATATTAAGAGACATATTTTATGTCAGCCATGACCACATGATCAATGACAGTCAAGTAATTAGAGATATATTTTATGTCAGCCATGACCACATGATCAATGACAGTCAAATTTTAAGAGATGTATTTTATGTCAGCCATGACCACATGATTAATGACAGTCAAATATTAAGAGATATATTTTATGTCAGCCATGATCAATTACAGTCAAATATTAAGAGGTGTATTTTATGTCAGCCATGACCACATGATCAATGACAGTCAAATATTAAGAGATATATTTTATGTCAGCCATGACCACATGATCAATGACAGTCAAATATTAAGAGACGTATTTATGTCAGCCATGACCACATGATCAATGACAGTCAAATATTAAGAGATGAATTTTATGTCAGCCATGACCACGTGGCTAGCACACTTGCCTCCCAGCCCAGTGGCCATGTTTTCGAGTCCCCCTTTAGGTGGGGATGTTCTTCAATGACCTGAGCACCCAGGCCGACCTATACTAAAATGAGACCTTGAGATTGTCGATATCTCCGTAGAGTCTGTCCTCAAATGGAGTGGGTGTAGTTTAAAATAATTGTTAGTTTGTTTTGCATATGTTGCACATTCTTTTAGCAAATGTGTAGTCATCATTTATCAATTCCACAGTTACATTCATTAGTATCTCCTATCTTTATTAAACACGCTTGCAGCAAATATCTAGTCATCATTTATCAATTCCATATTTATATTATTCATCAGTATCTCGTATCTTTATTAAACACTCATGCAGCAAATATCTAGTCATTATTTATTAATTCCATAGTTACATTCATTAGTATCTCTTATCTTTATTAAACACGCTTGCAGTAAATATCTAGTCATCATTTATCAATTCCACAGTTATATTATTCATCAGTATCTCCTATCTTTATTAAACACTCATGCAGCAAATATCTAGTCATCATTTATCAATTCCACAGTTATATTCATCAATACATTATAATTATATGTCACTAAAAAAATGTTTGCATATCCTTTACATGACATCGCTGTCAACATCAGCATCTTTCAGCTGATTGTTGATTTCTTGGCAAGATTATGCTCAGTAGTTTGCAATTGCTTTCTGAGCGGCCGGCTCACATACCCCGTAACTTACCGACGCGATTCGAACCACTGCTAATTCTCACCGTCATCACGTTACTTACAAGAGTATTCGAGATTACAGAGAAAAGTCGCTAACCTCTAGGCCAGGAAGCCGGCTATATGTCACTAGTCACGGTATATTCCATGCTCAGTCTTCGTAGACTTAGATGGATAGGACACTTTAGGAGGATGGATGATTGTAGAATACTAAAGGACACCTTTTTTTTAGTGAATTACAGATGGGTAAGAGATCTCAGGGTCGGCCTCTACTATGATACAAAGATGTGTGTAAGTGGGACATGATTGATACAGGCATTGATGGTGCACATTGGGAGCAAGTCGCCGCTGAACGTGTCGCATGGAGGGCAAATATCAGAAATGGAATAAAAACAAAGAAGAAAATTATTGCAGATAAGTCACACACCGAGCGTGTGAGACATAAGATGGTGTATGATGGTGGAAATGACCATGTGTTCACATGCATCCACTGTGGACGAACATTTACAGCACGAATTACCATGATCAGTGACATTCGCCACCGCCATGGGTTGTAGTTATTAAGCCTTTTTGAAGCACAATGTAATAAACTATCGTCTGTCAAGACAGCAATGTGCCAATGTAAAAAAAAAAATATGTAAGTCACATTCACCAGTATCTCCTATCTTTATTCTAGTCATGATTTATCATTTACACAATTACATTCATCAGTATCTCTTATCTTTATTAAGTAAGTTGTATCTCAACTGCATTAATTGATTAAGTGTCATGGGATGATTAATCATTGTAAGCGACTTTCAGTATCTGCCATGAGCTTATATACAGTACACTGGTGACAGGGAAAGCTAATCCACACGCAAACATCAGTCCAGTACACTAGAAGTTGTATCATGTGTGTGAACTACACTTGAGTTCAAAACGAGCAAATGCAAAATAAAAAATCATGCTTCTGTTAATACTCTGTCCAAGTCTACATGGGGAAGTAGGCATGCAGCCCTACATGAGGAAGTAGGCATGTAGCCCTACATGGGGAAGTAGGCACGCAGCCATGGCATATACCTGTTGTTGTTTTTTATTGTTTTGAATATGTCATTATTGTGTACCCAGTTCGATATGTTGAGTACTAACACTAAAACATGAGTGTCTTAGGCCTAAGCATGTTGTGATATATGATGCGTGTTCGTCGGTGTTAACGTTAGTTTCCTGTATGAGTATAAAATCAGGTTTATATTTGTGTATGAGTGGTATAAGATGATTAATTTTGGAGCTTACACCTCGAATGTTAATACTCATTATTTTAATTTCCGCTGCCATTTTTGTTGTTAAATAAGAAACGGTTGAGTATAATTATGTTTCTTGTTTAAACTGTCTGTATTCATGTTATCATTTCTGGAAATGTTCAGTAGATTCCTTCGCCGGGCTTGAAATATCTAAGTCAATAACGAAGCGTGGAGAAGAATCTGACAGGCTTCTTCGTCGTTGTGGTGTCTTGATTTTTACACTGGCCCTCGGCTATGTCTAATTCGTTATATCAGTCAAGATGCCGTGGGCATGAAAACGTGAGGTGAAGAAATTCATTGGCATTGAGAATCTTTCGCATTTACTGAACCCTTGCCTTCTACAAATCCATATTGTTCTTCTCCTATTGATATATCCATTATAAATTATAGGGGAGACTGGGGAGAAATGGACCAGCAATTTTGTAGTTTTCAATTTTTGCTCATCACTGGAACAGATTTTATCGAAACATAACAAAACCATGACTAAAATGTTGTACATTCATTTATTTTAAAAGGGGAAAACATTTAGCAATCTATTTCTATATGTTTCTTTACAAAATGCATTTCAAAAATGTATATGAACATGGGGAGAAATTGACCACCATTGGGGTGAAATGGACCAGCACGTGGGGAGCAATGGACCATAGTGGGGAGAAATGGACCTTTTTTAAAAAGAAGCAGCAACAACTCATCCATATTGCTATAAGAAATAAATAATCATTAAAAGGATATTTGCAGTTTTTTTTTTTATTATTTTAAGCGACAGTAAAAAAGTTTAATATGATATATTAATCTAATATAAAGTTTTATCGAACATTTATGCCTGCAAGACTTTCTTTGAAGACATAGCCATCTTTGGTCCTAGAAGTGGTTCCAGTGATTGTAGATCTAGTAAGCTGTGCTTTAATACATGTAATTGAGACACTGGCGACATCTTCTACCTTAGGCTTAACAAATTTACCAGCAACCTTCTCACTCTTGCGCAAGAGCTCTACCTCAACATCACCATCATCATCAATGTCTCCCCTTACAATTCCTACATAGTAAACACAAGTCTTCTTTGTTCCATATTCACATAGCACACACTGGCCTTCAAAAACCTCACGCACACCAGTAAAGCTAACCGTACACACCTCATTTTCACAAAATGAAACATCAGAATCTGTGTCATCACAAAACGAAATGTCAGTTTCTGGATCTGAATCAACATCAAGTTCTTTCAGCAGCTGTCTCTTTGCCTTTTTGGGTGGAACTTTTGCTGCCTTTTCTTTCATCACCGCTCTTTCCCTAATTCGATCCATTTCTGGCATAGAAGTAGCCAGCATAGATTTTCCTCTTTTCTTCATATTATTTGAATCTTTTCGCGGACCAGCTTTTGGTAGTCCTCTGAAAACACGAGGCGAAGTAAAGGAAGAAGTAGCTTTATGTTGAAGACTCCCTGATATTTCCTGCAAGCCATCTACAAGGTTCTCAACATTACACTCTTTCTGATTTTCATGAAATTCTTGTGCAGTTTGATCTGTGCTGGTACCACAATGTGGAGATGCTGATCCTGTCTGTTCATTGCTTTCTAAAGTGGCATTTTCACTGTCCTTGCTGATGGGCCTGTTCGTTATTTCTGAAGGCATAAAATCATCTTCTGTAAAAACATCTTCGTTAAAGGGCCAAATACCTGACACTGCAAAGCCTGATTGAATGTTAATGGGAGTTGCCGCTTTAAGAAAAGCGTGGCCTCCTAGATTTGCAACTTGATAGATTGTCAGTGGTGTCCCAACATTTTTCATCATCCATGAATCACATGCATTGTTGTAGACCGACTTCATGGGTCCAAAAACTGAACGGTCCAAGGGCTGAGTTTTAGATGAGGTGTGTGGTGGCAACGTGATCACATGAATGTTGTTTTTCTTGCACAGTTCAAGTGATTCAAATGAAATGTGGGAATCGTGATTGTCCAAGATCAAAATCAAAGAGAAGTCTTTGGAAGGTCTTGAATGCTTAATGAAGTGATTTATAACTTTGACGAAATTATCACGGGTCATCCAACCTGATTCATTCACAAGGCCAAGGGAACCTTCAGGTGCTCCAGCAAACATAAAATTCTTAAAAAAATTTCTGGGAAACACAAAAACTGGAGGGATAATGTGACCCGCAGCTGACACAAGGCAACAGATTGTGACCAGTTCTCCTCTTTCTCTGGATGTCACCTGGCCTATTTGCTTCACTCCTCGTGGGGCAATTACTTTTGGCACTTTCTGTACAGTGGTCAGACCTGACTCATCCAAATTGTAGATTTGAGCTCCACTCACATTTAGTTTTGTAATGGTTTCCTTCACAATGTTGAAGAAGGTGCAAATATTATGTTTGTTGAAAGCTGTAGCTCTAGCCAGAGATGTTGCCTCAGGTTGCCTTATGGTCAGCTCGGGATTCCGTCGCAAAAATCCACAAAGCCAGTCATTCCCTGCCATCATTTGCTCATCCCAGGTTAAAGGATGTGCAATGTTATTGACTTTCGCCATCTCGTACGCCAAAATACGAACGTTTTTAGTTGTGAGTCCATGGAACATTCTTGCACAATCTTTCAAGTAACTAGCAAAATCAGCTTCTTGCTTAGCTGTGAAAACAAGGCTATGCCTATAATTTGGTACGAGTCTAGTAGGCAGACCATTTCCTTCTCTGTCTTTTGTAAGATTGTTATTGAGGGTAGAGCGAGCAATGCCATACTCCCTTGCAGCTTTCCTCACTTTCATTCCATTTTTCACAGCATTAACAGCTTCTCTCATACGTTCCTCCGTAACGAGACCCTTGTTGGTGTTTCTGATGTACAATCTTGGCATCTGAAACAAAAGAGTGACAGAATTATATAACATTTAGAATGGTAGGCCTATCGTTTGCAAAGAAATACTGATCATAGCACGAATGGCGTTCATCTTTAATAAATCACTGAAATCAAATTTGTTAACAGTTTTATTGGTCTAGATTTAGACCTCAGTATTAAAAAGAATCAATAATGCTGATATTCGAATGCAATCTTCAACACTTTTAATAACAACAGACTGTCTTGTCAATTTCTTCTATGGGGAGAAATGAGCCATGGGGAGAAATGAACCGGTCCATTTCTCCCCCATCAATGTATTAAACTATTCAGCCATAAAGTCTCTTAAATCTAATATTATATGCTATATTTTTTATATGAACTCTTAAATAACAAGTAAATAAAGATATTAACGTAATTACCTTGTCCTGATTCCTGACTATGCGTCTGCTTTACGATGGTGTCTGGAACTGGAAAAAGAAACTTTAGTGCAGAAAATTTTTCAAACTTTGCGTGGGAACGACCTGTGCGGGAAGTCGATGGCAAATGAAAAATTCGGACTATGTTTGATGTGGAAAACAAACTTATTATGGTTTCACTTTCATTGCATCACAGCCAGGGGCCAGAGAGGGGGTGGTCCATTTCTCCCCTATGTCCATTTCTCCCCAGTCTCCCATACCCCTATGTTGTTTTTTCTCTCCACAAGAGTGGTTTATTCTACATTCCTCGGAAGTTATAATGCCGTAATAATGTACTATATTCACATACATCTAACATGTTAATATTCAGTCTTCTCATTTCTTTCTTATTGTTATCAAAGTTTAGGATGGGCGTTATTAATTTTCTTTGAATTTTGTGTGGCCCTAGGTGGCCAGTAAAAAATGTGTTTGTTTTTTTTTGTTTTTTTTTGTAAAAAGTTTATTATGTACAAAAACAGTGTCTTTTTACATTAGCAAATACACCATATACATTCATACACGGGTGACAACATTATATTCTTGACATTTTGTAACTACATACATATTAACTGTCGACGATGGTGATTAAGTAATCATTCGCTCCCATGCATAAGAATAGAAAGAAAAAGCAGCGGCTGCAGCAGGATATAACAATATTAATTAATTTCGGATTATCACCTGTATTTCGCGATACGATGGATCTCCTTGTAAGGTATGTACAAAGTTGTTGATGTTTAGTACGTTTCTTCTCGCAGGAGTTTAATATACCTATTTGTTTCCAATTCATGCATAAGAAACCATTTAATAGGAAATCTTTCACACTTCTGGTATTCTCATTCGCACTTATGTGTCAACAACATTGCTGAATACATTTTGTTTCCAGTTTGTGGCCTTAGGAGGCCAGTAAAAAAATGTTCTACACCCATATAGGGGTAGTTCAGACATATATTAAAAGTTGTACATTGAAAGTATACAAATAACACTTTGAGAAATGAATAAATGATGAGAAAGTGCGTTATAAAATTTAAGTATGTAAATATTACAAAATATTTTCTATAAGAAATCTAGAGGTATTTTATTTAGCATTAATAAATTTTATTTCACCATTAAATTTCTTACTTCTGAGATTATAGAATATAAGTTTTTTGTTATTTGTAAATACTATTGCTAGTATATGCTTTATTGTTTTTAAACGTCAAGTTATCTCCCTTGTAACTATATTAGTGTATTATGTCCCCTACTCATTGCTTATGTAAGTGTTTTTCTTTCAGATATCTTGTAATTCCGCAGACTGCTTGAAAATAATTATTAAGTCCGAGATAAGTGTACCGGAGGTCAATGCGCTGGAGGACTTGCATTGAACGTAGTGGTGACTACATCAACAAATGATACATTTGATCTTTAATTTTACAGAATAAATTAACCGAAAGAAAACAACATTTAAAGGGTTTCATTTGAATCCCCCTTGTATGTCCTTTGGTTGATGTTATGTTGTGGTTTATAATGACATTTTTGGTTACATTCAACCCCCCCCCCCCCATTTTTAAAAAAAAACTTATTATTAAAAACAATGTTTGTCAGATTTCAATATTTGAAGACAAAACCAACAGGTTATAGTGTATTGCTCATCAATGCTTTGTTTTATGCTGCGTGACTTCCGCAGTATAATTCTCAGGAGATGTAGTGAAATATGCCAGACAAAAAGATTATACACTATTGTGTGTCCTTTTTTTTTCTTTCACACAAAATTAATCACCTTCAAAATATTTCAAAATTATTTGCAGTTATAACTGATTTGGTATCTCTACAAGTAAAGCACCGGTGGATTTCATTTTGTCAACCGTATTGAAAAATCAGGTGGAAAGTGTCCATCAAGGGTGACAACATCAACGCAGTCAAGAAGACACAATACAATAGTGTCAATCACATATTGTCTGGCTCAAGATCAAAACCTCCGCACTCAACTTCTACACTGTAAGTTTTTTTTTTTTTTTCATATCCCTTACAGGACGTTGCAATCAACACAAGCATTTTCCAGCTGCTGTTGGTGTACTAGGCAAGATTACGCTCAGTAGTTTGCCATTGCTTTCTGAGCGACCGGCTCACATAACCCTAAGTTACCGACACGGAGAGAACCGCTACTAATTCTAGCGCACAACACGTCACTCACGAGAGTATACGGGACTACGGAGAAAGACACTAACACCTAGGCCAGGGAGACCGGCTGTAACCGGAGACCACTGTAAGCAAGTTATTAATAAACTGGAATTTTATTAAAGTTTATTTACAGCAAATGAATGTAGGCCATAAGAACTTAAGAAGCCATCTTCCATCATACGGGATACGGGAATAATAATACATAAGATAGATGATGATAGCTGATAATGATTAAAAAAATTTTTTTTAATCTAAAACAAATATTGTTACGTATCCCTTACGGGACGTTGCAGTCAACACCATAATTTTTCAGCTGCTGTTGATGTATTAGGCAAGTGTTACGTTCAGTAGTTTGCCATTGCTTTCTGAACGACCGGCTCCCATACCAGCACATTATAACACAACGCGACACGGTCTGTTGCACACATCGGTCGCAGCTGAGTTTCGAACGCCTGGTACCCGGCTCACGAACCGCGTTCGCACGGACACCGGCTTGATAATGATAGATGAAGGATAAAGAGATCCTAAGATCAATCAATCAATGAGGTGCCGTCTCCACAGGGAAGTTTGGCTGCAATGGATCTCCAACACTGGCATCCTAAGGGGCCGCTAAGTACATGCGAGGTTCCAGAACAACTCTTGTACACCCTACTGGCTACTTAGCTAGGAGAAGGAGAGGAGAGCTCAGCATCACACCCCCCCCCCCTCCTACGTTCCAATGATACTTTGGTATCTCTTTGGGAAGAAAATATCTCAACAAATCCCACTTGCAATTGATGGAAGTCATCTTTGTGACTGCAACTACCTAGGCGTCATGCCTCATATGTAAATATATGATGAGAAGAGGGGCATTGAAGAACATCGTGACAACTTGAAAGAACAATGAGAAAAGAGGCAGAGGCAGACAAAGAGATCTCGGCTACTGGTGTTCTGAATCATCTGTGTTGATGATATTCCTCCATGCTATCGTCTCAGTGCAGCCAGCATCATTTCTCTTGGTCTGTCTCTGCTTCTTTTCCAATTTGTTTTGTTTTTTTGTTTTTTTATTGCATATCCTTTACAGGATATCGCTGTCAACAGCAGCATCTTTCAGCTGTCTGTTGATTTCTTGGACATAGACCAGGTGATAACAAAGGCCAAGCGGGGTTTGGCAGCGATGCGGGTGATGGCGGCAGAAAACTGTGAGCAGCGCCATCTATGTCTTCTGTACGAGGGTCTGGTCATGACTGTTTTGGAGTATGCAATGGCAATCCTGACTCTCAGCCATAAGCAAATAGAAAGGATGGAAAGGATACAGAATGAAGCTATGCGCATTATTCTTGGATGTACAAGAGATACAGCATGCAGGGCGATGCGCTACCTTCTTGATTTTCCAACCATTGAAGAGAGAATGCAAGGTTGCAGGGCACGCGCCTACCTCAGAATTAACGCAAACACACAACATCCACTGCATAGTGAAATTATGAAGGTGAAGGGCAGCAGGTTAAAAAGAGGACGGTCGTGGATGGGTCAAGCCGAAGACATTCTTCAACAGGTGTGTTCACTTGAGGACTTAGAACCTGGCGAGGAGTGGGTGCAAGTGCCAACAGACTTCTGCACATCCTTTTCAGTTTGCATCCAACTAGATAGAAAATGCAGACAAGAAAATCCGGCTGCTGTTGAGGCTGAAGTACAAGCGTTGATTTTCGAGAATTCGCTAGACGGTGACGCGGTCATCTACACAGATGGGTCGGTTGTCCGACATGTGAGAAGCTCATGGGCCTTTACAGCTCGGGCCGGAGGGAGAATTGTGAAGGAGGACTCTGGTGCTTTCACTGAAACGACAAGTAGCCTGACCATGGAAGTCATGGCAGTAAGTAAAGCAATAACATGGCTCGAGACACAGACATCCACTAGGTCTTGTTTCCTTAGCGACTCAATGAACATGATCAAGAGGATATAGGAAGGGTAGATCTGAAGAGAATGGTTGCTGCCTCTGGAGCGGTCTCGGCTGGCAAAGATTAGTTTCATCTTCGTGCCAGGGCATGCGGGAGTATAAGGAAATGAGCGGGCTGACAAGCTCGCAGGTGAGGCTACTGTGGAGGGCGGACGCGCCATGGACCAGGCTGACATTCTGAATGCTCTACGAGAAGTAAGACTTTTGCGAGAACCAAGTGATGACTGTGAATCTACAACAATGGCCAGACTGCGAGAGCAGCAAATTAAAAGAGGGGTGGCCAAACAAGAACACTACTCAGGAAGCCAAAGAAGATTGATAAACCAACACAGAACTGGCGTCGTTAGCCGCTACACGTTGCGGGATTTGCTGAGGAGGGGATCCGAGCACTTATGGACTGAATGGTTCGATGTGCAATGATGATGATCTGTCGACTAACTAACTACCTAACTAACTTTTTTTTCTCTCTCACAAAGTTGGTTTATGTAAATGAATTGCCTCTGGCAGATTTAACATGTGACCATATTTTTGTGTCAGCACAAACAACATGAGCTAGTCTGTAGTGTAACTTAATCTTGGATATCTAACAATGTTATAATAACTGGTACTTCATTTTTAATTCACAGCAAACAAAGAAATTCTGGGGGTTCCCGGGAAACCATGTGTGACATCAGGGTGATTCCATAGTGGGCGTAGGTGTGTGTTGATATCATTGCAATCAAGAAATGCTAACTGGGATATTTTGGAGGTTCTGAAAAGAGCCACTGCATTTATTAATTACAGATACAGACATATAATTTCTTTCGCATGTAGAAGACAAGCAAGTGCTATTGTGTAATGTATTTATTGAAATAAAGAATCACATAGTTGAAAGTGTTGTCGATCACTTCCGGTTGAGTGTGTGGTGGACTGCTAGACCGATCGATGGATGCAATAAATGTTTCTGGGCCCGGAGGGCCCTTACTGTCGTCGGAGTATATCCATATCTTGTGCATGTCCCATCTGTCTGCACTCATCTTTAATTAAAGTGAATCCCAATATCCCTATTCTGAAAATCAACGATCCCGTCAGATCTAGGTCCTTGAGATCCTTGTCCACGCCATGAGGTGTATTAGGCATATGATGTTAGACCAATACTGTTATAAACCAATCATCACTCGGTGGGTGATATTCCAGATACCCATTTAGGCTGGGTTGACCCGAGAACCCAGGTCATTGTTAAAAATCTGCCTCCATGTGGAATAAAAATGTATATAAGGAATACAAATAGGGTTTTGGATAAATCTGAATTGTGAAACATGAAACATCAACAGTTTTGCAGGGGATCAGTACAAGAAGCATTCCTCTAAATTTCACTGAATAAAACTGTAACTCAAATTGAGTTTAAAATGCGAGAAATATCACAATCAAATAACTAATACATCATTTCAATTAAAATTATACAAAATAAACACAATTTCAACACGGCCAATGGCAGTCAAATAGTAAGAGAGATATTTTATGTCAGCTATGACCACATGATCAATGGCAGTCAGGTAATTAGAGATATATTTTATGTCAGCTATGACCACATGATCATTGGCAGTCAAGTAATTAGAGATATATTTTATGTCAGCCATGACCACATGATCAATGACAGTCAAATATTAAGAGATGTATTTTATGTCAGCCATGACCACATTATCAATGGCAGTCAGATAATTAGAGATATATTTTATGTCAGCCATGACCACATGATCAATGGCAGTCAAGTAATTAGAGATATACTTTATGTCAGCCATGACCACATAATCAATGGCAGTCAAATATTAAGAGATATATTTTATGTCAGCCATGACCATATGATCAATGGCAGTCAAATATTCAGAGATATATTTTATGTCAGCCATGACCACATGATCAATGGCAGTCAAGTAATTAGAGATATATTTTATGTCAGCCATGACCACATGATCAATGGCAGTCAAGTAAGTAGAGATATATTTTATGTCAGCCATTACCATATGATCAATGGCAGTCAAGTAATTAGAGATATATTTTATGTCAGCTATGACCACATGATCAATGATAGTCAAGTAATTAGAGATATATTTTATTTCAGCTATGACCAATATGATCAATGGCAGTCAAGTAATTAGAGATGTATTTTATGTCAGCCATGACCAGATGATCAATGGCAGTCAAATATTAAGAGATATATTTTATGTCAGCCATGACCACATGATCAATATCAGTCAAGTAATTAGAGATATATTTTATGTCAGCCCGGACCACATGATCAATGGCAGTAAAGTAATTAGAGATATATTTTACGTCAGCCAGGACCACATGATCAATGGCAGTCAAGTAATTAGAGATATATTTTATGTCAGCCATGATCACATGATCAATGGCAGTCAAATAATTAGAGATATATTTTATGTCAGCCATGACCACATGATCAATGGCAGTCAAGTAATTAGAGATATATTTTATGTCAGCTATGACCACATGATCAATGGCAGTCAAGTAATTAGAGATATATTTTATGTCAGCCATGACCACATGATCAATGGCAGTCAAATATTAATAGATTTATTTTATGTCAGCCATGACCACATGATCAATGACAGTCAAATATTAAGAGATGTATTTCATGTCAGCTATGACCATATGGACAGAACACTTGCCTGCCAACCCAGTGGCCATGTTTTCGAGTCCCATTTTAGATGGGGATGTTCTTCAATGACCTGAGCACCCAGGCCGACCTATCCTAAAATGAGACCTTGAGGTTGTCGATATCTCTGTAGAGTCTGTCCTCAAATGGAGTGGGTGTAGGTTAAAATAATTTTTTGTTTGTTTTGCATATGTTGGACATTCTTTCAGCAAATGTGTAGTCATCATTTATCAATTCCACAGTTACATTCATCAGTATCTCCTATCTTTATTAAACACGCTTGCAGCAAATATCTAGTCATCATTTATCAATTCCATAGTTATATTATTCATCAGTATCTCCTATCTTTATTAAACACTCATGCAGCAAATATCTAGTCATCATTTATCAATTCCATAGTTACATTCATTAGTATCTCCTATCTTTATTAAACCCTCATGCATCAAATATCTAGTCATCATTTATCAATTCCATATTACATTATTCATCAGTATCTCCTATCTTTATTAAACACTCATGCAGCAAATATCTAGTCATCATTTATCAATTCCATAGTTACATTATTCATCAGTATCTCCTATCTTTATTAAACACTCATGCAGCAAATATCTAGTCATCATTTATCAATTCCATAGTTACATTCATTAGTATCTCCTATCTTTATTAAACACCCATGCAGCAAATATCTAGTCATCATTTATCAATTCCATAGTTACATTCATTAGTATCTCCTATCTTTATTAATTACTAATGCAGCAAATATCTAGTCATCATTTATCAATTCCATATTACATTATTCATCAGTATCTATCTTTATTAAACACTCATGCAGCAAATATCTAGTCATCATTTATCAATTCCATATTACATTATTTATCAGTATCTCCTATCTTTATTAAACACTCATGCAGCAAATATCTAGTCATCGTTTATCAATTCCATAGTTACATTATTCATCAGTATCTCCTATCTTTATTAAACACTCATGCAGCAAATATCTAGTCATCATTTATCAATTCCATAGTTATATTATTCATCAGTATCTCCTATCTTTATTAAACACTCATGCAGCAAATATCTAGTCATCATTTATCAATTCCATAGTTACATTATTCATCAGTATCTCCTATTTACTGATTCGCTGCCGACCGCCAACCGATTGCCGAACAGTCTCAACTGTTTTGTCCCTTCGTTAATATATTGCCAAGATTTGTGCGGTCCGTTTGTTTCTTTCGTTTGCGATCCCTTGCACAATTTTAATACTCTGAAACGAATTTTTACGCCGGAAGAAGGTTTTTCATTTACACCGGCCACGAATAATCGACATTTGGTGACTAAATCGTGTGGATTTGTTTACAAGTTGTGTTAAAAAAGCTGTAGTTACTCGTGGTTTTGGGAATTGCATGGGTCCTTGATTTTCGGCCTCATTTACATCAGATAAAAGTTTTAAACAATGTTAGATTGTAGTTATTCTTATTTAAAGGAAATTTGGAGAACGATTCTAAACTGATAGCACACATTAAAAGTGTTTTTTTCCCCCGGTTAAAATGTATTATTTATGAATGTAAACAAACAAACTAACTCTTAGCCGCTAACCGTGAAGGTTTGTCATTATGTTGAATTAGCTGATGGGCCACACTTGTGCCCCTAAAGTTTGCTTTGCCTATCACAAAGTATTTAAGAAGTATTTAAATAATTAAATTAAAAGAATAATAATTATAACTAACTAAATAAATAGGGTACATTTTGTTTTTATCGGCAGAAAACGGCCAAAACATGTCTCGTGATTTTCCGACATTTTCCATTTTATGTGACAATGATGAGCTTCAAAATACAATGTTTTTATTGTAATTTATTGGTGTTATGGAGCCGTTCTAGTGATTTTTGTGTAGCAAAGTGGTGTAGTTATCATAATTCAGTAAGTTTCATTGAATTTTAAACACCGTCGGATCAGTAGCGCCTTGGTAAATGGAAATTTCACGTACTTGTCACATCTGTCATCAATTTATTTTTTACAACATCTGCTAATATTATTATTATATTTTTAACTTTTATCAACAGTAGCAATACCAATGTGTTCCTTATGCAATGTCCTTTAATTTGATATATAATACAATATATTTACTACTATTTTAACAATGTTTAGACCAATATTGTGGCATACCCCTACTTCCCATTTTCTGCCATCAATTTCTGCTTGGGCAAAACCCATGTTTTGTTTGGCACTCAATCAGTTAAACACTCATGCAGCAAATATCTAGTCATCATTTATCAATTCCATAGTTACATTATTCATCAGTATCTCCTATCTTTATTAAACACTCATGCAGGAAATATCTAGTCATCATTTATCAATTCCATAGTTACATTATTCATCAGTATCTCCTATTTATTAAACACTCATGCAGCAAATATCTAGTCATCATTTATCAATTCCATAGTTACATTATTCATCAGTATCTCCTATCTTTATTAAACACGCTTGCAGCAAATATCTAGTCATCATTTATCAATTCCACAGTTATATTATTCATCAGTATCTCCTATCTTTATTAAACACGCTTGCAGTAAATATCAAGTCATCAATTATCAATTCCACAGTTATATTATTCATCAGTATCTTGTATCTTTATTAAACACTCATGCAGCAAATATCTAGTCATCATTTATCAATTCCACAGTTACATTCATCGGTATCACCATCTACCGATCATCTACGTACGAGAGTATACGAGATTACGGAGACAATTCGCTAACCTCTAAGCCACGAAGCCGGCAGCAAATATCTAGTCATCATTTATCAATTCCACAGTTACATTCATCGGTATCATCATCTACCTACGAGAGTATACGAGATTACGGAGAAAAGACGCTAACCTCTAAGCCACGAAGCCGGCAGCAAATATCTAGTCATGATTTATCAATTCCACAGTTACATCCACCAATACATTATAATTATATGTCACTAAAATAAATGTTTGCTTATCCTTTACAGGACATCGCTGTCAACATCAGCATCTTTCAGCTGATTGTTGATTTTTTGGCAAGGTTACGCTCAGTAGTTTGCCATTGCTTTCTGAGCGGCCGGCTCACATACCCCGTAAGTTACCAACGCGATTCGAACCACTGCTGATTCTCACCGTCGTCACGTTACTTACGAGAGTATTCGAGATTACGGAGAAAAGTCGCTAACCTCTAGGCCAGGAAGCCGGCTATATGTCACTAGTGACGGTATATTCCATGCTCAGTCTTCGTAGACTTAGATTGATAGGACACTTTAGGAGGATGGATGATTGTAGAATACCAAAGGACACCTTTTTTTTAGTGAATTACAGACGGGTAGGAGATCTCAGGGTCGGCCTCTACTATGATACAAAGATGTGTGTAAGTGGGACATGATTGATACAGGCCTTGATGGTGTACATTGGGAGCAAGTCGCCGCTGAACGTGTCGCATGGAGGGCAAATATCAGAAATGGAATAAAAACAAAGAAGAAAATTATTGCAGATAAGTCACACACCGAGCGTGTGAGACATAAGATGGTGTATGATGGTGGAAATGACCATGTGTTCACATGCATCCACTGTGGACGAACATTTACAGCACGAATTACCATGATCAGTGACATTCGCCACCGCCATGGGTTGTAGTTATTAAGCCTTTTTGAAGCACAATGTAATAAACTATCGTCTGTCAAGACAGCAAGGTGCCAATGTAAAAAAAAAAAAAATGTAAGTCACATTCACCAGTATCTCCTATCTTGATTCTAGTCATGATTTATCATTTCCACGGTTACATTCATCAGTATCTCTTATCTTTATCGAGTAAGTTGTATCTCAGCTGCATTAATTGATTAGGTGTCATGGGATGATTAATCATTGTAAGCGACTTACAGTATCTGCCATGAGCTTATATACAGTACACTGTATACAGGGAAAGCTAATCCATACGCAAACATCAGTCCAGTACACTAGAAGTTGTATCATGTGTGTGGACTACACTTGAGTTCAAAGCGGACAAATGCAAAATAAACAAATCATGCTTCTGTAATTACTCTGTCCAAGTCTACATGGGGAAGTAGGCATGCAGCCCTACATGGGGAAGTAGGCATGTAGCCCTACATGGGGAAGTAGGCACGCAGCCCTGGCATATACCTGTTGTTGTTTTTTTTATTGTTTTGAATATGTCATTATTGTGTACCCAGTCCGATATGTTGAGTACTAAGACTAAAACATGAGTGTCTTAGGTCTAAGCATGTTGTGATATATGATGCGTGTTCGTCGGTGTTAACGTTAGTTTCCTGTATGAGTATAAAATCAGGTTTATATTTGTGTATGAGTGGTATAAGATGATTAATTTTGGATCTTACACCTCGAATGTTAATACTCATTATTGTAATTTCCGCTGCCATTTCTGTTGTAATATAAGAAACGGTTGAGTATAATTATGTTTCTTGTTTAAACTGTCTGTATTCATGTTATCATTTCTGGAAATGTTTAGTAGATTCCTTCGCCGGGCTTGAAATATCTCAGTCAATAACGAGGCGTGGAGAAGAATCTGACAGGCTTCTTCGTCGTTGTGATGTGTTGATATTTACACTGGCCCTCGGCCATCAAGAGGCCGTGGGCATGAAAACGTGAGTCGAAGAAATTCATTGGCATTGAGAATCTTTCGCATTTACTGAACCCTTGCCTTCTACAAATCCACATTGTTCTTCTCCTATTTATATATCCATTATAAATGATACCCCTATGTTGTTTTTCTCTCCACAAGAATGCTTTATGCTACATTCCTCGTGAAGTTATAATACCGTCTGGTTTCACTTACATACATCTAACATGTTAATATTCAGTCTTCTCATTTCTTTCTTATTGTTATCAAAGTTTAGGATGGGCGTTATTAAGTTTCTTTGAACTTTGTGTGGCCCTAGGTGGCCAGTAAAAAATGTGTGTTTGTTTTTTGGTTTTTTTTTTGTAAAAAGTTTATTATGTACAAAAACATTGGCTTTTTACATTAGCAAATACACCATATACATTCATACACGGGTGACAACATTATATTCTTGGCATGGTGTAACTACATACATACTACCTGTTGACGATGGTGGTTAAGTAATCATTCGCTCCAATGCATAAGAATAGAAAGAAAAAGCAGCGGCTGCAGCAGGATATAACAATATTAATTGAGTGCTTCTGATTTCGGATTTTCACCTGTATTTCGCGATACGATGGATCTCCTTGTAAGGTATGTGCAAAGTTGTTGATGTTTAGTACGTTTCTTCTCGCAGGAGTTTAATATACCTATTTGTTTCCAATTCATGCATAAGAAACCATTTAATAGGAAATCTTTCACACTTCTGGTATTCTCATTCGCACTTATGTGTGTCAACAACATTGCTGAATCCATTTTGTTTCCAGTTTGTGGCCTTAGGAGGCCAGTAAAAAAATTTTCTACCCCCATATAGGGGTAGTTGACAGAGTTTAGTTAACTGTATACTTCGAAAGTATGCATATAACATTTTAGAAATGAATAAATGATTAGAAAGTACTTTATAAAATGTAAGTATGTAAATATTAAAAATACTTTCTATAAGAAATCTAAAGGTATTTTATTTGGCATTAACAAATTTTATTTCGCCACTAAATCCCTTATTTCTGAGATTATAGAATAGAAGTTCTTTGTTATTTGTAAATACTATAGCTAGTATATGCTTTATTGTTTTTAAATGTCAAGTTATCTCCCTTATAACTATATTAGTATATTATGTCCCCTACTCATTGCTTATGTAAGTGTTTTTCTTTCAGATATCTTGTAATTCCGCAGACTGCTTGAACATAATTATTAAGTCCGAGATAAGTGTACCGGAGGTCAATGCGCTGGAGGACTTGCATTGAACGTAGTGGTCCCCTCTGCCGTGCGTCCACCTTGACGAGGTAGAGGGGCTTGCGCGTCCCAATGACCCCAAGAGCTATGCCGACGGTAGCACAGCTACTGGTAGGGCCACCCATGTCGGACAGGTCAAGGGAGAGGGACCAGACGAAGAGACGTACAAACCTGCTGCCTTGTGGGTAGACTGGGGACAGTCAAAGGCTAGGGAAAGCATCCCGAACAAATGCTTGTCGAAATCGGATGTACTGAGCCACAGGCTTGACAAAGAAGTGCAACGTAACTTTATCATTTCATGATGCCACAGGTGAAAATTAATCGTTATGGTGCTAATCCCGTGAAGTCCCATCAGGCGGTGATAGTGCCGGGCCCCCTGCCTCGAGGGGGTCCACCCTTGACTACTGGTGGTCACCTTCCCCTGTGCTGTAGAGTCAAGGCACAGAGGATTAGGTTAAGAGCTATTGACCAAACACCCCGGACACTCAACATACTACAATGGAATGCCGAAGGAGTTTATAACAAGAAAGCCTCCCTAACACAGCGTCTTCATAAAGATAGAATAGATGTGGCATGCATTCAAGAGACACACCTCAACGCCAATCGCACATTTTCAGTCGAGGGATATCAGGCCACACGTTTCGACCGCGAAGGACACAAAGGAGGAGTTGTAATACTTACACGAAATACAATACCTTGCAGCGAAGTATCTGTGATCTCTGACAACCAAACAGAAATTATAGGTGTTGATATAATGATAAAGGATGTGAAAATAAGAATTTACAATCTGTATAGCCCGGCCGATAAGGATCTTACACTCTCAAACATGGAAATAACTGACACAAATTGCATTGTTGTCGGAGACTTTAATAGCCGTTCAGAAAGATGGGGATACCCAGATACTGACAAAAGAGGAGATGAAGTGGAGGACTGGGAAATAGACTCAAATCTCCATCTACTCAACAAAGCGGATGACACACCGAGCTTCTACTCCAGAAGATGGATTACCACTTCTACTCCAGACTTAGCTTTCTGCACAGGAGACATCCTCCACAAAATCGATCGCCATGTGCTGGACCAATTAGCAGGTAGTGACCACAGACCAATCAAGCTTGTAATAAATATGGAGTATGTTCCACAGGAGCAAAAGCCTTTGCCCCGTTGGAATTACAAACGAGCAGATTGGGACAGATTTGCCATACTAACAGACAAATATTGTGAAAACATAAATACACGATATGGCAACATGAAGCAAATGGTGGAAAGTCTAAACAGAGCAATAATACAGGCGGCCACTGAGTCTATTCCAAGAGGAGCGAGTAAAAATTACAAACCATACTGGACTGAAGAACTACAAATTTTGGAGGACAAAGTTGAAGATGCTAGGAAGACCGCAGAGAGAGAACAAACAACTGAAGCGAACATCTCTCTCAAAGCCATCTCAGCAAAATATAAAAGAACAGTAAATCAAACAACAAGAGATTGTTGGAGGAAAAAAACAGAAAACCTGAATTTTGACAGGGATGGAAACAAGCTTTGGAAACCAGTGAAAGCTATGAACAATGAAGGACCTAGAAACAAACCAATAACAATTAAACAAGGAAATGCCTTGCTTACAGGAAAAAAGGCTGCAAATGCACTAATGGAACACTATGCCAGTGCAAACCACATTGATATTACAGCCGAACAGAAGAAAGCAATCAAAGATAAACAGATACATCATAGATATACAGAGACAGCAACAGAATATATGATGGCAAATCTAACAATGGAAGAAATGGAACAGGCAATGAATACCCTAAAAAAGAAGACATCACCAGGAAAGGATGGAATCACAAATGAAATGCTAATAGGACTAGGCACTAAGGCAAAAAAGAAACTACTAGCAGTCCTAAATTACAGCTGGAAGAGGGGAATAGTCCCACAGGCATGGAAGGAAGCTATACTAATACCAGTCCCAAAGAAAGGAAAAGACCTGGAAGAACCAAATGGCTATCGACCTATCAGTCTTCTTAGCTGTGTAGGAAAATTAATGGAACGCATTATCAATGGCAGGCTAACATGGCATCTGGAAGAAAACCAACTCTTAACACCTCACCAAGCAGGATTCAGAAAGTACAGATCCACTGAAGATCAAATAACCTATATAGCTCAGGAAATAGAGGATGCCTTCCAAGAGAAAAAGCACACACTAGCGGTCTGGATAGATTTAGAAAAAGCATTTGATAAAGTATGGAAGGAAGGACTGAAAGTAAAACTGCAAAAAATGCATGTTTGTGGGAAAATGTACAAATGGATCAGCCACTACCTTGAGAACAGAACTGCCAGGACAAAGGTACAAGGACAAACCAGCAAAATGATGCTGTTGGAGCAAGGAGTCCCCCAAGGAGGAGTTCTTTCACCAACATTATTCCTAGCATATATAAACGACATCACGGAAAATTTTCCAGCCAGAGTACACACATCATCCTTTGCAGATGACCTAGCCATATGGACATCTGAAGAATATATTAATACAGCTAACAGCAGAATACAGCAAGCCCTATTAGCGCTAGAGGACTGGTCAAAATCATGGCTAGTGAAGATAAGTGAGGAGAAAACAACATGCACAGTGTTCTCCCTCTCAACTAAAACTCAGCAACCTAAGCTGGTATTGAATGGAAAAATATTGCGCCATGAAGAAAATCCAAACTATCTAGGAGTCACCTTTGATCGTCGCCTGACATGGAAGACACAGGTTGAGAAAAATCGAACAAGAGCAAGGCAAAGAATGGCAATCATGAAAAAGCTTGCTGGTACAACGTGGGGAGCAGATGAGAAAGTTCTCAAGCAGTTATATACTGGACGGGTGAGGCCAGTACTGGAATATGGCATTGCAGCTTGGGCAACAGCAGCTAAGTCAAACTTTAACAAAATAAGTAGAGTCCAAAATCAAGGAATGCGAATCATAACTGGAAGCCTGAAGACAACGCCTATTAATGAATTAGAAAAGATCACTTGTTTACAACCAATGCAGGATAGAAGAGATAGCAGAGCCCAGCAACAAGCTGAAAAATTTAGAAGATTGACAGACCACCCTATGTATAAAAGGTTTAGTGGTTTTGGAAAGGGAAGACTGAAGCGTAGCAACTTTGTAGAAACTGCAAAACGAAAGATTAGGGCAGATCCCATACTTAACATATCAACAGTCAAACCCATTTACACTGCAGACAAGTTCCCAGCTTGGAGACAGCAGCAACTGCCTGAGATGATAGAAAACATTCCTGGTATTGAGAAAAAGAACACTCAGCATGAAACCGAAAGAAGAGAAATAACCCTAAACTACATAAAAGAACATTACCCAAGCAGCAATTGGACCCATGCATATACAGATGGATCAGCCAAAATTTCAGTAGAGAATGGAGGAGGAGGAATTCTCCTAAATTTAAAAAATAGAGTGAAAAAAACACATTAAATGGCAACTGGAAAATTTTCAAGTAACTTCAAAGTGGAGGTAGAGGCTCTGAAAACTGCAGCAGAAATGCTCTTGATGGAGGAAAATAAAGAGACGCAAATAGCTATCTTTACAGATGCAAAGTCAGCTGTCTCAATACTGAAGAGCAAAAACAGCACAGAACTAGCTCACCTAAGAGCAGCACTCCATGGTCTATGCCAGAAATCCAAAAAATTGTAATACAGTGGATCCCATCACATTGCAGTATACCTGGAAATGAAGAGGCTGACAGACTGGCAAAAGAGGGCGGACGACTACCACAGCCTGACATAGACATAACCTATAATGAGGCAAAGAGGGTGATAAAAAGCACTTATAGAACCAAATGGGAATCGGAGCATCCAGGCCACCAGAAGGATGATGCATATTACAAACTCGACCGAAGAGAACAAGTAGCAATCTTCAGACTCCGCACAGGACATAACAGGCTGAAATACCACTTGTTCAACAAACTAAAGATAGGAGATACAGATGAATGTAATTGTGGAACTGGTAAAATGACAGCTAAACATTTGCTGCAAGAGTGCCCAATATATGCAGAACAGAGAAAGATATTTTGGCCCACACCTGCTTCATTCGAGGACAAGCTCTATGGAGATATCAACAAGCTCATGTCGACTGCAGCTTACTTTAACTGTATTCAGGTTGACATTTAAATGTACATGAAGAAGTATCTAGACTGCCACACTTCATACCACAGGCATGTCGGTTACACAAGCCTCCCAGAGGCATGAAATGGAATATTGCTTGGATAGCAAATCCATTACGTGGAAAGTCCGAATCGAAAGCTCACTGTGTGGGCTTCATAAAAGGTGGAAAAAGTGTCCTAGTGGCACAAAATGGAATATTGCTTGGATAGCAAATCCATTGCGTGGAAAGTCCGAATCGAAAGCTCACTGTGTGGATGTCATCTGCAAACTGCATTCTTCTGGCTTCTGGAAGAACAGCCTATGGTGAACGGAAGGCCCGATATACGGAAGTGAGGCTAAGCAGCCATGTGCAGGACGTGACGATTCCTTGGGTGAGCCCAGTACCAGAGCGCTGTGTGATGGCTCTACAATTATGGAAGCCTCCTTGGATGGCGGGGAATGCCCATGGTCTGCCCCTGCCTTCTCTTGAGGGCCGACCAGGATGCCTTTGGCTGTTCTATATGGGCCAGCTGGGATGGGAGATAACACCACAACAGTGAGAGTCTAACGTCCTAAGAAACCCCCCGGGAAGGTTAACCCGGTCAACAAATGCCCGCAGAAGTCGGATGTGTCGGCCTAACGGCGCAAGAGCGCAGCTCTGCTGTAAACAGGCACAACGCAATCACGTCCGAAAAAAACTCCGGATGAACGAAGAAGAAGAAGAAGAACGTAGTGGTGACTACATCGAAAAATTATACATTTGATCTTTAATTTTACAGAATAAATTCACCGAAAGAAAACAACATTTAAAGGGTTTCATTTGAATCCCCCTTGTATGTCCTTTGGTTGATGTCATGTTGTGATTTATAATGACATTTTTGGTTACATTCAACCCCTCCCCCCCCCCTTAAAAAAAAAACAACTTATTATTAAAAACAATGTTTGTCAGATTTCAATATTTGAAGACAAAACCAACAGGTTATAGTGTATTGCTCATCAATGCTTTGTTTTATGCTGCGTGACTTCCGCAGTATAATTCTCAGGAGATGTAGTGAAATATGCCAAACAAAAAGATTATACACTATTGTGTGCCTTTTTTTTTTTCTTTCACACAAAATTAATCACCTCCAAAATATTTCAAAATTATTTGCAGTTATAACTGATTTGGTGTCTCTACAAGTAAAGAACCAGTGGATTTCATTTTGTCAACCATATTGAAAAATCAGATGGAAAGTGTCCATCAAGGGTGACAACATCAACGCAGTCAAGACGACACAATAAAATAGTGTCAATCACATATTGTCTGGCTCAAGATCAAAAACTCCGCACTGAACTTCTACTCTGTAAGTTTTTTTTTCTTTTCATATCCCTTACAGGACGTTGCAGTCAACACCAGCATTTTCCCGCTGCTGTTGGTGTACTAGGCAAGATTACGCTCAGTAGTTTGCCATTGCTTTCTGAGCGACCGTCTCACATAACCCTAAGTTACCGACGCGGAGAGAACCGCTACTAATTCTCGCGCACAACACGTCACTCACGAGAGTATACGGGACTACGGAGAAAGACACTAACACCTAGGTCAGGGAGACTGGCTGTAACCGGAGACCACTGTAAGCAAGTTATTAATAAACTGGAATTTTATTAAAGTTTGTTTACGGCAAATGAATGTAGGCCATAAGAACTTAAGAAGCCACCTTCCATCATACGGGATACGGGAATAATAATAAATAAGATAGATGATGATAGCTGATAATGATTAAAAAAAATTTTTTAAATCTAAAACAAATATTGTTGCGTATCCCTTACAGTTGCAGTCAACACCAGAATTGTTCAACTGCTGTTGATGTACTAGGCACGTATTGCGTTCAGTAGTTTGCCATTGCTTTCTGAACTACCGGCTCCCATACCAGCACGTTATAACACAACGCGATACGGTCTGTTGCACACTTCGGTCGCAGCTGAGTTTCGAACACCTGGTACCCGGCTCACGAACCGCGTTCGCACGGACACCGGCTTGATAATGATAGATGAAGGATAAAGAGATCCTAAGATCAATCAATCAATGAGGTGCCGTCTCCACAGTGAAGGTTGGCTGCAATGGATCTCCAACACTGGCATCCTAAGGGGCCGCTAAGTACATGCGAGGTTCCAGAACAACTCTTGTACACCCTACTGGCTACTTAGCTAGGAGAAGGAGAGGAGAGCTCAGCATCACCCCCCCCCCCCCGTTCCAATGATACTTTGGTATCTCTTTGGGAAGAAAATATCTCAACACATCCCACTTGCAATTGATGGAAGTCATCTTTGTGACTGCAACTACCTAGGCGTCATACCTCATATGTAAATATATGATGAGAAGACGGGCATTGAAGAACATCGTGACAACTTGAAAGAACAATGAGAAAAGAGGCAGAGGCAGACAAAGAGATCTCGGCTACTGGTGTTCTGAATCATCTGTGTTGATGATATTCCTCCATGCTATCGTCTCAGTGCAGCCAGCATCATTTCTCTTGGTCTGTCTCTGCTTCTTTTCCAATTTGTTTTTGTTTTTTTGTTTTTTTTTGTTGCATATCCTTTACAGGACATCGCTGCCAACAGCAGCATCTTTCAGCTATCTGTTGATTTCTTGGCAAGATTACGCTCAATAGTTTGCCATTGCTTTCTGAGCGGCCGGCTCAGTATCCCGCAAGTCACCAGCAGGGGTCGAACCGCTCCCAGTTCCCTCCCGCTACGAGACTCTGCGTGATAAACGGGATTTCTGAGAAAGTGTTGTAACCCCTCAGCCAGAGAGACCGGCTACAAATCATAAAATGACGCAGTGACACAAAACGGCTCCCAGGATGACTTTTATAACACCGGGAACTAGTCCATTCATTCAGTAGCATGTCCTTTACAGAACCTAGCTCCCATAACAACCCTCCGGAAAACTTCTCGATCACAAGCAAGATGTCCCGCGTCTGATACACCCATCTGGAGATCATCCGCCACATCCTGCACCCATCTTCTCTTTGGCCTTCCTCTTCCTCTCTTCCCAGGCATATACCCTTCCATTATTGTTCTCTCCAAACTGTCGTGACGTTTCAAGTGACCAAAATACTTCAATTTTCTTTGTTTTATCGTCTTCAATAGCCATCCCTCCTCAATATTCAACTCTTGAAGTATGGATGCATTTGTTCTTTTCTTTACCCAAGATATTCTTAGAACTCGTCTATAACATTTATATTCAAAGGCATGTATGCGCTGTTCAGCTTGTTTAGTAAGTGTCCATGTCTCACAGGCGTATGTTGCAATGGGAAAGATGCATGCTCTTAAAAATCTAATTTTTGTAGTTCTGTCTGTCCCACACCATAATTTATTCTTCTGTTTAAGTCTTTGAAGAGCAATGGATAGTCGCCGTTTTATTTCTTTCATTGTGTCACCATTATTCGTAATCAATGACCCAAGATATTCAAAATTTTCCACCACCTCCAATTTTCTCCCATTAATGTATATTTCTTTCTCCATAGTAGTTTTATCTGTATGCATTATCTTAGTTTTTGCTATGTTAAGATATAAGTTGTGATTTTCACTATTCAATTGTGTTGAGGCTATTAGGTTTTCTATGCCATTCTGTGTTGTGGATAGTAATACTGTATCATCAGCATATCGAATCTCTGGTATGTCATGACCGCCGATATTTAGGGCATCATATGGCTCCCTGTTTATATCATCTCTTACATTTCTCATTATATTTTCGGCATACAGGTTAAACAAATAGGGTGACAGCACGCAGCCCTGACGGACTCCTTGCTTGATGTCAAACCAATCTGATGTCTCGCCATCTATTCTAACTGCTGCTTGTTGGTCTAGATATAGCATTTTTATGAGATGTACTACACGTGAAGGAAAGCCCATATTCCTCATGATTTCCCAAAGTTTCTGATGCTGTACACAGTCAAATGCCTTTGAATAATCCACAAAACATGAGAATAGGTTTACATTAAATTCTCTGCACTTCTCTATTATTAAACGCATGTTGAATATGTGATCTCTTGTTCCTCTTCCTTGTCTAAATCCAGCTTGAACTACGTTAATCTCTTCTTCCATTTTCTTACTAAGTCGTCGCATTATGACTTTTAGTAGAATTTTACTTGCATGACTTATCAGGGCAACAGTTCTATAGTTGGTGCATAATTTCAGGTTGCCCTTTTTTGGTATTGGAATGAAGATAGTTCTCTTCCAATCTTTTGGCCATATACCATATTTCCAAATCTTTGTACATAATGCATGATATATGTGTATGCTTTCTTCTCCTCCTGCTTTAATTAGTTCAGCTGGTATCTCATCACATCCAGGTGATTTACCATTCTTCAGGTTCCTTATAGCCCAAGCAATTTCATCTAATGAGGGTTCAGGTTCTGTCTCTGCTGTCATTGGCTCATGTATCTCATTCATATCCTCACTGTCACTCATATCATACATTCCACTGCAGTACTCCTGCCATCTTTCTAGAATTTGTCTAGATTCTGTCAAGGTATTTCCCATCTTGTCACAGATAACATTCAATTGAGGTTGAACATTTCTTGTCAATAACTTCATTTCCTTGAACATTTCATAATCTCTTCCAGCCTTATGATATTGCTCTATTCTGGTACAGCTATCTTGTATATATTGATTTTTGTCCTTTCTTGTGTTCTTTCTTATTTCTCGAGTTAAAGATTTATACTTCATCCTGCTATCGGATTCATCTCCTTTCTGTTTCAGCTCCCTTCGTTGTTTTATTAATTCTAACGTGTCTGATGTAATCCATGGCTTACGTTGCGTTTTCTTGGTCGGAATGAAATCTTTGGCTGCAGTTATCAAGATATCTCTAGCTTGTACTGCCAGTTCATCAGGTGTCATTTCTTCTTGTACAGACATCAAGACCCCAAAACGATTCCTAACTTCTATGTTGTATGCGTCCGGTATTTGTGTGAGATCAAAACGAAGTGGCCTTGGTCCTCGGGTAAGCTTTTTGAGTTTTAATTTCAGATCTGCTTCTAATAACTGATGATCTGTATCACAGTCTGCACTTCGTAGGGTTTTTGCAGATGTTATGCTTGATCTCCATCTTCTTTGTATTAAAATATAATCTATCTGATTTTTGGTAAAACTGTCTGGAGACTTCCATGTGAAGAGTCTTCTTGGATGTTGTTTAAAAAGTGTGTTGGCTATCGTTAACTCATTTTCTGTGCAAAATTCAATTAATTTGTCACCTGCATCATTTCTATTTCCTAATCCAAATTTTCCTAAAATGTGTCTCTCATTTTCAGCTCTTCCTGCACCTACTTTAGCATTAAAAACTCCCATTATTATTGCTATATCATTATGACCAATCTTATTTAATGTGTCTTGTAGTGTGTTGTAAAAATCTTCAATTTCGTCCTCCTCTGCTGTTGAAGTAGGTGCATATATCTGTATGAGAGTTGTGTTTTTTGGACGGCCTTTAAGTCTAATAGTGAGGATTCTATCACTAACTGGATTATATCCCATTAAAGCTTTTGCAGTTGTCTTATCTAAACAAAATGCCACTCCACTCTGGCCTCCGACATCTCTACCAGAATAAATGAAAATACTTCCATTTTCAGTTGTGAAATGTCCCTTGCCGCTCCAGCGATGTTCACTAATTCCTAAAATGTGAATGTTTAACCTCTCAATCTCATCACACACTACTTTAAGCTTTCCCTCATACAAACTTCTCACATTCCACGTTGCCATTCTCACTCTGTTTCTTAGTCTGACACAGGGAATTTCCTTGGTAACACAGTCAGGATTAACTCCGTCATCACGATTACTAGTACTGGTCCCTGCGTCACTCTCTTCCCCAGTGTTATCTGATCTGCCTGGCCTGGGGGTCTCGCCACCAGATCTCTTTCTTATTATGTTTTCTTTCATGGTTGTTATGGTTTCTTGGCAAGTTTTGCAGAAGGTAGTTTGCCGTTGCTTTCCTTCTGGGCAGTGACTGTACTAGTCGGTGGCCATAGCCATTGTCTCTACTGATGAGATCTAGTCCACTTTTCCCAAATATGGCGCAGGGGTCACGTCCTCTAACCCCTCTCTAGTTACGCCACTGATACTCACTAACAAAGAGATGCTAATCGTGATGAGAAATGTCCAACATATGCAGAAGGGAGAAAAGTATTGTGGCCTGCACCCACTCAATTTGAGGACAAACTCTATGGGTATATCATTAAGCTTAAGTTGACTGCTACTTTCTTTGCATTTATTCATACTGACGGCTGGTGGTAAGCGAAGAAGAATCACTACGCAGACAGACTTTCAATCAGAATACAAGTTATATTATCACCATCAACATTCCGACACAATAAATATTCCCATGCTCAGCTCTCCCCTGCAGCAGCCATCTCAAAGTATCTCTATTCACTGTTCTCATTAGGAGTTGGTTGTAACGGCTCCTCGCTTGTCGTTCGACATGCGTGGCTATGCTTCACTCTCAATTTGTGTAGCGTTTGAGACGTGTCGCTATCGATTAGCTGGGTCCGTACTGCATTGACGATATCGGCCTTGTCCATGTTTCTTCCTGCATGTATTGGTGCGTTGTTTGCCAGCTGGTCCTCACGTTCATTTCCTTTTATCCGGCATGTCTACGTTTCATCCACGTGAGTGATGTCAGACTTGACGCTCCACTGCTGTCTACTCTTCAGCACGGAGAATGCCGTTTTCAGTGGAATGTCTATGGTGTCAGAATGCCAGTGGTACCTCAGCATAGGAACTCTTCTTTGGCAACTGTAGAAAGGAACTGAACGTGTATGGGGATGTCCTTAGTGCAGGTATGTTGATTCCATTCTGCTTCATAAGAAGTCTTCTTTATTCTATTACAGCAGTTGTGCTGTAAACATATAATTATATTTCCTGTTCACTTCAGCTCCTCCCCCAGAAAGCAGACCAACTACTGGGAGATGGTATAAAAGATTTGTGACACCCTCAGCACCACTTTTGTCACCATCATAATCTCCCGCGGAGACTAAGCCCAGTTTCAAGTTGCCAAAACGTCACCTTTGTTCCTGCACCAGAAATCAACATTCAAAATGAAGATCGTAGATCTGACCTTCCAACAGCTCCAAAAATATTTCTAGCAGGTCAATGTATACTTAATGCTGCTTGGTTCTTTGGTTCTTGGACACGATCTGTGGCGTCGTACCTTACACCACAGTAACGGAGGAAAGTCAAGGCCGTTGGAGGATCCGTGGTGAAAGCTCTCAGCAGGCCATCCTGTGGAAAGAGACCGGCCATACGGAACATTATCCAGTGCAATAAGGTCGATTCTTTTGCCTTTAAACTCGTTATTTTAGTTAAGGCTGTTGTAATGCACAGTTAACTGCCTCAGAACAAATCTATTACGTCGTGATGTATATAAATGGATACCCGTTGGCACCCGTGAGCTCTGTGCTGGTTTTATGAAAATCCATGGCATGATCGAAGGGAAGAGACTAAGAGGAAGACCGAGAGGTAGGTACCAGGATGGCTTTGCCACATGGCATGGTCGAGACAGAAATACGGAGCTGATCTACGACTCTAATGATCGAGTGAGATGGCAGAACATGACCGCCCACGCTTATCGGCATGGCACATGATGGATGGATGGCAGCTTCCTGCCGTATGTCTTCATCGTACACCACAGATCAATGGCCTAAATGGAACTGGCAGGGATCTCAGAATTGGTGCCCCTTAGAGATGTAGTCATCAGAAACCGTTCTGGCACTCATCCGTCCACCCTCAATTCATGACAAAATGGTGTCCATAGGAGGTATGCTCTACTAACTGGACAAAATGGTGTCCATAGAAAGTATACTCTACTAACTTGACAAAATTGTGTCCATAGTAGGTATGCTCTATCAACTTGACAAAACTGTGTCCATAGAAGGTATGCTCTACTAACTGGACAAAATTGTGTCCATAGAAGGTATGCTCTACCAGCTTGACAAAATTGTGTCCATAGAAGGTATGCTCTACTAACTGGACAAGATGGTGCCTATAGAAGGTATGCTCTACCTCTACTAACTGGACAAAATGGTGTTCCGAGAAGGTATGCTCTAATAACTTGACAAAACTGTGTCTATAGAGGGTATGCTCTACTAACTGGACATAATGGTGTCCACAAAAGGTTTGCTTTACTAACTGAAGAAAATGGTGTTCATAGAAGGTATGCTCTCTTATAACTGGACAAAATGGTGTTCATAGAAGGTTTGCTTTAATAACTGAACAAAATGGAGTTCATAGAAGGTATGCTCCACTAACTTGACAAAATGGCTCAACTGTCCACTCAATGAGATGCCTACTAAATGACAGGTTCAAGTGTCTACCAAATGAGAATCCTACTGAATAACAACTCGGCTCATATCTCCGCCACATGCTGTCTGTCAAACATCCCAAGAAACATCTGGGATGGCTAAACTTGTCAAGAAACACGTGACCAAGTTGAGTATGTTGGCCGAAAGGTGCAAATATCACTGCTCTGCTGCAAACAGACACAACACAATTATTTTCAATAACGAAGACACAAACAATAGATTGCAAGATTTATTGTCTGGCAATTTTCACTGCATCTTATCAGGTACTGCAAAAACCACATAACATAAACAAAAGTAATTAGATAAATCCTTCAAGCTAAAATATACAATACACATATTCACACAGTAATTTGAATTGTCTACCAAGGTCATTTTAAACTGACTATCATGTCATTTTTTTTTTTTGCACAAATTTGGATTATGTAAATGAATTGCCTCTGCCAGATTTAACATGTGACCATTTTGTGTCAGCGCAAACAACATGAGCTGATCTGTAGTGTAACTTAATCTTGGATGTCTGACAATGTTATAGTAACTGGTACTTCATTTTTAATTCACCGCAAACAAAGAAATTCTGGGGGTTCCCGAGAAACCATTTGACATCAGGGTGATTCCATAGTGGGCATAGGGGTGTGTTGATGATATACTCAACTTGTGCAATCAAGAAATGCTAACTGGGATATTTTGGGGGTTCTGAAAACGGTCACTGCATTTATTAATGACAGATACAGACATATAATTGCTTTCGCAAGTAGAAGGCAAGTGCTATTGTGTAATGTATTTATTGAAATAAAGTATCATATAATTGAAAGCAAGTTAGTTAGTTAGTTAGTTAGTCGCAGTTCCAACTTCACAGCAACGGGTCGTTCCCATTATGCTCCATTCCTGTGCCAGTGAATATCACACAAAACGCTCCCCACTGCCCAATGTGAAAAGTGGAAAAGACAGGAGTCTCGACAAATAACAGCCCGCACAGATACACTGTGCATAATGCCGCCACCAGAATGTCAACACAATAGTCCCCCACAAAGCACCCAGTTCATTTCTGATGGAATCGGCAGTCATTTTCCCATCTGGATATTTCCTAGATGTTCACCCACACAGTCCACGAAATACAGTTCATTGTCAATGGCAGTGGCAGTCAACCAGAAGCCCAGCAGCCACGCATTTCTGCATAAGGCAAAAACCGGTCAACTCTGGGACATAGCCATCTGCCATCGCTCCGAACATGCAGTCACGTTCCAAAAGACCTTGGGCAGATTCAAAAGCATTTCACACGAAACTCACAGCTCACAGTGTCGCGCCACGCACTCACTCAGTAGCAGGGCGACGGAACCATCAAGCCTCCTTAGTCGCCTCTTACGACATGCATGGTAGGCTACAGTGTTGCTATTCTTTGCTTCCCTTATGGGCCCCGGCAACACACGGAAAGCAAGTGCTGTTGTGTAATGTATTTCTTGAAATAAAGTATCATATAATTAAATGTGTTGTCGATCACTTGTATGGTTGAGTGTGTGGTAGACTGCTACTCTGATAAATGGATGCAATAAATGTTTCTGGGCCCAGAGGTCCTCCACTATCGTCGGAGTATATCCATATCTTGTGCTATTCGTCTTATCTTGCGAATGTCCCATCTGTCTGCACTCATCTTTAATGAAAGTGAATCCCAATATCCCTATTCTGAAAATCAACGATCCCGTCAGATCTAGGTCCTGGAGATCCTTGTCCATGCCATGAGGTGTATTTAGCATATGGTGCTAGCCCCATACTGTTATAGACCAATTATAATTCGTGGGTGATGTTCCAGGTACCCATTTAGGCTGGGTTGACTTGAGAACGCGTTGAAGAGATTAGAACAAGAATTGCCATTGCGAAGGTAGCCTTTTGGAAGATGAACAACATACCGACCAATAAAAAGATATCAACTGAAACGAGAAAAAGAGTGTTAAGTGCTACATAGAACCTGTACTTTTGTATGCACGTGAAGCGTGGACAATGAGCAGTCAAGCTGAAAAACATCTGATGGCTGTGGAAATGTGGTTTCTGAGGAAAATGCAAAGAATACCATGGACAGACAGAAAAACCAGTGAACAAGTCTTTCAAGAAACAAATGAAGATCGAAAACTGATTAGAGTCATTAGACATAGACAGTCCAAATTTTTTGGGCATGTTATGAGAAGAAGTGACTTGGAGAACTTGGTGACGACTAGCAAGATCGAAGGGAAGAGACCAAGGGGAAGACAGAGAAGGAAATACCTGGATGGCTTGGCCACGATCGAGAAAGGAACACGGAGCTGATCCACGGCTCTGGTGATCGAGTAAGATGGCAGAACATGACCGCCCACGCTTATCGGCATGGCACATGGTGGATGGACCTGAGAACCCAGGTCAATTTTAAAAATCTGCCTCGATGTGGAATAAAATTGTATATAAGGAATACAAAAAGGATTTGGGATAAGTCTGGATTGTGAAACATGAAACATCAACAGTTTTGCAGGGGATCAGTACAAGAAGCATTCCTCTAAATTTCACTGCATAAAACTGTAACTCAAATTGTGTTTAAAATGCGAGAAATATCACAATCAAATAACTAATATACCATTACAATTACAATTATACAAATTAAACACAATTTCAACATGGCCAATGGCAGTCAAATTTTAAAAGATATATGTTATGTCAGCTATGAAGTGGGAGTGTACATAGAATACCCAAATAATACCAGGGACACAGCTAGAGTACCAACAGGAAAGTACTGCCATAACTATGATGCTGAAATTGAGGCAATCAAGATAGCACCAGAGAAATTAATAAATACCAGCAATGGTACACAACCTGTGGTGCTACTGACAGATGCAAAATCAGTACTCGAGGCGCTTTTGTCTGGGAAATTGCCAGTACCAAGGACACTACTTTCTGATCTTAGCAGTCAGCATAAGGTCACCATACAGTGGATACCATCCCACTGTGGAGTACCCGGAAACGACAGAGCTGATCAATTGGCTAAGGAAAGAGCCAAAGAAGAACAGCCTGATGTGCCCGTTACATACCACCAAAATAAACGAACGATCAAATCAGTCAGAAAGCCACAAAAACCTGCTCAAGATGACTACAACGTTATGGACAGACCAGAATAAGTCATTATTCTGCGCCTCAGAACAGGACACAATAGATTACGCAACCACATGTATACAAAATTCAAGATTGGTGAAACAGCCATGTGCACTTGTGGATTGGCGTCGCAGACAGCAGAGCACATACTCCAAGACTGCCCAAAATATAACATATCTAGGCAAACCTTCTGGCCTAGAGAGACGACAGTGGAAGATAAACTCTATGGACCACTGTGTGAACTAAAAAAGACAGTTAAATTCATACAAGAGACAACATTGCAGATATAGACATATTTCAAGCGAACGAAAGAAGAAGATAATGTCAGCTATGACCACATGGTCAATGGCAATCAAATAGTAAGAGATGTATTTTATTTCAGCTATGACCACATAGCCAGAACACTTGCCTGCCAGCCCAGTGGCCATGTTTTCGAGTCCCCCTTCAGGTGGGGATGTTCTTCAATGACCTGAGCACCCGACCTATAATAAAATGAGACCTTGAGGTTGTCGATATCTCCGTAGAGTCTGTCCTCAAATGGAGCGGGTGTAGGTTAAAATAATTGTTTGTTTGTTTTGCATATGCTGCACATTCTTTCAGCAAATGTGTAGTCATCATTTATCAATTTCACAGTTACATTCATCAGTATCTCCTATCTTAATTAAACACTCTTGCAGCAAGTATCTAGTTATGATTTATCAATTCCACAGTTACATCCACCAATTTTTTTTTAAAATTCGCATATCCTTTACAGGACATCGCTGTCAACAGCAACATCTTTCAGCTGTCTGTTGATCTCTTGGCAAGACTCTGCGTGATAAACGGGATTACAGAGAGAAAGTGTTGTAGCCCCTCAGCCAGAGAGACCGGCACATCCACCAATACATTATAATTATATGTCACTAAAAACATGTTTCCATATCCTTTACAGGACATCGCTGTCAACATCAGCATCTTTCAGCTGATTGTTGATTTCTTGATAAGATTACGCTCAGTAGTTTGGGATTGCTTTCTGAGTGGCCGGCTCACATACCCGTAAGTTACCGACGCGCTTCGAACCACTGCTGATTCTCACCGTCATCACGTTACTTACGAGTATTTGAGATTATCGAGAAAAGTCGCTAACCTCTAGGCCAGGAAGTCGGCTATATGTCACTAGTGACGGTGTGATGAAGTCTCCAGCTTCCCCATCATCTTTTGCTTAAATCGGGGAAGAATCCTCTTTAAAACCCTTATGTAATTATATAAAAATATATATTCGTTTTTATTCCTATTTTTCTATGTTTAGATAGTCCATATCTATAGCATAAATCTACTCCTAATTGACGTTATTAGTTTAATATGAAGTAATACGGTACATTAGGATCGGAGGAGAGGCTGAATTTACAAAGTAGTGTACCCAGCCAAATCTATAAATTTGGTCGGCGAAATTACGACAACGAAATCCCTGGCACGACTGACTTCCGGTCAGGGAAGAGCTACGAAATTCGGCCTTTCGCAATCCAGACGTCGGGGTAGAAACATATGCTAGTTGCTAGGCTCTATCGAATACTTACAAAGTGTTAAGAGGTTTATCTTTGGCGCGCATTACGGCCAGAAATATATTTAAAATATATTAGAGAGATACCTAGAGCAAGTTTTCGTACCTGACAAGTTCGGTCAGAAGATTAGAAGGGTAAAGTATTGCTATTTGTATCAAATATATTGTCGTGTGCGCCCGATATTTCCGTGTGTAGTTAAAGTGGAAACCGCCGAGAATAGGTTATTTTACCGACTAAACATGATCGTGTAGATTATACTTCGTACAGGTAGTTTACTAAACACGCAGGGAAAAGGGTATAACGTAACTGCGTAGGAAATTACCTTTACATGAGAAGTAGCGAGGTGTACAAGATTTGAGATAGTTGTAAACTTGATAAAATCGGAGAGAACGCGTTTTCGGTTAGTCCATATAGAAGTAGAGTAGGCCATACTAAACGAGCCGTTAGTTTAGGAAATAACACGAGGCATTTCATAGTGGTGATATTTCGAGGAGGTGATAGTATTGCGAATAATTATATTTAATAATGAATATTTCGATGCCGCGAAAATAGATCTTATCAAACACGTGTACGAATGTCAAATACTAGCGTGGTAGATCCGAGGCATTTTCATTCATTCTTATCAGTGATTTCTCACCAATTCGCAGTCCTGATCTTGCCTGCCACTCCATTAACTTTCAGCCTATCATATTCTAGTATGATAATTACATAAACTGTGTATTTTAAAATATACGTTGCATAGAACCATTATCTATATATATAAAAATCTTTGTGTGTATGTATGTATGTATGTATGTCCTTCATTCGTTCGCGAACGGTCCAACCGAATGAGATGAAATTTTCTACACGTTTTCCTTTCATTCCTGTGCAACCAACTGTGATAGTTTTATCTATCAGCTATCAGCTATTACCTTCCTAAAATTTAATTTTGTAATTACATGACTGAACATAAGAAAATATAAAAATATATGACAAAAAGGGATATAACTTTTAGTATAATTGTTATATCTTAAGTTACGTCCCCTGAGTTTAAATGAGTTGATTGACGATGAATTAAATGAGATGCTCCACATAGATAGATAAATAGATAGATAGATAGATACATAGATAGATAAATAGATAGATAGATAGGTACATAGATAGATAGATAGATTCATAGATACATAGATAGATAGATAGATCCCCGCCAGAGCCTGGGCGAAGCCGGGCCGGGCAGCTAATATTTGGGCAGCTATATTCAAGGGGACTTAACATAAGAAAATTTATTTCAAGGGTCATAACTTTTAATAACATCACGATTATTTTATGTATAGATTGTTGCATTGTTTTCACAGATTTATAAACTCTTTTCTATAGTTATTTACAGGAATATGAGTTATAATATATAGTGATATAATCTTTAAGGAATTTTCATAATAATTATCATAAAAGTAATGCATCTATTTAAGTAGGGAAAATTTTCTAACACATCTTTTTATGTTTTTAAAACCAGTGTTCATTAAAAATAATGGATTTATTTTAAATACGGAACTTTGGCAGAGAGAAGGTCAGTACACAATTAAATGGGTATATTCTCGATTTTGTTTTTGTTTTAAAAAAAAAGTTGGCCGCGTGTGTGTCAACATCACATTTTTCATTCAATGTTGTGGGTGTGCATACCTTATGCATACCTTACATGCAGCACGCCTGTTAAAATGCAGGTTTTTTTTTTTTTTTTTTTTTTTTTTTTTTTTTTTTGGTCTAAAAAAAGAAGAAGAAGAAGCCTATCCTTTGAAGTACCCAGCATTTACGTTTAGTAGTTTCAGGTTGCCCTTTTTCTTTTGGCCATGTACCATATTTCAATATCCTCTACTATATATGTAGACAATATTTGTTTGTGTGTGTGTGCCCTTTATCAGATTCAGATGAAATGCAATAGTTAGTTAAAAATCTAATTTTCTATTTTAGTGAAAGAGAGCACATGTTAACGAGAGAAACACAGTTAACGTTTCTTGCTGGGATCGTTCTAGAGCTTGGGCACTTGATAGTATAGCTCTTACAGTATAGGTCTTAAAGTATAGCTCTTAAAGTATCATGTTCGTGGGTGTTGTAAGTAACCTATTCACTGAGAGTTCTCTAGCAGGTGTAGAGTTACACTGTTATATGCAACAGACTAAAAGTATCACAGTTTCTAGTATGGCGAATGGTCGATGTGCTAAGAGTCATTCTACTGGCGCATTCCTTTGCCGTGATAATAGGTCAGCCATAATGTTGTCCGTGCCTTTGATATGGCGGATTTCGAAGTCGAAATCTTGAAGTAGAAGACACCATCTTTTCAAACGATGGTTTTTAGGTGACCCATGGTTAAGGACCAATAATGGCGAACTGTCAGTGAGAACGACAAAGTGACTACCCAAGAGGAACTTAGATAATCTCAATATACAAAACAATAGGCTTAAAGCCTCCAATTCCACTGTGGCATACCGGGTTTCTGCCTTCTTTAGTTTGCGGCTTACGTAGAGAATCGGGTGTCTCACTCCATCCACTTCCTGCATTAAACATCCTCCTATTGCGATAGCACTCGCATCTGTGGTCAAAATAAAGGGTAAATTTATGTTGGGTAATCGTAAGACTGGTGGATTAGAAAAAATATGTTTCAATCTACACATTGCATCGTCTAAGCTGGTACTTTTACAAATTTTTGATGGATGATCTTTAGTTAACATATCAGAAAAGACTGAGGTGAGTTCTGCCCAATGTGGAATAAATTTAGAATAATAGTTAATAAGACCTAGTAAACTTCTAATTTGTTTCTTTGTGGTAGGCACTTCTAGATTAAGAATCTTGGAAACAATTTTCTCATCTGTCAACAATTTGCCTTCAGAAATTCTATGACCAAGGAAGTCTATTTGTGTATAGCCTAATTCAACCTTGGAAGGTTTGATAGTAAGTCCAAAAAGAGAGATTTGGTTGAAGACTTGTTTGAGGGTAAGTAAGTGAGAAGTCATATTAGAAGAATGGATGCATATATCATCAATATAGGCTACCACATCTTTAATTCCGTGTAATAACAATCTTGTTAATCTAACAAAGGTGGCCGGTGCGTTCTTCAGGCCAAATGGAAGATATAGCCATTCGTACAAACCGAGGGGTGTTGCGAATGCTGTTATATGTCTAGAAGAAGGGTGTAGTGGCACTTGCCAATATCCTTTCGCTAAGTCGGTCTTGGAAAATAAGGATGATTGAGCCATATTTAAAATGAGATCTTCACAGCTGTTCATTGGCTCTGCATCCGTTGTGGTTCTTGTATTTAATACTCTATAGTCGATGCACAAACGGATTGTCTGGTCCTTCTTTTTCACCAGGACAATCGGTGAAGAATATTGAGACATCGATTTTTGAATTATGCCATTCTTCTCTAATTCTAAAATTTCTTTATCTAAATTTGCTCTGTAATGGAGAGGAATAGAATATGGTCTACATTTGACCGGTCTCAGATCTGTCAGCACAATTGAATGTGTTATTTTATCAGTGCGTCCAGGTTTGTTAGAAAAGATAGATTTATACTCGTCAAGGAGAGTCAAAATGTCTTGTCGCTGTTGTTGTGTCACAGTGTCAGAGATATGTATGTCATTTATACTCCCGTCGTCAGTCATACTTGGTACAGGGATTTCAGTATTGTCCACGTCTGTCTGATTTATCACAGATGCTACTGTTTGTAAATTGTCCTCAATGTCATTGTCGTCGTCGTCGAGATCAATCGTCGTCAATATGTCGTCAAATTTGTCGTCGTTGTCGATATCACAGATTGTCGGTAATGTCCATATGTCTTCGTCGTTTTTGTCGTCGTAAGAGTGTGTCGTTAACGATGCTTTATTTGTCGAGGAGTCATTCCGTTGGGAAATTGTCGTTTCGTCTCTGTCACTAGTTCGTTGCGTCTGTTCATTTGCAAAATTGGTGTTGGTTAAGTTTGGTGCTATTATTTCTAATGATTCCTGCAGTTGGTCGGTGTTGGTTTTATGGGTTGTCTGTCGTGTTATTGCATTTGTGTGTTGTGTGTTTTGTTGCACATCTACAGGCTTGGTATTTGGTAGATCGGTAGCATCCTCAATTCGAGGTTTTAATTTGGTCGTATCACTGACAGATTCGACCGCCCCTGCATTGTACACCTCGGTGAATTCTTTCTGAATTACCTCAGTGGTTGTCTCCCTTGGTCTTTTGGCAGCTTGAGACAAGCATGAATGGTGTTTCTCTGTAGCATCGCTGTTCGTATGGTGGATACCGTTTTTATGCTCCCAATCTCTGATTTCCTTTTCAGAGCATGGTTGTATGTTGGGCAAGTTCCCAAGTATAATATCAGCGACTGGATTTTCAAGGATAGCGCACAATACTTGTCCTGATATGAACGGTGTTCGAATTTCGACCAGAGCAAGGGGGTATTTCTCTATAGTGCCTGAGAATGTGCGACAAGTCACATGTTTGTCTGTGTAGTCTTTAGTGTCTATTAATGTTTTCTTAATCCCACAGAGCGTTGCGCCGGAATCCCGAATTAATGTGCACTTTTTGTTATTTACAAACCCTGTTGAAAAAACTAGCTTGCCTGTAGATGACAAAGCAGCGTTGGCTGTTTCATTTGAAATAGGGATAGTGTGGCCACATAGTAATGTTGTGTCAAGTTGGAACTTCGTACAGGTGTTACACTTACTGTCTGTAATGGTGTCAATAATTTGTACAGCATTTCCAAGCTCACTTACATTGTCGTTTTGATTATCACACTCATTCAGTGATTCAATCTCTTCGTCTGACGACGTTTCCACTAGTGCAGCATTGGCCTGTTTCAATAACTTTCGGCCATCACAGAAGCGACTATAGTGGCCAAAGCTCCGGCAAAAAAAACATTTGACCGCTCTCTGGTAAGCATTGCGCTTAGTCTTCTGCTTTTCCACCATCATTTTGAGGTGGTGAGGATAGTTAGGCGATTTGTCGCACATCGAGTAACTGTCGTGATTCAAACCGCAATATTGGCATTTAACTAGTTTACTGACATTTGAGCGCGGTTTAAATTTACTCTCTGTTTGTTTTGAGTATTTGGTGTTCACTACTGCTGCTGCTGTATCGTTGTGACTTATGTTTAGCTGAAAAATGTCTCTATTTGCTGTGAAAAATGCATTCCCCTTGGATTCGATTTCTTGAATACTTTTACAGTCCATTTGTTTTAAGAACTTAGCAAAAGGTGTGGGGCTGGTGCTAACTATTTTGTCTATAATAATGAGCTCATTAATTTTGTCATGGCTGTTGTTAGTTTTAGCAGAGTTAATCCACTTTGTACACACGTCTTGGACTGTACTGACATAATCTATAAAGGTTTGGTTTGGTTGTGGAGATAATTTGGCAAATTGTTGTTGGTAACCTGCAGTATCTAAAGAAAAATGTTGGAGAATGCGTTGTTTTAAATAGTCATAGTCTTTTCGCATCTCCTGTGGCACTGTCTCTATTACTTTTAAAGGTTCAAGAGCTAAGTTTCTCATTAAAATGAATGCCCAATCTGATTTTATGATCTTATGGTAGGACATTAAACACTCAAAATTTTCCAAGTAGGCGCTGATGGAATCTCCTGAGCAGAACGCCTTCACGAGGCCTTTATACTTGTTATATTTTTGTTCCTCTTCTTTGCTTTTTAGCTTATTCACAGATATTTCTGCGTTCGACTCAATCTCCATCTGTTTTAGTTTTATTTGTGTATCGGCATTCAATTGGGCTTGTTTGGCCGCCGCCTCGAGCTCCATCTGTTTCTCCTGAGCCTGCAATTGTACTTTCTTCTCTTCCATTTGCATTTGCATTTTCTTTTCTTCTGCCCCCATTTGCCGTTGTTTTTCCTCTCGTTCAATCGCTCTTTCTTCACGGGCAATGTTTTCTGCGTGCGTTTTCGGTGCCCATTCTGACAGTTTCTCTTCTTTATAACCTAATTTTATTCCTTGCTCAATGCATTTATCTAAGCTAGACATTTTGTGGTTTACTTGTTGGTACTGTTTATAAAGTTAAATCCCTTAGAAAAAATGTTGGGGAGTAGAAAATTTGGTTATCTCCCTTACTTATTAAAGGTGTAAATCAAAATGCAAGGTTATGTTGGTTACAAGGTCATGAATATGCAAACAAATCAATGCGAAACAAAATGATACATTGATGGATGGTGAGAAGTACAGCTTAGAGTTGCAATGGGTATGATATGAAACTTAGCTTTTAATCCCAGAACTCGCCGATGTTGTCTTGTACTCTCGCCACTGTTGGAAAGGTTACATAGGTTGCACGCGCCACTATTCGCGGAACAATCTGCTCGTAGAGTGAGAAAACATTAGTAACAGTCAAAAAATGTCACAGTCATGTCAAAAATAGTTTACAATAATCACAATAATGAGAGACACTGCTGAGGCACTGGTGAGACACTGCTGAGGGACTCAGATTAACTCTATTTTATTGCTAGATAGCTACTAATCTTTTAAATTTGTAAAGTTAACAATTTGTGGTACAAAAATCAATGTGATATAATTCATTTAGTGATTTTACATGGCAATTAATAGTTTTGTAACATTTGATTTTATGCCAAAACCGGAAAACTATCCCCCAAAAAGCCTGTCATCGTCTTGCTCCTATCTAGGTATCTGAGCTCGGGTTCACACAGGCAACAATAACTCCGTTCGCTATGATATCGAACATTTATTGTATTTCAATATACAGTGCGTTGGCGCAGTGGGTTAACAATCCCGCGCTATATTACATATCACAGATAGTTACCATCAATACATAGTTATCATACAACAGTCTAGCAAACTATCTAGCCTATGGATATATATATATATATATCTATTGATATCTATTGAGTCCCTCTAAGGCAGGCCCTGTTGCCTCTCTGAAGTCCGTCTGTCCTCTGCCGGTCTACACGTGTCCCAATCCGACACGGGTGGTAACTCTGTCCGAGTTCCTCGTGAACCCCGCAATAGGCGGGCCACATCAGTGTCCACGGAACCCTGGACTCAATGACCAGTCCTTCTAGAAGGCTCTAGATTACTCGGGCCTTGAGTGACTCTCTTCTATCCCTTGGGCTGGAGTTGCAGCCCTTTAGTTAATATCTCTAAAGGTGAGGCTGTGACATGCATGCATGCATGCATGCATGCATGCATGCATGCATGCATCCATCCATCCATCCATCCATCCATCCATCCATCCATCCATCCATCCATCCATCCATCCATCCATCCATCCATCCATCCACCCACACACACACACACACACACACACACACACACACACACACACACACACACACATACATACATACATACATACATACATACATACATACACACATACATACATACATACATACATACATACATACATACATACATACATACATAGATCCCCGCCAGAGCCTGGGCGAAGCCGGGCCGGTAAAGCTAGTATTAAATATATGCTAGGAATCTGAACTTCAGAATTTGAACATAAATATCTCTAATATGTAATCTGTTTAATAGATTGTATATGTATCTACCTCTGGATTACTTTGTAATTATTGTATTTTAATAATATAATTATGATATGCATTATATGACTATATGTTTAATTATTACTGAATAATTATTATATTCACTTATAAGGAAGCATAGAATGATTTTATTTAGCTGTTTTCCTTAGGTCAGTGATTTGTTATTTATCCTAGGATAGGGAATACTAGGGAGCAGGGACGGATAGCTCATGCTATTTTGTTTCTGCAGTTTGTATGAGATGTTATTGGCCATCAGGAACAATCCAGGGCCGATGCTTACAGATGTCTCGACAGAAGAGTCAACTGCTCTCGCTGTATATATTTCACAGATTTGACACCTTCAGCGCCAAGCTTTCGATGCGCTAACCTGTGTGACTGACTCATTGTGAAGCATCACTTACCATCTCACTTATGCCTACTAAATAGGGTTTTCACTCACTGTGCAAGCCAGAGAACCAGAAGATAAGTGGCCAAACTTACCGTTGGCCACCACCACCATCTACATGCAAATAATACCAACCTTTGTCAGGCCATATTCTATGATTAAAATGTAACATTGTTAGTTTCTTAAATTTTACAACTACTAGTTGTTACCTTACTTAGTACCCTTAGTCATAGTAGAGTGAGAAGTTACGAAAGTTTGTCTCTGTTAAATATTTTACTCGGTCTTTCTCCGTGTCGGTGAGAGTGATTAGAGTTTTGGGGGCTCGAGCTTTTTATTTCAGGCACGTAGCTAGACAACCTTGGCAGACTGTCTTTATCATACAAGTATAGTTGTACGCCATTCCTGTCTGCTTGTACACGGTCAGAAGATTAGACTTGTTCTGGGACCTTCACTCCGTCTAGAATTACGAGCTATTCAGTCTTGTCTTCTCCAGTGACTTATTTTTTATATTCTTAGAGTCTATCCGCAGTAACTTTGATAGATTCCTTATCTTCGTAGCTGACGCTACGCTACAGACGGTATTTTCCATGCTGTCTTCGTAGACTTAGATGGATAGGACACGTTAGTAGGATGGATGATGGTAGAATACTAAAGGACATCTTTTTGGTGAATTACAGACGGGTAGGAGATCTCAGGGTCGGCCTCTACTACGATACAAAGACGTGTGTAAGTGGGACATGATTTATACACGCATTGATTATGCACATTGGAGCAAGTCGCCGTTGAACATGTTGCATGGAGGGCAAATATTAGAAATGGAATAAAGACAAAGAAGAAAATTATTACAGAGACGTAAGATGGTGTATGATGGTGGAAATGACCATGTGTTCACATGAATCCACTGTGGACGAACATTTACAGCACGAATTACCATGATCAGTCGCATTCGCCACTGCCATGGGTTGTAGTTAGTATGCCTTTTTGAAGCACAATATAATAAACTATCGTCTGTCAAGACAGCAAGGTGTCAATGTACAAAAAAAAAATGTAAGTTACATTCACCAGTATCTCTTATCTTTATTCTAGTCATGATTTATCATTTCCACAGTTACATTCATCAGTATCTCTTATCTTTATTGAATAAGTTGTATCTCAGCTGCATTAATTGATTAAGTGTCTTGGGATGATTAATCATTGTAAGCGACTTCCAGTATCTGCCATGGGCTTATATACAGCACACTGGTGACAGGGAAAGCTAATCCACACGCAAACATCAATCCAGTGCACTAGAAGTAGTATCATGTGTGTGGACTACACTTGAGTTCAAAGCAGACAAATGCAAAATAAGAAATCATGCTTGTGCTATTACTCTGTCCAAGTCTACATGGGTAAGTAGGCATGTAGCCCTAGCATATACCTGGTGTTATTATTTTGAATATGTCCGTGAGTCCACCAGCTGATTCACAATTCCTTAAAATGCTCTAGCATTACCTAATAGTTGCCCCTTTCTATTGCAGTTTTCTAAAGTTCCCTAAAGAATGTTTTGATCTAGTTAATTAGTTAGTCGACAGATCATCCTCATTGCACATTGAATCATTCAGTCCATATGTACTCAGATCCCCTCCTCAGTAAATCGCTCAGTGTTTAGCGGCTAACGACACCAGTTCTTTTGTTGGTTTATCTTTGGCTTCCTGCACAGTGTTCTTGTTTGGCGACACTTCTTGTAACTTGCTGTTCTCGCAGTCTGACCATGGTTGTAGATTCATATTCATCACATGGTTCTCACAAACGCCCCACTGAATACCTTTCTCCAGATAACAAATAGTATATTTAGTTCTTCATCATATTTTATTGCTCTTTTACTCAATCACCACAAGATGAGTAAGGCATCCGTATTAATCATTACTTTTCTGAAGATAAACTGCAAACACAGTGTTGGATCATAAAATGTCTTACTTGTCGTATTACAGCATATATTGTATCTATTAGTCAGTCAACAGACCATCCTTACTGCTCATTGAATAATTAGCCCACAAGTGCTCAGATCCTCACTCACTATCTCCCAAAGTGTGTAGCGACTGATGACAACAATTGCGTGTTTAATTAATATTCTTTTTTGGCTTCCCTCATAGATCTTCATCTGTATTGACCCTGGTTCATGTTAGATTGTAACTGTATGGTTTAATAACACAATATTGTTATTTATTTCATAATCCTGCTTTTTGCTCTTCCTTTTTATACAATAATAGCTTTGCTGTTTTCATATTTAAAGATTAAACTCTGGTCATCTGCAAAATGCAGTGCCCTGAGTGAACTGTTTAAGTCTTCATCGCATCTTGTTTCAAGCCATTCTTCACTGTAATATTGACTTGAGTCAGTCATTAGGAACTTGTCTTTCTATTCAGACTGCTGAGAATATTTTCTTCTGCCAACTAACCCCTAATTCTCTGCATGGTTTAATTGCGCTAGAGAAGTGCTACATGTGCAAAAGTTTATTAACTATTTGTAGAAAAGATAGGAATCTAGGTCTGAGGGTGTCACTCATACAACTTTATTTAAAAACAATCCATCTTAGCATTAGATTGAAAATGGCTTCATATCCATATGTTCCCACAGCATCACAATTAATATCATACAGATAAGAAGTATACATTTTCGGACAAGACTCTGTGGTTTCTTGACCTCCGGCACCTCCGAAAGGTCCAAAGACTCTTCCTTGGTTTGTTTCAAACCCAAGCCTGTCAATGAGCCAGCCACGTCCAACCGTCACTTTGACAATATACTCATCTGGCTCCAGTTCTACAGTGTGGTCGCAGGGTCCTGGACAATTTCCTCTACGAGACACCAGTGTCTCTTCAGCATTACGAGGATTCCGATGTGTCAAGACCAGTCCTCCAATCACAATTATACCACCTTCCCACGGCCTCAGCCACATCTCTATTTTCTTAATCTCTAGATCACCATCCTTGTGTTTATGATGAGGTTTGCGTCCTAATTGACTTTGTGGTGCATATTGAATACTTTCGGCACATGAAAACTCTGCAGGCTTTCTTATATGAAACCAAGTTTCTGGAATCTCATGTATCTCAGGTATATTATCCCGACTCCTTTCCTCTTGTATGACTTGCAACGCAGTCTCTCTGAGTTGCAGATACTTCTGGATGATTGGATTGCCTTTATATGAAGTGTAATTACTGAGACACTTTTCTAAGCCATCTCTTGGTACAAGTGGCAATCTGACTGTTCTAATCAGCATTTCAAAATTTGCTGGATCACTGTCAGATCTTGTGGATAAGTATTTTAACACTGCATTCAGTATCAGAGTCTCTCTAGCTGCAGATTTCAAACTTGCTGTATGAGAATAAAGATCCAAGTAATTATCATTGAAAAGGTTTTCTAAAAACTTTGGTTCTAGTTTAGTTAAAATTTCTGACTGAACAACATCACCAACATTTTTCCTCACAAACTGTTTGGCATTTTCTATCAGCTTGGGCAATCTAAACTCAATTCCAAGATTCAAAACATCACAAATGTTATCCAAGTCAAAGTTAGCAATCATAAACTGTACACACATTTGCTTGACATGAACCACACTGAAGTAATCGGCTGAAATGAGAAGACTCTGCACATTATCTTTATGAACGTCGACATTGCCAGTGTAGGCATAATTGAGAAGAACATCGAAATCATCTGGTTCAATGTTGTGTAGAGTGACTTCCCCTGAGTTGTTTTCATCATACTGAAATATGAAAGAAAAACTAAATTAGAAATACAGTGGTACCTCGGGTTACGAACTTAATTCGTTCCAGAACTCGATTCGCAACCCGAAATGTTCGTAACCCGAAACAATGAAATCAATGAAATAGAGACAATCCGTTTGAAGGTGAAAGAATCGTTCTTTTTTATTAACATCTTTTCGTTTACCTGACAAAACGCAAAGAATACGTGCACTTCTCTGCGTGTACATAAAGAGAAAGAAACCAACCAAATGAATTAAATTTAAAATTAAAAAAAAAAAAAGATTAAGTCTATCTTTATTAAAAAGAAAACGATCATGGGAAATGTGTCACTTTCTTTGTTATTCTGAATCATTAGTTTCAGGAGTTTCTTGTCGCTGTTTCTTGGCAGCCGATTGGGAATCTTTCTGCAACAAGAAACTATCAAGGGAAATTTGTCGCTTCCTTTGCTGGAGAATCTTTCTGAAGTGGGCCATCGTGTTATCATTCATCAGGTTTCTGCCCTGTTATCAACAAGTTTGTTTGGATGATGGTTCACAATGAAGTCTTCGACGTCTGCCCACTTGCTGCAAATTTCTTTAATCCTGGCAGTTGAAACGATCACTGACTGACTCCTCAACATCGGACGACTGCTCCTCCTTTAATGTCTTTAGCTGTTCATTCTGAAGTTCCACAAGCTCATCTGTAGTGAGCTCTCCACTGTGGTCCTCTATAAACTCCTCCAAGTCGTTGCCAACAACTTCCAGACCCATATTTTAGCCCAAGGACGCAATCTCATCCACTACAGCTGCTGCGTCTGCCTCTAATCCTTCAAACTCTTCTCTCTCTCTGGTACGATGGCCAAACTTTCTCACAGGCAGACTTCAAGGTACGGGTGGAGACATCATTCCAGGCCTTGTCAATGAGGTTGATGCAGTGGAGGATGTTGAAGTGGTCTTTCCAGTAATCTTTCAATTCGGGTTCATTAGTGACCTGAGAAAAATTGCAGAGAAATTGAAAAACAACACAACAGTAAAAATGTGAAACTAATGCACAAAAGAATTCAGGAGATTACTAATCAAAGAACACGTACATCAGCAGGCTGCCTAAAGACAAAAGATGGAAGAGTCATAATAGAAAAAGATCAGATTTTACATGTATGGTCAGATTACGTGAAAAACCTTTATGACGATAACAGAGACGAACAATATATTGTTCAAAATAACAATGAAGGCCCAGCAATTTTGAAGACGGAGGTTCAGAATGCTCTTAATCATATGAAATCTGGCAAGACACCCGGTCCAGACAGCGTCACAACAGAAATGATTAATGCTTTAGAAGAATATGGAATAGATAAAGTTACCAGTCTGCTTAATACAATATATGATACTGGAAATATACCTCATGAGTTATGTAATTCTGTATTTATTGCAATCCCAAAGAAATCAGGAGCCTTGTAATGTGATCAACATCGAACAATTAGTATAATGAGTCACATCACGAAGATTTTGCTAAGAATTATCATGCAAAGAGTTAGGAGGAAAATACAACCTGAAATAGGAGAAGAACAATGTGGGTTTGTAGTAGGCAAGGGTACAGTAAATGCTGTGTATATACTGAGAACCGTAATCGAACGTTCTATAGAAGTAAACAAAGATCTACACCTTTGCTTTATTGACTACACAAAGGCTTTTGATAAAGTGAGACATGTCAACATGATAAGGATGCTTGAAGATCTACAAATTGATGGGAAAGACCTTAGACTTGTAAAAAACATATATTGGAAACAACAAGCTGCCATAAGAGTTGATAATGAAGTAAGCCAATATCAACCTATTAAGAGAGGTGTGAGACAGGGATGTGTAATGTCTCCAGATCTGTTTTCCCTGTACAGTGAAAATATTTTCAGAAATATTGAAAATATGGAAGGAATCAACATTGGGGGACGATGCATCAATAACATTAGATATGCAGATGATACAGTCTTGATTGCAGACAATGAACAGGATCTGCAAAATTTAGTAGATGCGGTTGTTACACACAGTGAACAACTAGGGTTAGAATTAAATTGTAAAAAGACACAGATTATGGTCGTCACTAGGAAGAACGAAATACCACAGTGTAATATACAAGTAAATGGGAATATTCTTCAAAAAGTGAATAGGTACAATTATCTCGGAACAGTAATAACATCTGATGGGAGATGCCTAGAAGAGATTAGAACAAGAATCGCCATGGCAAAAGTAGCCTTTAGCAAGATGAAAAACATACTGACCAATAAAAAGATGTCAATTGAAACGAGAAAAAGAGTGTTGAGATGCTACATAGAACCTGTACTTTTATATGGATGTGAAGCTTGGACAATGAGCAGCCAGGCTGAAAAACATCTGATGGCTGTAGAAATGTGGTTTCTGAGGAAAATGCAAAGAATACCATGGACAGCCAGAAAGACCAATGAACAAGTCCTTCAAGAAACAAATGAAGATCGTAAACTGATTAGAGACATTAGACGTAGACAGTCACAATTTTTTGGGCATGTTATGAGAAGAAATGATTTGGAGAACTTGGTGACAACTGGTAAGATCGAGGGGAACAGACCAAGGGGAAGACCTAGAAACAAGTATCTGGATGGCTTGGCCTTGTGGCATGGTCGAGACAGAAACACGGAACTGATCCACGACTCTGTTGATCGAGTGAGATGGCAGAACATGACCGCCCACGCTTACCGGCATGGCACATGATGGATGGAGTGACCTGAAAACACCCTGAGAAGAGCTCCTCTGTGTACAGTTTCTTGAAGTTAGAGACCACTTGCTGGTCCATAGGTTAAAACAGAGGAGTGGTGTTTGGAGGCAGAAATGTGACCTTGATGAAGTCATACTCTATGTCCTAGTCTTCTTCCAGACCCGGTGGGTGGGCAGGAGCATTGTCCGTAAGCAGCAGACATCGAAGGGGCAGATTGTTTTTTTTTTTTTAGGTACTTCTTCACACTTGGGGCAAACATTTTAGTCAGTCATTCCATAAAGATGTCTCTCGTCATCCATGCCTTAGTATTAGACTTCTACATCACAGGATGTTTGTTGCGTTTAAAGACGCGAGGATTTTCTGAGTGGTAGACCAACATAGACGACATCTTGCAGTCACCACTGGCATTGGCACAGAACAGCAGAGTTAGCCTGTCCTTCATTGGTTTGTGCCCCGGCAGTGCATTCTCCTCCTTGGTGATAAAGGTCCTCTTTGGCATTTTCTTCAAGAAGAACCATGGTAACTTCCTTGGAGCAAGATGACGGGACATTTTTTCGTCCCTGAGAATGGAACATGTGTTTGCCTAAAAAGCGTCGCCCATCATTCGGCGCTAACAGAAGCAGGTAGTACCGAGTTACGCTTTTAGCCACATCTTAAAGTCGCGTAAAAGTCGACAGGGTCGACTTCATTGCACCGGATTTTATCCCGTATGGCTCGGCCTCTTTCCGCAGCGCGGAAAGCGTCGCACAAAGCACGAACTCTGTTTATGATGGTGGAAATAGTTTACCAAGACAGCAAGGAAGCTATGAAGATCGCCATCAAGACTAACCTGCCCTATAAAGAAGCTAGGAGGCAGTACGAGGCCACCAATCGACTCACCAAAAGTGACAAAGCACAACTGGAAGGCCAACTGAAGGACCTGCGATCAAAGTTCACCAGCATGGAGGAAGAAAAAGACAAAACGCAAGAAACACAGATAATAGCCGCTCAGCGCATCCTGGACGAAGCGAAGCAAGTTCAGCAGAAGATTGAGCAGGATGTCGCCCGTATGGCTGTTATACAGGCTGAGACAGAAGAAAGGCTATCAAGCAGAGAGAAAGAAAAGGACAAGAAGCCAGAAACACAGACAACGACCGTTCAGCGCATCCTCGACGAAATGAAGAAAGTTCAGCAGCAAATAGCTCAGGATGTCGCTCGAATGGCTACTATAAAGCCTGAGACGGATGAACAGCTACTTAAAATACAAGACACTTTTCATGAGATGCTCGACCTGCTCCAGACCAAGACCCAGACAGCCACACCCGAACCAGAGGATACAAAAGCACAAACAGACGAAGAAGCAACAGAGGAAGAACGATATCGCTCACCACCAAGACCCGACTGGCGAACGCCGAGAAGATTCGAAGGCAACTCACGACGGGGAAATAGGAGGAACACCAGGAGAGGCGACAACTGGTAAAACTCCCTGAAGGAAACAGCACCATATGACGGGGTGGGCACCCAATTACTCCAGGCCTCAACAAGTGTGCGACTCTGCCCAGACATGAAAAACCTCATCAAGACAGTAACGAACGCAATCAACACACCATAAGCCTTGAAGCTGACAACAAGCAGCCCAAAGTTCGAAAGAGAAACTTCAAGCTACACCATAGACACCCTACATAGCCAAGTCGAAACGTCGAAAGCTGAAAGGGGGTACTTGTACCAAAACAAGCGAAGCGAAGCGAAGCGAAGCGAATTAATGAAAGTTAGCAGATCGCCTGGTCCACTAAGTATACAGATAAATAGCACAACTCTGAACCAAGTTAAAGAATTTAAATATCTTGGAAGTATTATCACAGAAGATGACAGATTCGAGAGAGAAATCGTAATCAGATGTCCAAGAACTACTGCACTTACATATCAACTATCACCCTTACTGAAACATCCAAATATACCCATGTCCTTAAAACAACAGATAATAAACAACATATTCACACCAACCCTATGCTACCAATCTCAAACTTGGACTTTATCCAAATCACACTTTCGCAAATTCAACACCTGCGAGATGAGATGCCTGAGGAGAGCTGCCAACTTAACAATCCGACACCGAGTAAGAAATGATGTTATCAGCCAGACAGTGGGATCAGACACCCTATTCCACATTTATTGAAAGACAGAAGATCAAGTGGTTTGGCCATGTCGTTAGAATGCAACACCATCAACTACCATCACAAGCCTTACATCAAAGATCATCTGCACGAGACCAAGAGAACGTCCAAGAAGAAAACGAATTGACGACATCAAAGATATTGTAAAATCATTCGGAATGACACTATCCAGTGCCGCCTATCGGGCGCTGGAGTGCAAATGATTCCTCCCCACGACACTTGACGGAAGAAGTGGAATATGATGATGACGATGATGACGATGATGATGATGATGATGATGATGATGATGATGATGATGATGATGATGATGATGATGATGATGATGAACAAGGAAAATAATGAACTGTACGCGTTCGTTTGTCTCCAACGCTAAACCACGCTCTCTCTCTCTCTCTCTCTCTCTCTCTCTCTCTCTCTCTCTCTCTCTCTCTCTCTCTCTCTCTCTCTCTCTCTCTCTCTCTCTCTCTCTCTCTCGCCTTCGCTCGTAACCCGAGGAACTGTTCGTTACCCAAGACATTGTTGTTCGTAACCCGAATTGTTCGTGACCTGAAGCGTTCGTAACCCGAGGTACCACTGTACTCTAATACACAGTACATTGTCATTGTCCATCATTCTGTCACAACAAGCAGACAAGCTGAGAAACATCTGTTGGCAGTTGTCAACGTCTTCGCTTCACTCACAGGCACTCAGCTTCTTCATACGCACTCAAAGAAAACGTATGGAAACTTTCCATCATTTATTTCCAGGCAAACCTGATATCATCACACAATAAATATAGGCGGTAATCCTCAAGCGAACATACATATGCCGCCTTTCATAATCTAATAGCACACGATAGTCTCACACTTCACTATTCGTTCTACTCAAACGAGTACTCTCGCAATCATCAAACATTTGCTCAAAAGAAACACGCCCTCTCTGAAAACTGTCCCCAAGTCCGTCTGACGATTCTCAGCTCAACCGCTGGGCTAGTTGCACTAGACCCCGTGCTGTTGTGTGAACTTCGTGCTATCTCAACAGTCACGTTGTACTACAACTGTCCGTGCTAGGATCGGTCAGTCGGTGTACTGACTTCTGTTCAGGGCCGTGTCCCGTGACCGGGGGTCCCCTTGAATCACCCCGTCTGGTCCTACCGTTACTCTGTCTAATACACGATAGTGTCCCTTACCACGTCCTGTCTCCACTTCATCTACTGTCCTGTAGATGTCCTGTCTCCTGGCCCTCTGGTGTCCTGACTGATGTCCTGTCCCATGACCATCTGGTGTCCTGACTTATGTCTTGTCTCTACTCTACCGGTTATACTCTTAATATCCTTATTTATAACCTCTATGTCGTTATCTTGTTTGTCCTAACTCTAATCTGTCCCTTGTCCTCTATATGTCCTGTAGTTACCCCTCAACACTCTGACAGCAGTAAAGAATTGTAGTTTCTGAGAAAAATGCAAAAAATAACATGGAAGGACATAAACACAAAACGAGAGTTCTTGAAAAAACAATAAATTAGACATAGGCAGACAAAATGTTTTGATGAAAAAGATTAGTCTCAACTGTTAAAAAAAAAAACTGTAATTTCCATGATATAAAACATATTGTTGAAACAGTGTTGATTTGAGTATTTCACTCTTATATACATTTTTATGAACAAAAAAAAAAAACAAAAAAACAATAAAACTGCCCATGGACAACAACGCGCTAACCAACAATTGTAATCAGCAACAAAGAAATTGAAAATGTCGCAAACTTTGAACATCCTGACATTGTACTTAACAACAATTGGGACTTCAAAATAAGTCAGATGGAGACTGGCAACCACATGTATACAAAATTCAAGAATGGTGACTCAGTCATGTGCACATGTGGTTTGGCGTCGCAGACTGTCCAAATTACAACATGTCTAGGCAAACCTTCTGGCCTAGAGAGACAACAGTGGAAAATAAACTCTATGGACCACTGAGTGAACTAAAAAAGACTGTTAGATTCATACAAGAGACAACATTGCAGCTATAGACATATTTCAAGCGAACGAAAGAAGAAGAAGAGACTGGACTTAGCAATTCAGAGGCTAAACAATATTAAGAACATGCGTCTGTATGGCTGCGAATCTTGGAATGTAAATGAACAAATTAGGAAGAGATTGGAAGGAACAGAGATGTGGTTCCTGGGACGAATGTTGCGAATTTCTTGAACTGCCAACGTAATTAACAATGACTGCCTGAAAGAGGCTAATGAAATTAGAACATTATATACAACAATAAGAAAGAGGCAAACATCTATTTTTGGTCATGTGATGAGAAGAGAGGCATCGGAGAACATCATGACAACTGGAAAGATCGAGGGGAAGAGAGGCAGAGGCAGACCAAGAGACATTATGCTGGATGGATTGAGACGGTGGCATGGAGGAATATCAACAGCGGAGTTGATCCAGAAAACCAAGGACCGAGATCTGTGGAGAGTCATGAATGCCTACGCCAGCCGGCACCGCGCTTGAAGATGATGATAATGCGTGTTTTCTGTGGCCACATATGGATGTGAGTCAAGACCCTATTCGCAGTCACTAAAGAAGAACAAGGCCTGTGGGCCTAAACCTGGGAATTGATGTCTTGGGTCCTTCCTGGCCGGCAAGCAAGACACTCATCCTAAGGCTACACGTGAGCTCTCCGTGCAATACGTACATGACATGTATGCTGATTGTCTGCTATACAAAGTTTAAAAAATGGTTTCAAAGCCAAGAGGATCAAATTCAATGCACCGGGTTTTATCCCATACGGCTCTGTCTCTTTCCGCAGGACGACACGCTGAAAGCGTCACACAAAGCACGAGCTCCGTAGCTCCAGCGACGACCCACAGAAGTCTCCGAGAAAATTGCACTCGTGGACGGAATGATGCAGTCCAGAATCGAATCCCCAAACCTTCGATTGCGAGGCAGGCAGCAAAATCACTTCACCACAGAGAAGGTAAAGGAAAGGAACCTTTCAAACATAATAAAGATATATATATATATATATATATATATATATATATATATATATATATATATATATATATATATATATATATATATATATATATATATATATATATATATATATATATATATATATATACGCTTTATGAAGCCGCGTGACACGATACGGCTCCCCGATATTTTCGGCTGATGCAACGACAAGAACCCCTCCCCCGCAGCTGGAGCTGTCAGTTATCAGTTATCAGTTGGGGTATCTTCATTGCACTCCAGACATTTCCATAGGTGCTCAGATCCTCCCCCCAGCATATGCATCAGCGTCCGGTGGCTAATAGTGCCAGTTCTGTGTTGGTTGACGAGGCACCTTGTTTTCCCAATGTACCTCTCGCGTCTGGCCGAGCCGATTCTTACTCCCAAGTCTTTCATCCTGGACAGCGACGTGGATTCACTGACGTCAAAGACCTCTGTTCTCGCCATATCATTGAGGATGTTAATAACATCGGCACGATCCATGGGCTGGCCATCTACAGGGGATGCAGAGCCAGCCAGTTTATCAGCTCGTTCATTTCCCTCGACTCCCGCATGTCCCGGGACGAAGATGAAGGTGACTTTACGGACAACAGACTTCCGCAGCGACTCAGTCCACTGTCTACGTACAGATCCAGCTTCGACCTTCTGAATCATGCTCATTGAATCACTTAGTACACACACGTTGGTATAATGCTGTGAATCCAGCCATATGAAAGCCTGTGTAACTGCCATCACCTCCATCGTCATGCTGCTCGTGGTCATAGAGTGGGCACCACTGGATTATTGAACGGTTCGGCCCGCTGAAAAGGGCTGTAAATGCCCACGCACTTCTCTGCTGCTTTACAACAGATCCATCTGTATAGATGAGCACTTCGGGGCTATCTGAGTGTTCATAGATGAGCGCGTTAACCTCTGCTTTGACAACGGCAGGGTTCTCCTCTCTGCACCCTCTGTCGAGTGTGATAATGCAAGATAAAGTGCACTTAAATACTGGAGGCACCGGCAACCAATCCTTGCCGGGGTTGATACTGGTAAGACTGCAGACCTGTTTGACGACATCTTCCGCCCGACCCATCCATGATTTACCCCTCTTTAGCCTGTCACCCTTTTCTCTGAATATAGCGTCATGCAGAGGGTGCTGCTCATCTGCACTTATTTTTAAGTATGCACGAGCTCTCCAGATCTTGATCCTGTGTTCCATTGTCGGGAAGTCAAGGAGGTATCTCATTGCTACACAGCTGGTGTCTCTCGTGCAGCCCAAAATGATGCGCATGGCTTCGTTTTGTACCTTTTCAAGTCTTCCAATCTGTGTAGGGCTGACAGTGAGGATGGCCAGGGCATACTCGATGCGTGAAAGCACAAGTCCTTGGAACAGAAGTAATAGCAGTCTTTGCTCGATATTGGCAGTCGCCATGACTCTCATTGCTGACAAACCTTTTCGAGCTTTCGTTATGACATAATCGACATGATCTCTGAAGGACAGGCTACGATCAAGCCTCACGCCAAGATATGTCATTGACTGGGTTCTACTCAAAATGCTCCCATCCATTCTTACTGCCGGCAGGTCTGTGTTCACAATATGGTTGTTTAGGGAGAACCATGTAACCGATGCCTTTGCAGGGTTGACAAGGGCATCGGCATCAGCACACCATGAGGAAATTCGATCTAGTTCGCCCTGCATATAGTTGGCAACCGCCTGTCTATCTCGACCCTGTCGATACACGAGGATGTCGTCAACGAATGATAGAGTCCTACCCCTCCCATCCAACTGTTGTTCAGTGATCGGCACCGTATACACGTTGAATAGTACTGGTGACAGTGGTGAACCCTGCGGCAATCCTGGACATATCGTTATCGGCTCAGAAGACCAACTCCCGCATCTTAGCACAACCTTCCTTTGGAGTAGAACTGCAGCTATCCATCGTACAAGGTGAGGGTGCACTTTCAGTCTGAGGAGGGTTTGCATCAAGTGCTCGAAAGATACTCTGTTATATGCGTCCTCTAAGTCTATGGCGGCCGCACATGTCTCTTCTCTGACCTGAAATCCTTCGTAAACATCTTGAGCAAAGACCGCCGCATTCAGCCTTGACTCTTTGTTTCGTCTGTATCCTCCAAGTGTGGGCGGGAAGCAGCCGAGCTGTTCCAAGTCCCAAGCAAGTCTGTGTGCTACAATTTTCTCCAGTAGCTTGCCAACAGTATTCTGCATCGTAATGATTCTGTAGCCGCTTATCTTGGAGTGGTCTTTGTTCGGTTTTGGCAGCGGCAGCAAGTAGCTGTGTAGCCATTCTTCTTTGACCTGACCCCTCTGGATACTGGTGTTGAATTCTCTGGCCAGTTCTTCCATGTCATCATCTGATATCACCATTAGGTCACCATATCGGATGCCGTCTGGGCCTGGGGCGGTGTTAGGTGATTTCTTGAGCATCGCACGCAATATGTCAACTGTGATTGTCCATTCTTCGTCTGTCCCGACCCCCTCGCACAACTGAGAGAGTGTTGTTGTGGTCCTCTGTCTGGCGGGCTCGTCTTTCTGGTCAGTCTGTTCTATGTAGCGTGCAAGAAGGGCCTTACCTTTATCCGCATCCGACTTTTTCCATGCGAGGTCTGTGCCTTGAAAGTCTGGAATACCCCTACGTTGTGCAGCACAGTTCATGCTCTTGTGGAGGCGCCAGAATGTCGTAAGAGATTGCTCGGAGCACACCTTCCTGCAGAACTCGTCCCATTTGTCGGCCTTGGCCTGTTTGGCGCAGGATTTGAATAAAGTCGTCGTCCTAACGACCTCAGCCTTCAGGTTCGCCAACTCAACCTGTGGCATGTTAGCCTTTCTGGCCTTTTGCCAGTCTTTGACAGCCTGCCTCTTTCCCAGCCACACCTTCTCGACCTCTCCATTCCACCATGGTGGCTGCAGCCATCTTTCTTGTCTCCTACGGGAGGAAGTTAGTTTCCTTCTTCTGATCTTGCTTATGGCGTCTTGGTGTCGTACGGGAATGCATTGGTCTTGTTTCTTTGACTCATGGCCCCGTCTTTCTTGATCAGGATGACACAGGGGTAGTGGTCACTATCGTGGTATTCCAGTGTGCCCCACCGGCACCTTGGTGCGATGGTGGGCGACACCAGAGCCAAGTCAATGATGCTGTCAGAGTCGCCTGGTCGAGTGGCCATTCTAGTGACCTTCCCATCATTCAGACAGATTAGGGCAGCAGATGCCAGGGCGTCCTCCAAATCTTCTCCCTGTCTATTGGTGATGAAATTCCCCCATTGACTGCCTCTGGCATTGAAGTCCCCGCAGTAGATGATATGCCTTTCATCCATATCGAACAAACTCTGCCATTGTCGCACGTCGACCTTCCCATTTCGCGCATAGACGTTAACGATTACAAGCTGCACTGGTGTCATTATTCTTAATGCCTGCACTTGCAGGGCATCGCTGTTCCAGGCGGACATATCGATCTCAGACACTAGTATGTTGTCGCGGACCAGAATGGCCTGTCCGAGGTGCCGCCTGTTAATGAAACCCTGAAATCCCGCAACATTGACTGTTCCGTCGGTGAGCTGTGTTTCTTGCAAGACTACAATATCGTTTCCGTAGAGTAGTCTTTCAAGAATGGGTCGGCGTTGACTAAATGATGCACAGTTCCAGTACAGTACTCGAACATTTCCGATACCCAATCTGTCACATTTTAAGCGCCTTCTGCGCGCGCCCGCCCTCTTACCACGTTGTGTCCTAGCTGGTCGTCTGGCCGTCATGTTAGGCTTAACTATCGCCACCGGGCGCCGATGATACGCCGAAAGAAGACCGGACGCGCGTGCACGAACTCCGTTGCACGGTCCGAACTCCATTTCACCACGAAAAAACACTTAATCCATACACATTTTGGAAAAAACACGTTCCATTTTACGGGACGAAGAAATGTCCCGCCATCTTGCCACTCTCTGGGCACATAGATAATGGATTGTATTGATGTGATTGCATTTCAAATGCCATTTGTTACCCACATCATGTAATTAATCATGCATGTAGCACTGGTGATTTTGCTGTCTTGTTGAGGCTGTATACGGTGTGTGACTGGCTGTTGTGTCCTGGCTGTCACATGCATCATCATGTTGTCTTGTCATGTGATGGTTGTCAGAACATTGGTGATGTGTTGTATGAGATCTGTGAATCTAATTAATGTTGGGATGTGATGTCCAACTGTCCCCATGTATGTTGCTGGTGCAGAGCTTAACTTGGCCAGGGTGAATAATGTGACAGACTGTGTCTGAATGAGCAGCAGGGGAATTATATGTGCATTATTAATTCATATCCATCTAAATATTGAGCACAACCCACTACTGGCAACGCCGATCGCATTCCGGTATGAACCTAAGGCCTTACCGGAATGCGATCGGCGTTGCCAGTAGTGGGTTGTGCTCAATATTTAAATTTCAAATCCCGAAACAACCACATATCCATCTGTTTTATTATTCTAAAGGCTGTGTCGTTTGCTTTGTTACAGGATGCAATTCCTCAAGCATAAGAGGGAACATCCCTGGGTCCTTGTTTACCCTCATTTTTCCTTACCTCTATTTTTGTTTACCTCTATTTGTCCTCACCTCCCATTTTCCCTCACCTCACATTTTCCCCCTCTCCTCCCTGCTGATCCAATAGTTGAGTTGTTCATATCTTAGTTTGTGACTGCATGGTTAAGGCTACAATTTCTAGTTTGATTTATTCGAGCTTTTCATGCTCAAGAAAAGATCTCTATTTAGTAAGTGGTGGTCCTGTTATAGTAATGTGTCCCAGTCAGTTCCGTGACGTGACTTTCTTTGGTGGCATTAGGCACAATATTGGATTTGGCTGAGGCACAGGGGTCTGATAAAATCTGGAGCCCAATCCA